>CM061554.1:188315461-188915461 GCA_030864225.1 Capsicum baccatum var. pendulum
TGGTGGTGGAAAAGATATGGGAGCTTATAATCTTGAAGATGAAAATTTTGAATTTTCTTATTCCAGATTGTCACTAAGTCCTACCCGCCAACTTGGGTTACCCCATCCTTTAAGTCCTACCCGTCAACTTGGGTTACACCATCCTTTGGATAATGTGATTTCACGATCATTATCCCAACATGAAAAGTTGTGTGTATTGAGTTTGGTTATTTATTGTTTTTTTAAATTATTGTTCAAGTGGATGTTGTCGTAATTGGTGTTTTCTCTCGATGATTGAAGTTAACAACTTAAATGATCACTCAACACTTTTATCTTATAATGTCACTTAACTTTGGAGTTCACTCAAAAACTCACTTTGACAAAATTGACTAGATAGAATCATGATTGCATTTATTAAAGATAACATAGAATCAGTAATAAGAATGGAGGAGAAACTAAAGTGCTCATTGATGAAAATGAAGAGGAAGCTAAGCTATTACAGTGTTAACCGACTTCACTCAGCCTGGAGTGATATTTATAGAATTATGTAATGCTTCTAGAATTATCCATAACCTATACTCTTTGCTGGCAATTGGAATTAACTAACTAACTAATCCTAAAGGTAATTGAACAGTAACAGTGACAATCAAAGCAATCAACTAACCACTGACTGCTAACTAACTCCTAAGTATCAACTAACTAATCTTCAAGTATAAACTACAAGTATGATTTTCTAGTAATCACAACACGCCCCCTAAAGTTGAAGGGTACAAGATGTTCACCACACCAATCTTGCTCACCAAGATGAGAATGTTGCTCATGACTCAAGCTTTTGGTTAAGATAGGTGCCACCTAATGATGTATGGGTACATAAATAGTCTTGATTAAACCTACCGTGACCTTATCTCAAATAAGCTTACTGTTAATCTCAATGTGTTAAGTTCTTTCATGGAATATGGGATTGGTTACCAATTGAATGGTTGATTTGCTATCACTCAACATAGTGATAGGTTTATGAATAAAAATATCTAGATCATTGAATAGGCCTTCCAACCAAGTAAGTTCAGCTACTGATGAACCCATGCTTCTATAATCAGTCTCTACAGAGCTCCTAGAGAATATATGTTGTTTCTTAGACTTCTATAACACCAGGGAGCCACCAAGTTGTATAACATAACCAGTAATTAATATTCTAGTATTAGGTCATGTTGCCCAGACAGAGTCACACCAGCAAACTAAGTCAGTAATGCCCCGAGGTTTTATCTAAATCCCTTAAAATACTGAGATTTTCAAATATCTCACAATTACATGTGCATCCTCCAAATGAGACTTTTTAGGATTCTACGTAAATTGACTTAAAGTCTAAACTAGATAATTGATGTCAGCTTTGGTGATTGTGGCATACATAAACTTCCCAACTATTCTCTAATAAGGAGTAACATCCTTCAAAATTACATCATTTGTTGTTCCTGTAACTTCATCAAATTCTATTGAGGTCAATCCAACATTAGACTCTATAGGTGTAGATGTTGGCTTTTCACCAGCAAGAACTATTTCTGAAATCAATTCAAGCAAATACTTTCTTTGATTTAGGATAACTCCATGTCTGGATCTTAATACTTTAATGCCAAGAAAGTAGTTAAGCTCACCTAAGTCTTTAAGCTTAAACTGCTGATGTAAAGCCTCATTGGTTGCTATGATCATATCTTCATTGTCTCCAGTAATGAGAAAATCATCCACATACACCAAGATTATAACCATGCCTGTTGTCATTTTTTAAGGTGAATAAAGAGTAATCATATGCACTTTGAGAGAATCCAGCTTGTAACAAGGAAGAAGTAAACTTGATGTTTTATTGTCTTGAGGGCTTCTTGAGCCCATATAATGACTTTAATAACCTACAAACTTTATGATGTCCCTTTTGTTGAAAACCTTAAAATACATATACACTTACTCATGTGGATCACCTTGCAAGAAGGCATTATACACATCCATCTGATAAAGACACCATCCCTTTGACACTTCTAGAGCAATAATACACCTAGCAGTCACCATTTTTGCAATAGATGAAAAGGTATCATGATAGTCTAGCCCTTCTTGTTGACTATATACCTTAGCTAATAACCTTTCCTTGAATCTTTCAATGTCTCCATTTGATTTATACTTGATCTTATACACCCATCTTGATCTAATGACATTCTTTCCTAGTGGTAAATCCACCACTTCCCAAGTTTTATTATCTTCAAGAGCTTAGATTTCTAACTTTATTTCTTGAATACATCTCTCATCTACATTATCTTGGATAAACTGTTATGGTTCTACTAGAGTAGAGAAACTATTCACATAGCATTTATAGTTATCTGTAGTTTTGTCGTAAGACTAGTAGCTAGCAATAGGATAAATGATACCTTTTCTCTTACTGATGGTAGTGCAATCTTTCAGCCAATAGGTTCTCTAGTCACCCTTTGAGTCCTTCTAGGAAGGTGTAGAGCATCATTAGCATCTATAAGAATAGGTACAAAACCATCAGTAGGTAAATGCTCATGTAATGACATTAATTCAGATGCTTGATCAAGATCTAAATTATCTTGAGGTAATATATCTGCATTTGAGGGTTGAATCGGTGCGCTATCTTCAATAATATTTGAATCTATCTCATTGTCATAATCTTCATGCAATTGTAAGAAATCTGATGAATTACTCTTATTTGCTTGTTTGCAAAAGGGAATATATGCTCTTAAAATACAATACCTCTATTTACAAACAACCTGTTGGTGTTTAAATCCATCATTATGTACTCCTTCGGTGAATTAGAGTATCCCATTAGTACTACTGGCTTAGCTCTTTTAGAAAAATTTTCTTTTTTAGGTAACACTAAAGCATAACATACGCAACAAACCATTCTCAAATGTATTAAGGAAGGAACCTTGGAATACAATAACTCATAAGGGCTCTTGCTACCAATAGAAGATGATGGGAACCTATTTATCAAATATACAACAATTTAAATAAGTATTCCCCAAAATTTGATGGGCATCTGAGATTGGAACCTTATAGCTATAGCAATATTCAAGATATGTCTGTGTTTCCTCGCTACTATACTATTTTTTTATGGTGTGTGATGATAACTACTTTGATGCAGGATGCCTAAATACTTGAACAATTCTTAGCATTCTAAGTTAAAACACTCTGTTCCATTGTCTATTCTTACAGTTTGTTAGTAGCACCAAACTGATTTTTGACCATGATCGAAAAACTCTTAAGGGCCATAATCATTTCAGACTTAAGCTGTAATAAATGAACCCATGTATACCTACTTTAAACATCCACAACTATCAGGAAATAGTATTTCTTATCAATGGTTGGATTATTATAAGGTCCCCATAAATCCATGTGTGTAATATTAAAGAATGCAACAAATTTAATATCACTAATAGGAAATGATAACTTAGTTTGTTTAGCTAATGGATATATATGCCAACTGTTCAACTACTCAATGTCCTTATTATGACTTAAAAGATCTAAAAACTTTAATACTTGTGTAGATATATGTCCAAGTCTCTTATGCCATAAACTAACATCTTTTTTTTGTTACTTCTGTTGCTAGCATTCTTGCCCCTGCTTATGAATCTATAGCTTTCCATTCTCCTCTGAGAATGTATAGACCTCCTTATTGCTTACCATTCCCCTTCACCCTGCCATTGTAAAGGTCTTGGAAGACACAAAAGTAAGGGTAGAAGGATATATAACAAGATAAATGCTTAGTGACCTTGGATACAGAAAATAAGTTGAGCTTGAAATTAGGCACAAACAACACATCCTTCACTACTGCATTCTAAAAAATTATTGCTTTACCAGTATATGAGATCTCAACTTCTACACCATTTGTAATATTTACTTTGTCCACTCCTGGCCTAACTACTTTACTTATGAACAACACATTTTTATCTGCTGCTATATAATGAGTAGCACCAGAATCAACTATCCACTCTTGTGACACAATATAAGATGATAAATAGGTGACTACACCTGACATGTTGGCCTGCTTCAAATCTTGTGTATCTTGGTTTATCATCTAAATGATCTGCTTATATTTTGTATCATTAAAGCCTTACCCTTTGGCCAAAACAACATGATTGATATCTTTTCTCCTTTCATGACTTGTTAAAGTACATGTCCTTTAGTAGTGAAACTATTATGTGAGCTAACTTGACTTACGTACTGGTTAACCTGACCTTTATCATGTATGGTGCTTCTTCTATATCCCTGATGATTATATCCTCTTGGGCCCCCTATTATTGTAATTATGCTACGTTTTTCTTTGTTTCCAACTATTAGGATAACTTAGCAACTTATAGCAATTCTCTCTAGTATGACCATATAAGTTACAGTAATCACATTTCCTTCCTTTGTATCCTTAGTTTCCAAAACTTGTATTTGGTTTTCTATTTACTTGCATTGCAACGGGATTTGTTTTCTTAGTGATACAGACTGAACAAGTTAATTATTGTATTTCATCCTCTATTATCATGGCATATTCTTGATTAAGTGTAGGTGTAACACCTTTTAATAAAATCTATCTTCTAGATGAGTTATATGAATCATTAAGCCGACTTAAAACTTAAAGTAATCTTAGTTCATACAGGTGATCTACATAATCCTTTGACTTTCGACAAATACATGATGGTGCGGGATTTGCGGGATTAGTGCATCATATTCATTCCCTGGATTCTTCAACTTAGTGAAATAGGTTGCCACTAAACTAGTACCCTGTGAAAAAGTATTGATTCCCTATGTTACTAATATAATCTCATACGATTTACTTTGTCAAAACATTCCTTTAGGTCTTCCCATACTTCAAAAGCACTGGTTGCATACACTACCACTTAATAACTCCATGCTGACAATACTCATCAACTATGAAAGGACAATGGCATTACAAGTCTTCCATTGTTCATGTAGGTTTTCTTTGTAATTATCCTTGCTACAAGCTCCAGTAACAAATCCATATTTTCTCTTACCTAACAATGCAATTTGCGTTGATCGACTTCATATTCTATAGTTTTCTGATTCAGTGAGTTTTATTTGAATCAAGGTAGCTTTAGACACTTCTAAATATCCTATGTATAAAGTTCAATTGAATCTATTTTAGGTTCCATCTAAGCTAACGAGATCAGCTAAATTCAAATGGAGAGAAGAAGAGTCAAAAAACACAATACAATGATTGTGAGACCCTGAGAATCCCAACCGATAGTAGAACTATGCTTCAAGTTCATAAGAAATAAATTTTAGTGATTTGGTAGTTTTATGATCAATTTTGATTTATATTAAGGCCTCAAATACATCCAAGCTATTAGATGAATCAAAACATCCCTTACCGATTGAATTCTTGAGAAGGATATTACCATAGTCAATTTCAAATGAGCATATCTTCCATTCTAAAAATAATTTTTCAGCTAATGATCCATTAACAAATAGATACTTAGACTAGCTTTCCAATGATTCCAATTTTGCCAAAATACGATATCAGAGTAAAATGTTATGGCCGTTTTACAGTGAGCTGTCCGGGCTACCAAAGTGTGATGGGAAGGCCGATGAACCATCGTACCTGCGACAGACCGTCTCCCAAACCATCGCAACTAAGGTAGTAAACCTATTTTCTGGCCAAAAAGCAAGGGGTTGAAGGGACGGTCTATCCCTAGGGAGACGGTTCATTGCCCAAACCATCGCGGACCTCCGTTTAGCATTTTTAAGCCATTTTTAAAAGGATTCTTGGGTATTTTTCCATCCTTTTTAAAACTTAGTTGCATCAAATCAAAGCACATAACTCCTCATTCATCCATAATATTAAAATTAGGATTTTTTTTAAGATCAATCCCCAAGAACAAGATTCACACCCTACTTTAAGAAAACTCAAGAATCAAAACGTCACCATTCAAGAACCTTTGAGAAAAGTTATTCTCTTTCAAGATTAAGGTTTTTGAGGTATGTTAGATGTTGATTCATGGGTTTCTTATTCCCATGAAGCTAAATAATCTTTTTTGAAGTGTAAATATTGTGTATTTATGATTTTCATGATTATGATTGAATTGAAGTTCATTTTTATGTTATTGTTGGGTTTTGATTCATGTTTTAGATTTCAAATTCCAAGAGTTAATCCTAGTAGGTGATGATTGGTATGATGTTCATGATAAACCCTTCAAATTAAATATTAATTGATGTAGCCATGTTATTTAGATGTATTGTTGGTTGTATAACCAAAGCATGCTCCCTATATGTTTGATTAAATGCCCAGGTGAATGAAGTAGTTCCATTATAGCATGTTAATATGAAATTCCCCTTTGTGTACAAGTTAATGTATGTTAAGTGTTTGTTGAAAGGCTTTGGTCAATGAATTATGAGACATTAGTATGCATTCATATACGTCTACAAGTTTATGACCTTAAATACTTGAAAGGATGCTTCAGTGATTGTATTATGAATGATAGACGATTGTCATGTTATTCAAGAATTGTTATGCTTTACTTTTATGCTATCGAATCCTGGGGGTATTTAATACCCGATAATTTAGTTGTGTACCTAGAGACAGTGTCAGTATAGTACTCTCAGTCAAGTCATGATCAGTAGTATTCTCAGTCAGTTAAATTATTCGGTAGAACTCAGTTAGTTTCATGACTTAGAAAAGTTCAGTAATCTCATTAACATCCCAGTCCA
Source organism: Capsicum baccatum var. pendulum (assembly GCA_030864225.1). Taxonomy (NCBI): domain Eukaryota; kingdom Viridiplantae; phylum Streptophyta; class Magnoliopsida; order Solanales; family Solanaceae; genus Capsicum; species Capsicum baccatum. The sequence continues at coordinate 188,322,155 of CM061554.1, forward strand.
ATTTAGTAATCAATTCAAAACTAATTAGCATTTAGCTAATAGAACTCAGTAGTATTGTGGCAGTCAATGTAACTCAGTGAACTCAACTCAACTCAGATAATCAGTACGATCAATAACAGATTCAGCTCAGTTTAGTACAGTCTAAGAATCAGATCAGTGTCTATTCAGTTAGGAGCAGAATTTAGCATTGGGCGAGGGGAGGGGTGACGGTTTCCCCGTTAGTTAGGCAGAGTCATTAGTGGCAGTCCCTGTACTCTAAAACTACGTATCCAGTGTAGGATGAGGAGTCACAGATTAGATTAAGGCTTGACTACCTTCCGGGAGTCACCCGTTAGATTAGGCTTGGCTCCGCCCAGGTGTCACCCGTTAGATTAGTCTTAGCATCCTGGTCTTAGAAGTTGTCTTTACCCATGGCATGATACTAATACCCTTTCAGTTAGGGTTACAGGTTGGACCTCACTAGTTTAGATTTGAGGTATGTCGGTTAGATGACTACCTCCCACAGTCTCAATTTTTGTCTTAGTATTCAGAATAGAACTCATATTAGTATTACGAAAATCAAGACTGTTAGATACAGTCACTCAAGCTTGTAAAGAACTTAGAAAGTTCCATAGATGAAGAGATCACCACTAGATAGGCTTGATCTCAGCTTTCAATCAATCATTCTCATTATCAATTGATTCAGATATCACCCGCTAGCTAGGCTTGATCTCAGCTTCAGTCAATCAGTGTCAGTATTAGTAGATCCAGAGATCATCCGGTAGGTAGGCCAAATATTATGTATCAGTATTAGTAGACTTAGTTATCAGAAGTCCAGTTATTTGAATTCAGTATTCAGTGTTACTACGATTTCAGTTATTATTTATGTACTCATGCATGTATCCTCATTCAGTAGTCTCATGTTATCCAGTCAGTATTGTCCATGCATGTAAACCCCTGTATCTAACCTTACCTAATCTAGAATACCAGTATATTATAACGTACTAATGTATACTTTTCTCTTGCGCTATGGTGTTTTATACCATAGGTTTAGAAGCACGGGATCTAGAGCACCCTTAGCAGGTTAGATTCAGCCACCAGTAGTAGACTTAGCAGTGAGTCCTTATCATTCGAGGATGTTCCTTATTTTATTATTGTATAAGATTTAGCATTTCAGTAGATGGAGTTAGTTGGGGGATTGTCCCATTAACTCCAGAGTTTAGAGGTTTTTCAGATTAAATGTTCAGACAGACTAGAGTATTTCTAGACAGTTATTTTAATTTCAGTATTGTTAAACATTATTTAGTTTTATTTCAGATATTTCAACCTTATGGTAAGTTTTCTCCAGTTTTCCACATTTATTTCAGTATGTTATTCAGTGCTCAGTTATAGATATTTGTCAAGGGTTAGCTTATGATCCTTCAGGATTATGAGCACCGTGTAGCGTCTGGGGTACCAGACTCAGGGTGTTACAAACTTGGTATTAGAGCCTAAGGTTCAACAGTGTCCTAGGATGTTTGAAAATCCGCATCTAGTAGAGTATTGTGTTTGGGTGTGTTGCGCACCACATTTATGTACAGGAGGCAATAATATGTTTTAGGAATAGTTTTCCCTTTTTCAGTATTAATGTTGTGCGAGTGAGCATGAGCTCAATTTAAACTCTCAGTCTAATCTATTTCTTCATTTCATTTACAGAAAATGCCTCCTTGTAGATCTAATGCTCGTAGGAATGATAACCAGCCACCTTTGCCCACATATTCTTTCAATGAAAATGTGTCACATGTAGAGTTTCAGGCAGTTTTTTAGGCGCTAGCCCAAGTTGTGACAACTAATATTCAGGGTAAATGTCAGGATGCAGCCCCACCCCAGTAATATGGGGATTTAGCCACATCCAGAATACGAGATTTTATGAGAATGAACCCGCCTGAATTCTTTGGGTCACAGGTAGGTGAGGACCCACAAATTTATCTTGATGGGGTGAAGAAGATCACCCAGGCTATGCATGTTTCCGAAGAGTAGAGTATAGAATTGGCATCCTATAGGCTGAAGGATGTTGCTTATGATTGGGTAGTGATGTAGAAGAAAAATAGGGGGGATGCAGCTCCTATGACTAGGCAGATATTTCAGGATGTGTTCCTAGATAAGTTTTTCCCTTTTAAGATGAGGGAGGCTAATATTGAAAAGTTTATGAACCTGAGGTAGGGCTCTATGACAGTGAAAGAGTATTATCTCAAGTTCAACCAGTAGTCTAAGTATGCCCCTGAGCAGATGGCTGACCCTAATGCAAGCATTAGTAATTTTGTGACCGGTGTGTCTAAGTTGGTGGTTAAGGAGTGTAGGACTTCTATGCTTAATAGAGACATAGATCTTTGTATATTGAGGATACACGCTCATAATATTGAGGCAAAGAAAGTACAGGAAAGAGAGAGGGTAAGTAAGAAAATTAGAACAGGTAGTTTTAGTTTTTCTCATCCAGGGTCACAAGGTGGTAACCATTCTCAGCATAGTCAGAAGCTTTTAGTCCTAGCTCCATATTTAGCTAGTGGACCAGTACTAAAGTTCCAGAATGACAGTCATGATGGGGCGCCATGCTCTAAAACCTAGGGTAGTGTGAGAAGTGAGCGTACCTATCTGCTTTGTGAAGAGTGTGGTAAAAATCACCTAGGCGCATATAGAGCAGACAGTGAGGTATGGCTTGGATGAGGTAATCCAGGCCACATATTACAAGAGTGTAGAATAATAGCTTAGAAGGGTAGAGATTTGTGTCATCAGGGTGCCACTTCCAGTACCACTAGTGGTCAGCGTCAGAATAGATTCTATGCACTTCAGACTCGTCATGATCAGGAAAGTTCCTCTAATATAGATTCGGGTAAGTTATGAGTATTTCATCTTTATGATATGCTTTGTTAGATCCTTTGCTCCCATTTATGCTTAAATTTCCAGCATGAGTCGGTCAGTAAAGCCAGTGATTTAGTTTAGCAGTCAAGCAGCCAAATTCACATTGTTTGTTTTCCCCATCTTTTCATCTAGTCATATTATCAAGAATCTCAGGAATGTAACTATTCCTATATAGAGCATCCTAGTGATTGCGAGTTCATCTTAGTTCGTGAATCATGTATTAGTTTCAGATCTTAGATATTCAGTCACGATCCAGTTCGTAAGAGCCTTGTGCATTGCCTATGTTTTCCCCAGTATCTCAGTCAAGTAAGCATTTCTAGAGGGACATAGTGTCCCAAGGGGGAGATACCCTATAATTCCTTGGTGCTTTCATATCCTTAAATCCATTCAGTTTCATGCTCAGATTTTCCTTACAAACTTAGTATTAGTTATCATTGCATAATTCAATCATGCCTTCACGAGTTAGTTATTCATGTGTTAGATATGCATGCTCAGTGTAAGAACTCAATTATGTATCCCATGCATCAGATATGCATATCCAGCATATAAACTCAGTCTATCGGCAGTCCTAACCAACCTCATTCAAGGACGAATGTTCCCAAGGGGGAGATATTGTGAGACCCTAAGAATCTCAACCGATAGTAGAACCATTCTTAAAGATCATGAGAAATAAATTTTAGTTATTGGGTAGTTTTATGATTTATTTTTTCGAATATTAAGTCCTCAAATATGTCCTAGCTATTAGACGAATCAAAACATCCCTTACCGATTGAATTCTTGAGAAGGATATTGCCATAGTCAAATTCAAACTAGTATATATTCCATTATACAAAGAATTTTTCATATCATTATCCACCAACATATATATAATTGAATTATCTTTCCAACGATACCAATTTTGCCAAAATCCGATACTGGAGTAAAATGTTATGGCCGTTTTACAGTGAGCTGTCCGGGCTGCCAAAGTGCAATTGGAAGGCCAATGAACCATGACACTTGTGACGGAACGTCGCCCAAACCATCGCAATTGAGGAAGTAAGCCTGTTTTCTAGCCCAAAAGTAATGGGTTGAAGGGACGGTACATCCCTAGGGCAACGGTTCGTCGCCCAAACCATCGCAGACCTCCGTTTAGCGATTTTAAGCCATTTTTAAAAGGATTTTTCGATCTTTTCCACCCTTTTCATTATTCATCCATAACATTAGGGTTTTTCTTTTTAAAATTAGGGTTTCTTTTAAGATTAATCCTCAAGAACAAGATTCACATCCTTCTTCAAGAAAACTCAAGAATCAAAACGTCACCATTCAAGAACCTTCGAGAAAAGTTATTCTCTTTCAAGATTAAGGTTTTTGAGGTATGTTAGATGTTGATTCATGGGTTTCTTACACCCATGAAGCTAAATAATCTTTTTTGAAGTGTAAATATTGTGTATTTATGATTTCCATGATTATGATTGAATTAAAGTTCATGTTTATGTTATTGTTGGGTTTCGATTCATGTTTTAAATTTCAAATTGCAAGAGTTAATTCTAGTAGGTGATGATTGGTATGATGTTCATGATAAACCTTCAAATTGAATATTGATGTAGCCATGTTATTTAGATGTATTTTTGGTTGTATAACCAAAGCATGCTCCCTGTATGTTTGATTAAATGCCCAGGTGAATGAAGTAGTGCCATTATAACATGTTAATATGAAATTTCCCTTTGTGTACAACTTAATGTATGTTAAGTGTTTGTTGAAAGGCTTTGGTCAATGAATTATGAGACATTAGTACATTCCTATATGTCTACAAGTTTATGACCTTAAATACTTGAAAGGATGCTTCAGTGATTGTATTGCGAATGATAGACGATTGCCATATTATTCAAGAATTGTTATGCTTTACTTTTATGCTATCGAATCCTGGGGGTATTTAATACCCGATAATTTAGTTGTGTTCCTAGAGCCAGTGTCAGTTATAGTACTCTTTGTCAAGTCATGATCAGTAGTATTCTCAGTCAGTTACAGTATTTGGTAGAACTCAGTTAGCTTCATGACTTAGAAAAGTTCAGTAATCTCAGTAACATCCCAGTCCAATTCAGTAATCAATTTAGAACTCAGTAGCATTCAGTTAGCTAATAGAACTCAGTAGTATTTTACTAGTCAATGTAACTCAGTGAACTCAGCTCAACTCAGATAATCAGTACGATCAGTAACAAATTCAGCTTAAGAATTATATCAGTGTTTATTCAGTTGGGAGTATAATTTAGCACCGAGCGAGGGCAGGGATGATGGCTTCTCCGTTAGTTAGACAGAGTCGTTAGTTGCAGTCTCTGTGCTCCAGAACTGCATAGTCAGCGCAGGATGAGGAGTTACTTATTATATTAAAACTTGACTACCTCCCACGAGTCACCCGTAAGATTAGGCTTGGCTCCGCCCAGGTATCACCCGTTATATTAGGCTTGGCATCCTAGTCTTAGAAGTTGTCTTTACCCATGGAATAGTACTGACACCCTTCCAGCTGGGGTTATAGGTTGGACCCTACTAGTTTAGATTCGGGGCATGTCAGTTAGATGACTACCTCCCACTGTCTCAGTTTCAGTCTCAGTATTCAGAATAGAACTCAGATCAGTATTACAGAAATCAAGACGGTTAGATACAGACACTCAAGCTTGTAAAGAACTTAGAAAGTTCCATAGATTCATAGATCACCCACTAGATAGGATTGATCTTATATTTCAGTCAATCATGCTCATTATCAATTGATTCAGAGATCACCCGTTAGCTAGGCCTGATCTCAACTTCAGTCAATTAGTATAAGTATTAGTAAATCCAGAGATCACCCTCTATGTAGTCCAGATCTCAGGTATCAATATTAGTAGACTCAGTTATTAGAAGTACAGTTATTAGAATTCAGTATTCAGTGTTACTATGATTTCAGTTATAGTTTATGCACTCATGCATGTATCCTCATTCAGTAGTCTCATGTTATCCAGTCAGTATTGTCCATGCATGTAAACTCTTGCATTCAGCCTTACCTCATCTAGTGTACCAGTACATTCTCACGTACTGACACATACTTTTCTCTTGCACTATGGTGTCTTATACCATAGATTCAGAAGCGCGGGATCCAGAGCACCCTTAGCTGGTCAGATTAAGCCAACAGTAGTAGTCTTAGCAGTGAGTCCTTATAATTCGAGGATGTTCCCTATTTTATTATTGCATTAGATTTAGCATTTCAGTAGATGGAGTTAGTTGGGAGATTTTCCCATCAACTCCACAGTTCAGACAGTTTAGAGGTTTTTCAAACTAAATGTTCAGACAAACTAGAGTATTTTTAGACAGTTATTTTAATTTTGGTATTGTTAAACATTGTTCAGTTTTATTTTAGATATTTGAACCTTATGGCTAGTTTTTTCCAGTTTTCTGCATTTATTTCAATATGTTATTCAGTGCTCAGTTACAGATATCAGTCAAGGGTTAGCTTTTGATTCTTCAGAATTATGAGCATCGTGTAGCATCCGGGGTATCAGACTTGGGGCATTACAATGATTCAAGTAAATTCAAGTAAACTATACGATGATCTAAGATGAAACCAAACCTCTGCTGAGACAATTCAGAGATCTGTTGCGACAACACAGGTTACTTTTTTTAGATCTAAACTCCAACTAGATAGAGATCTAAACTTCATCAATATGTTTCTTCACTGTTATAGCCTCGCTGATACTATTAAAAAATCTACTAGATAGACTCACGATTGCATTCATCAAAGATAGCATATTATCTGAAATAAGAAGGGAGGAGAAACAGAGTGCTCATTGATGAAAATGAAGAGGAAGCTAAGCTATTACAGTGTTAACCGACTTCACTTAGCTTGGAGTGATATTTATAGAATCATGTAATGCTTCGAGAATCATCCACAACCAATACTTATAGCTGGCAAGTGGAATTAACCAATTAATTAATTCTAAAGGTAATGGACTAGTAACAATGACAGTTAAAGCTGTCAACTAACCATCGACTGCTAACTAAATCTAAAGTATCAACTAACAAATCTTCAAGTATAAATTTCAAGTATGATCTTCTAGTAATCACAACACACTCAATTTTAGATGTTTTATTCAGAAATTCACACAACCCATTTAATTATTTTTTAAACTAGGCCCCGTTGGCCGTGAAAATAATAATTTTCCCAAATTGGAGTTGGTGTTGAAGTTGAAGTTGGAGTTAGTGTTGTGTTTGTCCATGAATATAAATTGGAGTTATTTTTATAATTTTGTGAGAGAAATAAGAGTGAGAAATTCTAAAAATAATTTTTACTAAAGTTAAATAATTCTTATGGTCAACACCATATTTTCACGTTTTTCACTAAAATGCCTACTAAATTTTGCTTATGTGGATTTTTTTTAATAACCAAATTTTGAAAAATATAAAATATTCATTTAATGACCATTTTACCCTTTCCTTCATTCCCCTAAATTATATTTACCACCTTTTTCTCACATTTTTCTTCTCCTTCTGTCAATGCACCAACTATTCAACTATTCTTATTTCATATAACTCTTATCCAAAGTATGGACTAAAATATGAAAACATGAATTGAGCAGGCCATACTAAATCTGCAACAATTAGGGAAGTAATAATGAAGTATAATCTAATCACAATAAGATGTGGGAAAATTAGACTAAGACTACAAAATCAGTGTCTCAAAATAGCATTCATACATCTAGTAAAGGATAAAAAAATTAAACCCTTTTGTACTATAAACTTACAGTCCAAACTAATATAATAAATAGAACAAATAGCAGATAAATCAACTAATGAGTTCACTTCACCATTGAGCTATGCATAAAACCTATTTACTTCATATGGCAAATTGTGTTGCCCGTGTTTTTTAAACAAGAAATGTTGTTTCCAAACAACAGACTCATGTATTTGCAGTTTTATTCATCACATGATAAAAGATAGTCTATAAATTACCATTCAAACATCATTGAATAAGCAACATTCTTTAAAAAAAAATACTTCTTAAAAGATAAACACATGAAAATAATGAGTAAAGGTCATGTGAAGGAAAAGGTAAAAGTGTTGTATTTTTCAAAATTTTGTTATTAAAAGGATTCACTGAAGAAAAATTTAATTTAAAATATAATTAAATGAGTTGAATGACTTTCTAAGTAGAACATCTAAAGTTGAATGACTTTGTGAGTAAAGCCCAAAGTTAAGTGACTCTCTGGGAAAAAAGTTCAAAATTGAGTGACCATTTAAGTTATTAATTCCGATGATTGATACTTGTAATATTTAGCTTTCAATTACTAGCCTTATGCTTCAATTAACAACCCCCCTTTCTCCCAATCCCCCACCCATCTTTCTATTAAAAAAAGTCCAACAAAAAATTGAATAGCTAGAATTTTATGATAAGTTCATGTGCCTACTGTTGTGGTATATGCGAGATAACAATACTTCCATCTGCTACATTTGCAAAGATGTTAAATACGAATTTTATGTTGTTTGCTTTATTTAGTTTAGCTTTTTGTTGCATTAGTAGTTTTATTTTGGTTGCCTTGGTTTTCTTGATTGTATGCTTTTATAAAAACTACTATGCGGAGTACTTTTGAGTTTTTCCTCAAATCTAATATATGAGTAAACATTTAACTCGAATGATTATTATCATAAATGGGGTTAATTTCTTTCACTTTCTATCCTATTTTTTTCTATGTGATTATTTTTTATGTTACCGAGTCTTTTTTATCTCTGGTTTGGAACTTGTAACTATAATTTTATTTAAAGATAAAATACTAGGATTCAGATGAAATGAGCCTAGATAGAGTGAAATGAAACAAGAACCTTTATAGCCGTTGAAGGCCTGAGTAGAGTGGAATGAGTGGACCTTTATAGCCGATCCAACTAGTTTGAAATTGAAGCATAGTCAATTGAATGATTTTTTATGATACCATATCAACCCATTAAAGCAATTAAGTTTGGACCAAATCAAGCTGAAGTCCTATTTGAGGTACACTGTGCCATGATTTGAAATAGATAAGAAAATAATGGTATTTCAACTCCTTCCTCCTTGTCTTTCCTCTTGAGAATGCATAGTTACTATAGTTTTATCATCTGGAGTAAATGGAATATGAAAGAACTTACCTATATCGCTTATGTAGAAAATAAGTTGGTAGTTACTACAGTTTTAATTGTAATACATATCGATATTTTGCCAGATGCTTGACTTGTTTATGTTGTACGGGGAGCCTGTTAATAACTCACTCTCATATTTAGAAGATGAAAGTTGCGGAGATAAGGATGTCAAGGTGGATGTGTGGGCATAATAGGAAAGACAAGATTAAGAATGAAGACATATGGGACTAGGTTGAAGCGGCCTCAATGATGGATAAGATAAGAAAAGTGATATTGAGATAGTTTGAGCATGTGAAAAAGAGTGTAGATGCCCTATTGAGGTGCGGAATGACACATCTTGATCTTACTGATGAATAATCTTAGATAGGAGAGTTAATAGGTCGCGAATTAAGGTAGAAATTTAGTTGATAGTTGAGCGTTTTGTTGCTTCCCTATAGGATAGGCTTGGTGGTCATACTTGGACCTTGTTTCTTACCAGTAGTATTATCACTATTTTTGTAGTTTATTGGTCTTTGATTTTGGCTTGTCACTGGAACTTTAGTGCTCCATTTTTTGCATTATTTTGTTTTCGTTATTGGTGTTTATGCTTTTTGTTTTGTAGCAATCCATTTCGCATTATTTGTTAATGTTATTTCTCCCATATCTGTATCCCCTTTTGCATACTGTTTGGCTAACTTTGTTTAAGTTGAGGTATATCGAAAATAAACTTTCAATCTCCACGAGGTAAGGGTATGTCTCCATACACTCTACCCTCCCTAGACTCCACTCGTGGGATTATACTTGGTATGTTGTTGTTATTGTTGTCATTAGACTTGTCTGATTCCAAGAATGGTATGATTTTGATGCAAAGGAAATCATCTCAATAAAGTTTATTTTCTATGTATTTGGATGCATGTATTCGTTGCATTAACTTTTCTGCAAAGAGGTCAGAGATATTCAAGGATATAAGTGTTGCATTGAACTGTTCTTCCTGATGCTTGTGGCATTACTACATAAAATAAGTAGATTCAAAGGCAACTCCAAGAATTAATCTTTATGGGTTCAACAAAGGTTCTTAGCATTAAATTCATGGAATTTTTAAATTATGGGTTCTGATGTACTATTGTTGCAATTTTAGTGGAGGTTTAGTCATAAATTTATACTCCATGTTGGAAGTACTGATCAAATATCCCAAATGCCACTATGTTGCATTCGCCTTTGGTTAGACTAGTTGGTTTATGATTATAAAGGAGGATCTATTATTGAAAATGTATCAATTACATTCAACTCAATAGTCATGATGTATATTTCTATTGTATATAAGGTTGTATTTGTTTTTATTAAGATTCAGATGCCTGAATTTGAATGCATATCTAAATAATTAAGATGTCTTCAGATCTGAAAACAAAATGGTTAAGATTTTTGTTTTTCAGCATCTAAATGTTCAAATTTTATTTATTTATATATTTATTAAAAATACAGTTCAAATAAAAATTAATTATATATTAAAAATATTTGATTTATTGTAGTAAAATTATTATTTGATTGAAAAAAATATTTACACTTGTTAGTGATAATAGAGTTGGTTGTCATGGTGGTGGTGGTGGTGGTGGTAATGATTGATGTTGGTGACTAGTAATGTTGGTGGTGATAGTTGTGATAATACAAATGATTGGTATTGTAGTGTCCGTTCTAATGGTGCCGATTGGTAGAGGCAACGATAGTGATGTAAAGTTAGTTGATGTTAGTAATTGGAGGTATTGATTGTGATGGAAAAAAAGTGAATGCATAATGGTTGACAATGTGTTAGCGATAGTTAGAGATATTGTTAGCTGGTGATGATGATGATTGTTAGTAGTGATAGACTATAGAGATGATAGTGGTTGAAGGACGGTAAAGATGGAGACACCAGTGACAATGGTAGTGGTGGCAGTGGCCGAAAAATGAGTGGATGTTGATGATATGTTAATGGTAGTTAGCGGTGGTGCTAGTTGTGATAGATGAGTTGGTCGCTAGTAGGGATTGACAAATAGTGGTTGATGATAGTGGTGGCATAGAGGTGGATAGAATTAGAATAATAGAGGTGGTAGATGTGGTAGCGGCTGGCAATAGTGGTTAGTAGCGATATTGATTGTGAATGTTAGTTATGATGGTGAAGGTGGTAGTTCTTGGGTGTGGGGGTTGTTGTCAATGGTGATTGTGGTAGAGTGGTTAATGATGGTGACTGCTGATTGTCGATAGAGTGGTGGTCAATATTATCCAACACAAGGATACCTCTTAATGATATTGAGACTTAGTTCCAAATCTGAATGATTAAGACTTATTTAGACTTATTAAGAGCTAAAATCTGAATAAAAAATAAATGCACTTAATAGTCTGAAGTCTGAATAATTTAGATTTATACCTCCATTAAGTACAAACAAATGATGCCTAAGAAGGTCCTAATGTCATTAAAATTATATTTGTATTAATGATACTTGGTCTTCATCCTTAGAAAGTTTAGTAAAAATACTACATTTTATCATTTTATTAGGCAGAGTTCTTTAATATTATGAACTGGTGAGTGAAAATGCTTCTGAGAGTTTAGGCTAAGGCTTAGTTGCTACAATTTTTGACGGAATTGCTTTCTTGAGCATCATTCCTCTTGAGGGTGTCTCTATAGTATAGGTGTTTCTTTTGGATTCTTAATAAGATATCTTGATTTTAATATAACCATGATTAGGATATCTTGATTTTACTATAACCATGATTGCCTATTAACCCATTCTTTTATCTTTAGTTTCTTGTTCTTAGTGTTTGAATTTTATTTTATTTTATTTGCATTTTATGTTGCATCAATTGGTATCAGAGCTGAGTTTAGATAAATCTATCGTAGGTGTGGTATTGTTTCAAAAAATCCCAAAATGAAAATCTTAATTTCAACACAGTTGGTCTAACCACCACTCTGTACAACTTGCCTTTAAGTTTAGGAGGCACCTCTTATCACACAAGACTCCAAATGCTAGCCTCCAATTCATCCACCCTACACTAATATGGTTAATGATATCCTCATCAATATTTTCATTTCCTTAGATTATAGATCCAAGATACTTTAAACTATATTTCTTTTGGTAGCTGGAATATCAAGTTTTACTATCAGAACAACCTTATGTGTCACCTCATTGAAATTGTAGTTCAAATATTCCATCTTGGTTCTGCTCAATCTACACTTTTAGACTCTTCGTTTTGTCTTCAAATCTCTAATTTAGCATTAACTCTACCAAAGATCTAGTCGATCCAAACTGCATCATCCAAAATAGTACACCAAGGCACCTCACCTTGAATTGTCGATGTCAGAACATCTATCAACAAGACAAATCAAAATGGGCTAATACTTGATCCCTGATGTAATCTCATCAAGACAGAAAGAACTCTAAGCCTCCTCTCACGATTCTTACAGAGTCTTGACTTCATCAGCATGTCGTTAAACGTCCTAGTATATGCCACAGATACATCTCTGGCCACCAAGCACCTTCTTGGGACTCTTATGATATAACATTTTAACAAACTAAATATACAAAATATTGAGTCAAAATATATAAAAATCATGCTATATCAATTGACAAACACCCTAATCAGTACATCATCCATTTACTTTTACTTATCTAATATGTCAAAATATAGATCTTCACTGTTACTTGTTCAATATTTCAAAGTACAAATACTCCCTTTTACTTGTCACTTTTAACTTATCAAAAAAGATAACTGATTGTAATAATCATAGTTGTAATTTTTTCTATTTTTATGTACTTTGATCATTTTGCCCTCCTCCTTAGTTGCTACATGCTTTTTGTGAGTTGTGGAGATAGTTGACACGATCCTCAATGCTTTTGAGAGTGATTTGAAAGAATTTAAGACTATCAAAGGCTTTAAAATCCATGAGTTTGACTTTGATCAATATTTTGAGTTTTAGGTGCCGGATGGAGATTTGGACAGTTTCATCAGATTAAAAATATCGATTTTTTGTTAGAAACATAGTTAGTTTGGTTCTCGAGCTTTTGTTTTGAATTTCAATCCTTCTTTCAAAAAACTTGTTAAAATAAGCTTTTAAGAATCTTGGAGGCTAATTTGTTGTAAATGACTTCTTTTCAAAAATCCAATAGAGTCATTAACTCCGAAACATAAAAAAAAAAACCTAGTAACATATCCATTCCATCCCTGTCGGCTTCCAAATAAATTCGTCAGGTCCATTAAGAGACATTTCCCTAGTTGATTTCAACTGGTGCACAACAGTTTCTGGTGCATGATTTTATTCTTTATATTTGCACCCCCTCCTATCTTGTTTGTGAAGATCGATTGATTTGTACATCGCAATCGCGTGGAGGTATCATTGTATTCACCATTAGTAATGGGTCCGAGTCTATTCTCTTCATACATTCATATAGGTTCTGGTTTGGGTCATTTTTGATTGAGACATAAATGACCGCTATAGCGAATAAGAGGTGATCTAAGTAGTGTATATCCCTCTTTTTGTAATTTTTCATTCATTCCTAATCTTTGACCTTGGAAAGAGGTGATTTTAAAGGGGGGTTTTACCAAAATCTTGTGGGTAAGTTCTAAATTTGCATTTTCATTGATTCCATCTTCAAAAACACCTTTTAATCTAGTTTTCAAACTAGAATTTAGAGATTTTTTGAAAAAATTTTAAAATGATTTTTCATTGATTTGAACATCATTTCAACTCATTTTCACATGGGTTTTCAAATAAAGCCTCATTTGACATAGAAAACATGTGTTTAAATAAAAGGCTGATTTTGCCCCTTTTATTTTCAAATTCATTTTTTGAACAGATTTTGGACCTGATTCAAATATAGACGATGTGATTATCATTATCTTTTTTTAATGCATATATTATGTTTTTGGGTAGATTTAGCTTGTTCTAATATTGTTCGTGAAGGAAAGGCTCTGGATTAAAGATACAAGCTTAGATTTTAGAATTTTGAGGTAGGTTATGGCTTAACTTCCTTCACATAGGGCTGAATTGTTAACGATCATATAAAATATGTTATGGGTTAGGGAATGCAGTTAAAGGAGTAATATTTCAAAATTATTATTTATAAGGACCCTTCTAGTTATTTTCTTGGTTTTTGTGCATTTACAGCATTTTAAGCCTTCCCACAACAGCTACATGTCATTTATGACATACTGGATCTATCGATCTAGTTATTAGACTGTTCATTTGGATTTTAGGTGGAATTCCCTATTTTGTAACTTTTGCAATTAAGAAGTTGGTCTCAGTCAAAACTCCTAGTAAATGGCCTTGGATGAGAAATCTGGCAATGCCGTCAGAACATTGATTTTAGGCTAGGAGGACCCTATATTCAGGTCCCAAGGCTTTCGAACTCATTTTGGACTATTGGGTAGAATTTGGTTAAAATAAAACTATAGGTGTGGGACTCTTATTTTGTCAAAATGACCTCGGGTAGAAATTTGATGGCTTTGTTGAGTCTAGAATATCAAATTTGGTATGGTAGCATAGTTTGTTTCTGCACAAGGGATTTTGAACGAATCTTGAACCCCTAATTAAAGTATATCTGGACTTTAAAAATTGTTGATATGTAGTAGCTGGTGCAAGGGTAATTTACCCTTCGCGTACGCGAGGGGTAGGCCACATACGTGAAGGGTTAAGAGTTTGACCATCATGTCCGCGGGCCTTCTCTCACATTTGTGATGAAAGGTTTACCTGACCCATCCCTTCTCTTTCTACACATTTTCAACCATCAGTGTCGAGTTTGTGATAGTCCGGCTCATTTTTCTTTGCATTAGCGGCACAGTCCCTGCATTCGTAAAGGTCAATTGTTGTAACCTTCCCGTTCTAAGACCTTCAGCCCTATGTTTGTGAAGGGCATTGCCCTGATAGTATACATACTTATCTTTCCCAATTTTTATCATTATTTCTTACGTATTTACGTTATTTTAGCCCTAGGAGCTCAATAAAAATATTGGAAATCATTTATTGAAGCTAGGGATATATAGGGTATGATAAAGTAACCATTTCCCATTAATTTGCTTGTAAGTTCTCGAACAAATTCCTCTATTTAATTCTTATTTTCCGCCTTTTTCCATTATTATTTGGGGCTGATCTGTATGTTTGTAACCTATCTCTGAGACGCTATAGGGCACTCTTAGAAAATTCTATTCTTGACTCCTTGTCATGTATCCATATTTTTATGAACCTTTTAGTAGTTTCTTTGACTCCATTCTTTCCCAAACAGAGGGCGCGAGGTTATCAATAAATGCTAGTGAGACTTTTGCATGTGTTTTCAGAGTTTATCTCAGCATCAGGCTAAGGAGTTAGAAATTAATGTCGGAGATCTTCAGCGTTATCTAGAGAAGCCAGTGATACACCCAAATTACAACTCTCGTTAGAAAGTGTAAGCAGTCGTTGTTAAATATAGAACTCAACTGGGTTGGGTGTCGAATCCCATAGGGAATACTGTGTTCACTAAGTACTATGGTTGTTATTAGACTGTTGATCAAACGTTCCAGGATAAAGTGGGGTTTTGATTTATCAATTGTATTCAAATGCTTATAACAGAAAGTAATCCAACTGTAGATTATATTGTAAATAGTAATTCAATAAGAGTAATCAAATTAGAGTTATGTTTACCAAGATGCTTAAGCAGCTAGGGTTATGAACTGTTTTGAATTCCCAATGAACAATTCTAATTGCAAGAGTAATTGAATTCTATGGTTTACCCATTAGTTTCTTAACCTAAATGAGTAGCTTATCCCTTAATTCTTTCAAACTTAAGGAACGTATTATTTATTCAACTATATTCTCACGTGGGTTGATCCGGTTAAGGGATCTACCCTCTATCCAAAGGTTAAAGCCTTTAGATTTATGTAAACCCTTTTTTTTCAACAAACACTTCTATTCGAACAAGTGATGTTCTTGGGCTCACTTTTCGAGTTTACAACCAAGAAAAGACGTTAAAGTGAAAAAAGGTTTATGCAATATCAATTAATCATGGTAATCTACTAGACTCACAGCCCCCAATTAGCTATTCACATTAAGGCTCCCATAACCCTAGTTATGGGAGCTTAGCCACACATCTCCATCACAGAATGAGAAGAAATCATTGAGTTATTCATAATTTAATTCAGAATTTACTTACAAAAGTCACAATTATTGTTCTTCAATCTTCAATAGAGAAAATGATAATGAAATCTCAATCCACAATTCTAGACTGAATCTCCTACAAAAACTACGTACAATACGTTTCAAAAATGGAAAACTCTAATAAAGGATAAAAGCTAAAATATCCCAAATAAAACCTAAAACTGGGTATTTATATGTTCCCAGGTAAAAAGGATTTAAAATTGAATTTAGAAAAACCGCGTCCAAATTGACGGCCAATTTGGTGGTCCACCATTTTGGCCGTTACTAGGTTTTCTGAAATTCTAGATTATGTTTAGGGCCTGGTGGTCAATTTGGTAGTCTGTCGCAAGACTGGTGGTCCACTATTTTGACCGTCATTGGGCCTTCTGAAATCCTAGATTCTGTTTAGGTCCTGGTGGTCAATTTGGTGGTCCGTCGCAAGACTGTTAGTCCACCATTTTGACCGTCACTGGGTCTTCTGAAATCTTAGATTCTGTTTGGGCCTGGTGGTCAAGTTGGTGGTCCGTCTCAAGACTAGTGGTCCACCGTTTTGACCGTCGGTGGTGTTTTTCTGCTAATTTCATAAGTCTTCTCCTTCAGCTAGCTCCTTACCCTGAAACACTAAAATCCAGCATGAAAACATACAATCTTTCCAAGAAAAAGATGTAAAATATTTCGTCAAAAGCTGAAACATTAACACCCTTAACTTAAAACAATTTCTTGTCCTCAAGCAACTACATAATACCATACTACGTCGCTTAACCAAGAGAAACATAAGATACCTATGACAGTCAATCATCAATTTTAGCGCAAAACACATTACCCTCTCCAAGTTCAATCACTTTAAATCCAACTGTGTATATTAATGAAAGTCAAAAATATGACACAAAGGAATCAAGATATGGCATGACATTAACAACAAACAACCACGTATATGTACAAGTTACACTACCTAAACAAGTAAGAAGCTAGCAATACAACCCATGATCCCTTAGAACAAAGAAGTCCCTCCTCACTTATATATGAAATCAAGCATGTCAATGCAGAGATGGTTAAGAGACACTCACTATCAGAAAGAAGTTCCAATCAATGTATGTCAAATACCATAAGCTTGCCCTTATTTTCATCACCTAAGCTTTCAGACAGTTAAATTAGGATCACATTAGGACTTTTCTTCAGCTTGTAACGTAGGCTTGGGGTTGGTATGATACGTAAAGTTATTTAAAGTGACTAGGCCTCCTTGGTACTACACTAACTTTTAGAGTCTGACTTATTAACCTTTAACTTATTTCTCTCTTTCTTTATTAAAGCAAATTCAGGCTGGGTACGGTCTTATAGTCTTTCATTTTCTTATTTTCACAACTTCTCTTTTCTTATTCTTTTTCTACTACAACTAGCCTTGCATTCTTTTCTGTTATTTTACCTTTCTTCATACTCACTTTACATCACACACCCCTATGATAGACACCCTCAACTTAGGCTATTTGCCTAAGTCGTAGTGCATAATGCCCAAGGAAGACCAGGGCCAAAACAGGTCCATTGTGATACAAATGGGAAGTTGATAGGTATACAAGAAAAATAGGCATACAAGCTCAAAATCGAGATCAAGGGATATCATTCACACATGGAAGGCCATTTAGGTTAAAAGTGGACTAATATAAAAAATGTCCTATGATCCTTTCTTAACCACTATCCACAACCTATGCAAGACTAACCAGGCAAGTTCTGGATTTAATACACAAAGAAACTTGGTAATATCTCACACACACTTGGCACAAAGGTATATCACAGGCTACTACCTGACCAGGTTTTTCTATTCTTAGAAATGATCATTGTGTCCCTAATACTAATGCTATAAAAAGATTCATAATTGTCGCATATAGATGCATATCACACAGTTACAAAATAAACAATTGGAGAGGTATTTATCATTTGTCCCAAAAATCAATAAAAATATGTCAACTTCCCTAGATACTTATTTTCCTCCCGGTTAAACACAAAACATCAAGAAATAAAATACAATACTCCTAAATATGCCGGCTCTACTAGGAACAAGACTCTGGAAAAAAAAGACACGACAACAAAAACCCAAAGAGGACATCAACACCCATAAGTAGTCCCATACATCCACAACTTAAAGTCATGCATTGTCCCCAATGCGTCAAACCAAAACAAAAGAGTTAGAAATATACCTGTGGCACCATAGGTGCGAAGTTCCAATGTTAACCATATAAGATGAATACAAACAACAAAACACCTTGGGTTTCCTCCCAAGCAGTGCCTGATTTAGCATCGCGGCACGACTCGGTCATCTTGACTACTCAGAATTCATCAATATACCTTGTTGATACCTCTTTACTTCACTTGTTGAATTAAGAAAATGATTTATTCCTACTCCAGCTACTTTGGAAGCACTAACACCCTTTCCTTCAAGTTCAACCACACCAGCCATGGTCTCCACAGCAGACCTATCCTTAACTGGTACATCTCACTCATCTTCGTAGAATACATCAATAATCTAAAAGACACTCATCTCTTTTTGTTATTTCATGGATTTACACACTTCAAAACTAACCTCTTTCTCGTTGATCCTAAATTTCAGCTCATTCAACTCTAGGTCAACTAACACTCTCCCAGTTGCTAAGAACGGCCTGCCCAAAATATGGGTACTTTGAAGTCCACTTCGCAATCAAGAATTACAAATTTGGTAGAAAATATAAAATCGATCTCCTTTATAAGTACATCATATAGAATCCCAATCGGCCTTTTCACTGATTTATCCTCTATTAGAAGTCACATATTGGTGGACGCAGGATCCCCCAAACCCAATTTCTTGAAAACTGCTAACGACATCAGATTTATACTTGCCCTAAGATCACAAAGGGCCCTTTCAAAATTTAGCGATCCAAACGTACATGGGACAATAAATGCTCCCGGATTAGTTTTCTTTTGCACAATAGATACTATAGCAATAGCTCTATCCGTTTTATAGCTCACAATCCTTTTCTTCTTTAACAGGTCTTTTATAAACTTAGCATATCCGGGCATCTGTTCCAGTGCTTCAACTAAGGGAACAGTCACTGTCAACTACTTTAATATAGCCATGAATTTTCTAAAATTTCTATCATTTTCTTTCTTCTTTAATCATTGTGGAAATAGAGGTGGTGGCCATGGGATTTCAACGGAGCAACTTTCATAACGCTCAAACTACAGCTCTCGTAAGAGTGTAAGCGGACGCTGTCAAATATAGAACCCAACTGGGTTGGGTGTCGAATCCCACAGGGAATACTTGATCACTAAGTATGCAACAATTAGTAGACTTTTGGTGAAAGTTCTGCGGAAAAAAGGGGAGATTTTATGCGTGAAGTAAAATTATCAAAATAGCAAAGTAAAAACGGAATGTTTAGTAAGATTTTAATCAATGAGAATTGTAAGTTAGGGTTATGTCCACCTTATGAGTTTTACGTATATATTGGCTATGAGTTATGCGGAATTCAGACATGCATGCGCTTATAGAGTTTCGTATTGTATGGTAAATCCTAGCATCTTTCGACCATCAAGGATTATCTCACTTTAACTATTTCGAGCTTAAAGCGTATAACTAATGGTACGAATTCTCCAAGAGGTTACTCCAGTTACGGCACTAACTTTTAAACAGGGGTTGGTAGCCCTATTTCCTTGTCACTCTCTCTTTTCCAGACATGTAACTTTTCTTTCGAACAAGTTAATGCTATATTAGCGTATTCTATATGTTTGCAACCACAAGAATTCAATTAAGATGAAGAGAGTAATGATATAAGCAGCATATGTATCAAGAATTCACAAACTCATAGCAATAGATAGTATCTCATAAGGCTTCCATAACCCTAACAGAGAAGTTTAGCTACTCATAATTGTGAAGGAAAACAACGAGGATATCATCGTCATACCAAAGTAATAACAATATCACGATGAGTGTGTATTGGCGTCACTTGTGGCGTGATTTCCTTGCTAGTAGCATTTATCTTGTCGTGAAAATTAAAAGTCGAATAGATGAATAATAATGTCAACAATATATTAATGAATGGACTAGAAGGAATTGTAAGTAATAAGAAAGAATGGGGAGGAATGGATGGATGCTGAAAAGTTCAGCAAAATAGGGTTTTTATAACACCCATATCCTATTCCTACTAAGCTACTGCATACTTGTCCTAATCCTAATAGGTTATTGCATCCTTTTCCTAATCCTACTAAGTTACTGCTGATCCCCAAGTCTTTGGAAATACTGTTTTTGCCCGGGACAAGTTTTCCATGCACACTTTCAGTCCAAAGGCTTCCAAAAGTTGCCTTCCTTCTTACGTGAAGCTTCCTTTGGCGTCACACAGTCCATAAGATGCTGAAATCTTGCTAATCACGTTGGTTAGCTCACTTATAGGAAAAAGGACTAAAAGTGCAGGAATTATATATTTTGTTCTTAAAACTTAGCTAAAATATGGGTGAATTAAGGTGCTTTAGGCGTGTAAATACGCCTAATATCAACACCCCACACTTAAAGCTTTGTTCGTCCTCGAACAAAATATCATGTCCATGTAAACATCTACTTAGGATTTCACAAAAACAGCACAAAATATTCATCAAGACAGGCACGACAATTATTAACAAAGATTAGTTTTCTGATCACTACTAGAAACAATTCAACCTCCAACATAGACTCGTGATGATGGTTAATTCGTATCCATAAGTTAAGGCACAAAGAATCATACACAACTACCCAAAACTCGTCAACCATGTGTGTCTCACACAAGATATCACCCATAATCACTCACAAGTTTTGCATTTTTCGAAACATGGGTACAATATTCTCCTTGCTCTCACTCTCACAAAGAATTCATATGTTGCAACTGCTGACCATAGGCTTGCCCTTAGTGTAATGCTCTACTAATATCAGAATGCTAAGCTTAGGATCAACTAGGTCTTTTACAGGTTGTAATGTAGGCTATGGGACGGGTAGGACTATTTTGGCCAGAAATAGTGACTATGTTCCTAAGCGCTTTGATACATCACATTATGCCATTAACACTTTCTTTAAAACAACCTTTCTACCTTTCTTTCATCTACCACCCCTTTTCACCTATTTTGTTATTCAATTATAAATACAAAGATCTTTTTATCTTTTTATTTTTCTATTTCTTTTTATTTTCTTTCTCTCTTTTTTTCATATTATAACACACCTCTATGATAGCCACTCTTTTTCATAACAAATTCAAGTACCAATACACTCTAAGGAGTCATTCTCACACAATTTCCTCTTATTTTGACACATGACTTTACAATTTAAAGCACTTAGGAATTTGGATCAAATTATGGTCTTGAAAAAAAATGGATTAGGCTTACATATGAGGCTGTCAAAGAAAATGGCTTATAGGCTCAAAAGGGGTTGACTAGGATACTGTCCATGGGTAGGTAAAACGAAGGTACACAATCACAAGTTGCCAAAGAAATGCCTAAATCATCTCCTAAACTCACACTCTTTATTTCGCTTCACACACACACCAGGCAAGTTCTAGCATCAGCCACAAACACATAATATACTATCACCTCACACACACAAGGCACATGGTCGACTTTATTGGGAGTAGTATAGACTCTTGACCCAACAAATGAAAGAATTAAACCACACACTTATCACATAATGAGTCACATTTAGAGCCTAAACGTCTCAATAGTAATAATTTTATCACAGACTCTTGTCATAATACCATGCTACCTATCAGAACAACTTCATGCAAAGTTTTTATTTAAAAAAAAATACTAAAATTTAACTACTAAACAAACATAAAAAAAATGTAAATGCAGATAAAGAAGCATAGCATACAAATACCAGCACCCCACACTTAGACGGGACACACTGCCCTCAGTGGAAAATAAATAAGAAGAACCTCGTTAGTCGGACTCATCCTCTATGTCTGGGGTCATACCCCCTGCATCGGAATCATCATCAGAGTCGACGTCATCAGAGTTCTCCTCCACGTCCGAGACTGGCATTCAGCGATCATCATCGGTTGGTACATCATCATCAAGAGGTTCCTCAAAATATACACCTACTCGACACATAGCCCTCGCATGCTCATTCATTGGGTAGTCATAATCCAACTGTTGGAGCTCTGCAGTAGTTGGAACACAACCCCCGCTCATCGTGGTGAACCTCGTCATGCCATATAAATGGCGGAAGAAGCTTTCATCGCGAGCATGTCTTTCTGCAGTGGTCAGGTTGACTCCATGCATAGATTCAGCATCTTTAACCTTTGTAAGGTCAACCTTCTTCGGGTTGTGTGGAAGCTTATAATCTGCCGGTTCCTCTTCGATGTCCTCCTTCCTCAATATTGCAGTCAACAGATTGCCAAAGCTGAAGTGGGACCTCTTGTGCAGCCTAGCCTTATGCATTGAAGATCGAATAATCGCCCCAATGTTGATGGGGACGTTCGTCATCAATGCGTACACCAAGCACACTCTATCTCGTGTTATCTTTGTGTACTGTGTCCCTGGAATCAGGCAAGAGTTGACTATTCACAACCATATCCGAGCTTCTCTGTTCAAGGAAGCATATGAGAAGGTATTGTGCCGACCGGTGTCCTTGTGTCGACTCCAATGTGCCATTGATCTTGTTCCACATAGTGTGTGTCTAATTGCCCTGTACAGAGGTCTTTGTTGAATCTCCTTGAGTGGTGATGGATCGACAGATGGAAGTCCTAGAAAAGTGTTGAAGAAATCCGCATTCAGCTGCAAGACTTAGCCCCTAATCTTCACTTCACTACCGGTGGTCTTTGGGGACCAATTTGCATAAAACTCTCGCGTTAAATCAAGATTGCATTCCCCCATGTCTTGGAAAATGAAATCGAGATGTAACGCCATTATTTTGGCCAAAATGTGAGGTTCTTTCTTCGCTAGGATTTCCTTTTCTATCAACTCCACATGAACATACTTTTTCATTTTGTTGTTCCTGTACCACTCCTTTCCTTCCTCCTCTAGGACCCATTTTATCCCGTACATGCGGCGAGGTATTTGCAGCGAGGAGGATTCAGCTTGCTCTTTTCTTCCTCTTTTTTGGCCTTTCTGTGAGGTTGATGCTTTTTCTTTTCCTGGACGACTTTTAGGTGCCATTGTACCTGAGATTAAAATGATAGTCATGTTAGCTTCATCTCGGTAGATACAATCGATAAGCAAAAAGTAGTGGCACCACCCCACACTTAGTTTGTTGGCACAAGCTAGCTAAGTTAACGTTGTGGATTACTCAGACTTCATCGATATACGTTTAGGTGGTACGTTCCAACAATATAATCAGTGCAGTCATACTTTTCTTGTCATCTTAACTATCCTTTTCGATTCTATTTCATGTAATCTTGACAATACTTTCATGTTTGGATTGATGTACCCTTTTGAACAAAACTACTACATAGAGATTGTATCAAGTTATGGCATAGAAATAATCACAACATCTTATGTTTGTAGTTAACCATGATTTTTCATCTCAATGAACAAGACATTCGAACATGAAAGCTTTCAAGTTACAAGATTATGCAATTTTCTTGACCATGTCAATTCTGCAAAAGTATGACAGTGTATCCAAATCAAATACAAGTTGGAAACAAGTCAATAGTATCCTTACGTATTCTTTCACTCACTTAGTTGTATCACAACAAATCAACCACATTCAAATCACCAACACTACTTCAAGATTTAACAATTTATTATAGGCGTAGTAGTGTAGTACTTACAGAATATAAAAGAAGAGCAAAGAAGTACTTATTTGGTTGATGGCCTTGGAAGATGTTCTTGCAAAGTTAAAAGAGCAAAAGGAAAATTTTTGAGAGAATTTGGAGAGGTAGGCGGCGCTTAGGTTGAGTTTCCAATGCATTTTTGTTCTAAGACTAAGGTTCTATTTATAGGACAAGCTTGGGTCGGGTTTTGACCCAATTAGAATCGGGTTAGGAGACCAAAACGTGAGCATAGGCGGCGCCTAATGCTTTGCCTATGCTTGGCATAGGCGGCGCCTTTTGCAAAGCCTAGTTGGACATAGGCTTTGGCATAGGCGGCGCCTATGCTATGGCATACTAGATTCAGAGACAAAAGGCTTTGGCATAGGCGGCGCCTATGCTATGGCATTGTTGGGCATAGGCGGCGCCTATGCTATGGCATTGTAGAATCCGAGACCAAAGACTTTGGCATAGGCGCCGCCTATGCTATGGCATTGTTGGACATAGGAAGCGCCTATGCTATGGCATTCTAGATTCAGAGAGATTAGGCCATAGCATAGGCCTTGCCTTGTTCATTGCCTAGATTTACATAGGCAATGCCTTGTTCATTGCCTAGATTTGCATAGGCAATGCCTAACCCATAGCCTTTGCTTCTTCATTCCTAACTTACCACCTTCAACATGAACCGCTTCCAAATCAAAATTTAAGACCAATCTCCTCCTTTATACGTCTTGCACCTACACTTACTCAAAAATAATAAAAAACATTAGAACGATGGGTTGCCTCCCATCTAGCGCCTTAGTTTTGGTCGTGGCTCGACTACAAAATCAAACTCCTAATAAAACAAAACAAGTAAAGATGATGGGTTGTCTCCCATCTAGCGCTTGATTTATTGTCGCGTCACGACATATTTACTTCGATTACTTAGACTTCATCGAGATAGATAATGGACATGCATTTTATCAAGTCAAGAGGACCGATATATTGCTTCACTCATTGGCCATTCACCTTAAATACAACACCATTATTGTCTTCTAACTCTACTACTCCGGACGAGTAGACTTGGCTAATTTTGAACGGGCCAGACCATCTAGATTTCAACTTACCTGGAAATAGCTTCAGTCTGGAGTTGAAAAGAAGTACCATATCACCCTTCTAAAAGTTTCGTTGTATAATCCGTTGATCATGATACTTTTTCATCCGTTCCTTGTAGAGGTCTGATCTTTCATACGCAAGAAGACGGAACTCATCCATCTCATTCAGCTGCTCCAATCTCAGATTCATAGCATCATCCCAATTCAAATTTAGCCGCTTCAACGCCCACAATGTTTTATGCTCGAGCTCAATGGGCAACTGACAGGCCTTCCCATAAACTAATTGGTACGGTGACATGCCAATTGGTATCTTGAATGCAGTCCTGTAAGCCCATAAGGCATCGTCCAACTTTTGAGAGCAATCTTTCCTATTAGCGTTTACAATTTTAGGAAGGATCAGCTTGATCTCTCGATTAGAAACCTCTACCTGTCCAATAGTTTGTGGGTGATAAGGTGCGGTTACCATATGTTGCTTGACCCCATACTTCACTAACACGGCTCTGAACAGCTTGTTGCAAAAGTGTGATCCTCCATCGCTTATGATGGTACGTGGTACCCTAAAACGAGAGAAGATGTTTGTCTTTAAGAATGCAACAACTCGCTTACCTTCATTATCAGCCAGTGTTACTACTTCGACCCATTTGGAAACATAATCTACAGCCACTAGGATATATTTCATCCCAAACGAATTCACGAATGGGCCCATGAAGTCAATACCCCATACATCAAACAGCTTTACTTCAAGAATTTTTGACATGGAAATCTCATGGTGCTTTGAAATTGTGCCCTGTCTCTGACATTGGTCACATCTTCTCACAAATTCGTAGGCATCTTTAAATATCGAAGGCCAATAATAGCCACTTTGCAATACCTTCCTTGTTGTCCGACCACCTGCATGGTGTCCTCCAACTTGGGAAGCATGACTTGATTCCAATATACTCGGCACCTCCATATGAGATATGTATCGCCTGATAGCACCATCCGCACATTATCGAAACAAATATGGCTCATCCCAGAAGTAGTGTTTTACATCATGCATGAACTTCCTCTTTTGATGGAAAGATAGATTCGCAGGCATCACATTACTTACCAAATAGTTCGCAAAGTCTGCATACCATGGTAAATCTTCCATCATTGTGGCTAGGATCTCTTCATCGGGGAATGCATTATTAATCTTAAGATCGGGCTGTGCTAGGTGCTCGTTCTCAAGTCTAGATAGATGATCAGCCACTTGGTTTTCGTAACCTCTTCTATCTTTTACCTCGAAATCAAATTCTTGCAGCAACAACACCTATCGAATCAACCTTGGCTTTGCATCCTTCTTCGCCATTAGATATCTTAGTTTTGCATGATCAGTATGAACTACCACATTGGTCCCCAACAAGTAAGCACGAAACTTTTCAAAAGCATAAACAACTGCTAGAAGCTCTTGTTTCGTGACAGTATAGTTCTTCTGGGCTCCGTTCAAGACCTTGCTTGCATAGTAGATTGGGTGAAATAACTTTTCTCGTCTCTGGCCAAGTACAGAACCCAAAGCTACCCCGCTAGCATCACACATAACTTCAAACGGTAGAGACCAATCAGGTGCTACAATGATAGGAGCTTCCACTAGTTTCCCTTAGAGGCATTCAAATGCCTTCAACCACTCTTTACCGAAATCAAAATTTGCATCCTTCTCTAAAAGTTTGCATAGTGGACTAGCAATTTTGGAGAAGTCTTTGATAAACCGTCGATAAAAACCTGTATGACCGAGGAAACTACGAACTCCCTTTACAGAAATTAGGGGTGGTAATTTCTCGATAACTTCAATCTTTGCACGATCTACCTCAATTCCTCTTTCAGAAATTTTATGCCCAAGAACAATACCTTCTTTAACCATAAACTGGCACTTCTCCCAGTTGAGCACCAAGTTGAATTCAACACATCTCTGCAACGCCATACTTAGATTCGCCAAGCATGCTTCAAACGACTCACCCACAATTGAAAAATCGTCCATGAACACCTCCAAGGTATCTTCAACCATATTAGAAAAAATGGACATCATACAATGTTGAAACGTAGCAGGTGCATTACATAACCCAAATGGCATACGTTTGAAGGCAAACGTACCATATGGGCATGTAAACTTTGTCTTCTCTTGAATTTTGGGAGCAATACAAATCTGATTAGAGCCGGAATACCCATCTAGGAAGCAAAACCATCCTTTACCCGCCAATCGATCAATCATTTGGTCCATGAATGGCATTGGAAAGTCATCCTTGAGTGTCCTTGCATTTAGCTTTCGGTAGTCCATACACACCCGCCACCCCATGACAGGTCTGAGTGGAATCAACTCATTCTTCTCCTTTGCAACTACCGTCATGCCCCCTTTCTTGGGCACACATTGTACCAGACTCACCCATTCACTGTTGGAGATTGGATAAACTACCCCTGCATCTAACCACTTAACAATTTCTTTCTTCACCACCTTTTGCATAGGTGGATTCAAACGTCTTTGATTTTCAATGGTGGGTTTGCAATTTTCTTCAAGCTGAATCTTGTGCATACATATCCCAGGAGGAATACCAATAATATCAGCAATGGTCCAACCGATGGCTCTCATGTATTTCCTTAGAACAGCAATGAGAGCTGCAACTTGCTGCTCACCCAAATTTGTCGCCACAATAGCAAGTGTGTTTCCGCTTCCCAAGAATGCATACTTTAAATGACTAGGCAGCTCCTTCAATTCTAATGTTGGTGACTCTTCAATGGATGGTTTAGCTGGTGGTGTAGGTCGATTTTTTAGATCAAGGTTCAGCTTCTTGGGAGCATGAGGATGCGCCCCTATTCCTGTTAGAGCACAAATAGTTTTTTCATAATTTTCATCATATTCACGCTCTACATTCATAAGTACAGCCGCCAATGGATCAACAATAAGCTGCTCTTCTATGGATAATTCTCCATCATCAAAATAAACATCAGCTACCGAGAACACGTTCAGATCAAGAGGTTGCTTTATTGATTTGCACACATCAAAGCGGACTATTTCGTCATTCATTCGGAATAGAAGCTCATTAGCACTTAAATCAATAAGCATACTTCCTGTTGCAAGGAAAGGGCGCCCCAAGATTATGGGAACTTCAGAGTCCACCTCACAGTCCAGAATAACAAAGTCTGTCAGAAAGATGAATGAAGAAACCTTCACCAATACATCATATAAAATACCAACAGGTCATTTTACCGACCTATCAGCCATCACGAGCCTCATAATGGTTGGAGTAGGATCACCCAATCCAACTTTCTGTAAATAGATAGCGGCATCAAATTGATGCTGGCTCCTAAATCGCATAATGCCTTGGAAAAATTCAAAGATCCAACAGTGCAAGGAATAGTGAAGGCAACAGGGTCGACCTTCTTCTGAACTAGTGATCTGGTAGCGATTGCACTGCAATGATGAACATTGTCTGTCAACTCATAACTTGCTGCCCGCTTCTTGGTTAAGAGATCCTTCATAAACTTCGCGTACCCAGGCATCTGTTCTAGCGCCTCAACCAACGAAACATTAATGGTCAGCTGTTTTAACATTGTCATGAATTTATTGAACTTGGTATCATCAGCTCTCTTCTTTAGTCTTTGAGGAAAAGGTGGTGGTGGAAGGGGAATAGTTTTCTCCACGACTTTCTTTTCATCTTGCTTCAGATTGGCGATCTTTTCTGGTTGTAGATCTCTCGGGGTGATGTCATTAATGCCTTCCTTAGCTTCTTCGGCATCTTCTGGTTCTGCATTATCTAATGTATCATCGGCTACTTGCTTACTTTTGGATAAATTTCTAGCACCTTGCCACTCCTGGTAGTAATAGCCATGCATGATCCGTCATTCCTTGGATTTTGCACAGTGTCGCTAGGTAGGGTGCCGACTTTTCTTTGATTAAGTGCCGCTGAAAGTTGACTCAATTGCCGCTCTAGCTATTTTATAGCAGTAGAATGCGAGAAAACCAATTGATTTATTGAAGACAAGTCGTTCTTCACCTCATTCACTCCCGTATTAGTTGCATGGCTATTACTACCAGGAGTGGCTTCCCCAAACCAGATGCCGCGGCTTCCCTACTTCCAAGAGGAATATATAGACCACTCTTGTCAGTCTTGTTCTTTCAACTACCTTGATCACGGTCCTTGTTTCCGGATTTATCATAATAGTTCTACTTTGCTTTGTCATTTGGTCTAACATATCGCTTGCCTGAATAAAAGTGAGGTCCATGAATGATCCTTCTGCCGCATTATCCACCACTGGCTTAGTTACCGAATTCAAGGATCTATATAATATCTCCATCAAGTGGACATTGGTCATATGATGGTTTGGGCACCTCATAAGCTTCTTCTTGAATCTCTCCCATGTTTCATGAAGAGCTTCAGTTGGAAGCTGTCGAAAATTGCTGATCTCATCTCTCAACTGTGCTCTCTTGGATAGCGGAAAGAATCTTTCTAGGAAAGCGTCTTTCAATTGCCTCCAATTTGTAATAGAATCAGGAGTCAGCCCATTCAACCATAAAGTTGCCTCCCCAGATAGAGACAATGGAAATAAGCGTAGCCTAATTGCATTCTGTCCAACGCCTGGATTGTCGAATGAATTGCATGTAGAGATAAAATTGACCGGATACATGTTTGGATCATCACCTGCAAGTCCACCAAATAGTCCCTTGAGCTGCAATAACTGAATCATGGTGCTAGTGATGTTGAACTTGGCCCCGGGTGCCAAAGGCGGAGGAATAATAGCTCCTGTGGCACCAGCTCCATCCAAATCGTCATCATCATCATCGAAAGGCATCTGCATAGCGCGGCGTTCAGGCCTAAATCTAGCTTGACGATCTCTTCTATTTGTAGGTGTCGCCACCTCAGCATCACGCCTAGGGTTTAGTAGCTCGGCATCACCTAGGTCCTCATCATCAGGATTTGTTGTCCGCCCAGGGTTATTAATATTCTGTTGATGTACTTGGGTAGCGGCCAATGCAGCTAGTCTATCCTGCTCCTGTTGAGCAGCCCTTCTCTCAATGTCACGTTGTGCATCCATCCTTCAAATAAGTTGTAGTTCAGGGTTTATGGGTAACAATGGTTGTCCCAAACTTTGAGTATTTGGCATGCACTGAACAAAAACCTGTAGAAAATAAAAACAACAACTAAAAGTAAAGTACGAGAATCTTGGACCAAAGGGTCTAGTAACTATCACAAACTTAGTAGACAATCGTATTCCCCGGCAACGGCGCCAAAATTTGATAACGCTCAAACTACAGCTCTCGTAAGAGTGTAAGCGGATGCTGTCAAATATAGAACCCAACTGGGTTGGGTGTCGAATCCCACAGGGAATACTTGATCACTAAGTATGCAACGATTAGTAGACTTTTGGTGAAAGTTCTGCGAAAAAAGGGGGGGATTTTATGCGTGAAGTAAAATTATCAAAATAGCAAAGTAAAAATAGAATGTTTAGTAAGATTTTAATAAATGAGAATTGTAAGTTAGGGTTATGTCCACCTTATGAGTTTTACGTATATATTGGCTATGAGTTATGCGGAATTCAAACATGCATGCGCTTATAGAGTTTCGTATTCTATGGTAAATCCTAGCGTCTTTCGACCATCAAGGATTATCTCACTTTAACTCTTTCAAGCTTAAAGCGTGTAACTAATGGTATGAATTCTCCAAGAGGTTAATCCAGTTACGGCACTAATTTTTAAACAGGGGTTGGTAGCCCTATTTCCTTGTCACTCTCTCTTTTCCAGACATGTAACTTTTCTTTCGAACAAGTTAATGCTATACTGGTGTATTCTATATGTTTGCAACCACAAGAATTCAATTAAGATGAAGAGAGTAATGATATAAGCAGCATACGTATCAAGAATTCACAAACTCATAGCAATAGATAGTATCTCATAAGGCTTCCATAACCCTAACAGAGAAATTTAGCTACTCATAATTGTGAAGGAAAACAACGAGGATATCATCGTCATACCAAAGTAATAACAATATCATGATGAGTGTGTATTGGCGTCACTTGTGGCGTGATTTCCTTGCTAGTAGCGTTTCTCTTGTTGTGAAAATTAAAAGTCGAATAAATGAATAATAATGTCAACAATGTATTAACGAATGGACTAGAAGGAATCGTAAGTAATAAGAAAGAATGGGGAGGAATGGATGGATGCTGAAAAGTTCAGCAAAATAGGGTTTTTATAACACCCATATCCTATTCCTACTAAGCTACTGCATACTTGTCCTAATCCTAATAGGTTACTGCATCCTTGTCCTAATCCTACTAAGTTACTGCTGATCTCCAAGACTTTGGAAATACTGTTTTTGCCGGGACAAGTTTTCCATGCATCACTTTCAGTCCATAGGCTTCCAAAAGCTGCCTTCCTTCTTACGTGAAGCTTCCTTTGACGTCACACAGTCCATAAGATGCTGAAATCTTCATCATTTATACCTGAAAACTTGCTAATCACGTTGGTTAGCTCACTTACAGGAAAAAGGACTAAAAGTGAAGGAATTATATATTTTGTTCTTAAAACTTAGCTAAAATATGGGTGAATTAAGGTGCTTTAGGCCCGTAAATACGCCTAATATCAAACTTCTACCGTCTTTCTTATGCCTTGCTCTACATCACTAACATGCTTTGGCTTAGGTCATTGTTCCACTTCTAAACTCTTCTTTTCCAAACCTCCCTTCTCTATAGGAACCACTGGAGATTTATCAACCATCTCTCTATTTATTTTGACCTCATTAATATGAGAGGATGCTCCCAGACATGGACTAGATGACATATTACCGCTCTTAGTGGTGATAGCTATACATGATCTGTTAGTCCCCGAATACTGAACTATATCACTTGGTAGAGTCCCACTCTTTCTTTGGTTGAATGCTATAGATAATTGGCTCATCTGCTACTCTAGTTGTTTGATAACAGTTAAGTGTGAATTTACTAGTTGACTCATGGAAGATAAGTCACTCTTCATCGTCGTCACCCTAGTATTTATTGCTTTAACTCCCTTCAATAGTTTCTCCATCATGTCCTCCATGGACATTTTATAAACTGGTGGTAGCATTATCACGACTTCCAGGAGGTATATACAGTCCACTTCTATCATTATTATTCCTCTGACTCCCTTTGTCCCTATCTTTATAACCATCTTTGTCGTAATAGTCCCGACCTTGGTTCCCTTGGCTATTACCAAAGAAATCCCCCTAGTTGTTTAGATAGTTTGGCTTTTCTTACAAATCAGAATCAGCTCTGCCTTGGTATCCTACAACTTTCACTTTCTCAATCTTTCCAGATAATAAATGCTTGGTCAACAAATTAATTTACGTCGTCAAGTGTGCCATGTCTTGGTCATGTTCCTTCTCCTTCTTGTGTTGCTCTGCACTCATACCACTAGACATAGTAGGGCTTGCTACCACAGAATCCCTGGTATGCCAAGCTCTACTTTGTTTGGTTATCTGATCAAGCATCTACGAGTCCTCTAGAAAAGTGACATCTACAAATGATCCTCCTACAGCATTATCCACAACTGGCTTCGTAATAGAGTTTAAAGCCAGATAAAGAGTCTTCATCAAATAAATACCTGTCATATTATGGTTCGGGCATTGCATCAGGTTCTTTTTAAACCTCTCCTAGGAAAGCCTCTTTTAATTATCTCTAGTTGGTTATAGAATATGGAGTTAATCCATTGAGCCATAGTGTTGCCTCTCCAGACAGAGACAATGGAAACAAGCATAGTCGCATAGCATTCTGTCCCACTCTTAGGTTATCAAAGAATTTGCAAATAGTAACAAAGTTCACTAAATGCATATTAGGATCATCCCCCAGGAGTACACCAGACAACCCCTTTAGATGGAGGAGTTAAATCATCATGCTTGTAATATTAAACTTAGCTCCTTGTGCTAAAGGTAGAGGAATAATAGCTCCAGTAGCACTTTCTCCATCCTTTCCATCCTCATCATCATTAGATCAAACTGCACAGGCTGACAGTCTTGTTTTGCTCTAAAAGAACATTTTATGTTTACATTCCAGTTCACCGGCACAGCTACGTTCTCAGCATGCCTTAGGTTATCAGGATCTAAAAAGTCCTCATCCCATAAATCATCATCATCAGGATTAGGATGACGTGCAGTTTGACCATCATTCTGTTGATTAATCTAAGTTCTAGCCATGGCGTCTAGTCATTCGAGGGTCTTCCATTCTGCCAATTAACTTTGGTTTTAGATGTACTGGTTATAATGGTGCACCCAATCTCCATGTACTTGGCACACATAATAACTACCCTGCACAGATCAAAAACAACAAACAAAGGTAAAATTAGGAAACTTGACCAAAGGTTAATTAACAAACACAAACTTCATTGACAACTATATTCCCTGACAACGACGCCAAAATTTGATACGCCCAAATTACAACTCTAGTTAAAAAGTGTAAGCGGTCGCTGTCAAATATAGAATCCAACTGGGTTGGGTGTCGAATCCCACAGGGAATACTGCGTTCACTAAGTACTGTGGTTGTTATTAGACTGTTGATCAAAGGTTCTAGAATAAAGTGGGGTTTTGATTTATCAATTGTATTCAAATGCTTGTCACAGAAAGTAATCTAACTGTAGATTGTATTACAAATAGTAATTTAGTAAGAATAGTCAAACTAGAGTTATGATTACTAAGATACTTAAGCAGCTAGAGTTGTGAACTATTTTGAATTCCCAGTGAACAATTTTAATTGCAAGAGTAATTGAATTCTATGGTTTATCCATTAGTTTCTCAACCTAAATGAGTAGCTTATCCCTTAATTCTTTCAAACTTAAGAAACGTATTATTTATTCAACTATATTCTCATATGGGTTGATCCGGTTAAGGTAACTACCCTCTATCCAAAGGTTAAAGACTTTAGATTTATTAAACCCATTCTTTTCCCAACAAACACCTTTCTGTTCGAACAAGTGATGTTCTTGGGATCACTTTTCGAGTTTGCAACCAAGAAAAGTCATTAAAGTGTAGAAGGGTTTATGCAATATCAATTAATTATGGGAATCAACTAGAATTACAACCCCCAATCAGCTATTCATATCAAGGCTTATATAATCCTAGTCATGGGAGCTTAACCACACATCTCCATCACAGAACAAAAAATAATCATTGTGTTATTGATAAATTAATTTAGAATTTACTTACAAAAGTCAGAATTATTGTTCTTCAATCTTTAATAGAGAAAATGATAATGAAATCTCGATCCACAATTCTAGACTGAATCTCCTAGAAAAACTATGTATAATACGTTTCAAAAATAGAAAACTCTGATAAAATATAAAAGCTAAAAGATCTCTAATATAACCTAAAATTGGGTATTTATATGTTCCCATGTAAAAAGGATTTAAATTTTGAATTTAGAAAAACAGCATCCAAATTGACTGCCAATTCGGTGGTCTATCGCAACACTAGTGGTCCACCATTTTAGCCGTCATTGGGTCTTTTGAAATTCTGGATTCTGTTTAGGGACTGGTGGTTAATTTGGTGGTCTGTCGGAAGACTGGTGGTCCACCATTTTAACCGTCATTAGGTCTTCTGAAATATTGGATTCTACTTAGGGCCTGGTGGTCAATTTGGTGATCTGTCGCAAGACTGGTGGTCCACTATTTTGACCGTCACTGGCTCTTCTGAAATCCTGAATTCTGTTAGGTCCTGGTGGTCAAGTTGGTGGTCCGTCGCAAGACTGGTGGTCCACCATTTTGACTGTTAGTTGTTTTTTTGCTAATTTCTTGAGTCTTCTCCTTCAGCTAGCTCCTTACCCTAAAACACTAAAATCCAACATTAAATGCAACCTTGGTTGCTTAAAAATATATAATTTTCCCTAAGAAAAGATGTAAAATATTCTGTCAAAAGATAAAACATCAGCCAGCTCAGGCTCCAATAGAGTTTGTGATTGCCTCAGTTTTTTAGGATTCAGTGTTAGGGTTATTGAGTATTTTAGTGGATACCTCCCAGCCAAATATCATGTCTGGTATATCAAGTGGTTCTAGACCAGATTGGGTGTTCAGCATGGTTCACTTTTTATTTTAGAGTATAATATTGGGTTTCTCGAGTAGGCTACCCATACTCCTATACTAATATCCTTTAGAGCATGAGTTTGTTTATTGATTTGTTATAGGATTGAATTTGGCAATTTGCTTGGCATTGGAGCATTTAATAGCAGTTGGGTCATTTTCTCTCAGGTTAATAATCAAATGAGGACCATAGAGATGGCATGTATTGATGCATAAGAAGGTGGTGGTAAAAGGCCATGTGTAACACCCTGACTTTCTAAACCAAAATGCTATATGGTGCTCATAACCCCGAAGGACCAAAAGCTAACCCATAACTAATATCTGTACCTGTATACTGCATAATATATCATAAAATATGGAAACATGAACATGAAAGTCCATAAGGTTCGAACTGAATAAACGTCTGATAACAAAATATCTGAAAAAGGTACAACAATACCAAAATAAGTCATAAATATTGAAAATAATGAGATCTGAATATCTAATCTGACATCTAGTCTGAAAGCCTCTAACTGAACTAAATAAGGATTTGAAGGAACATGTCTTCAACTAACTTCATCTAGCAACTGAATAGTAAATATAGCAATAATCATATCGTCCTCGAATGAGAAGGACTCACTGCAAACTCTAAACACTGGAATGTTAGTGCTGATCTGGAGCTCATGCCCCTGAACCTATGTTGTAACATAAGATAAAGAACCATAGCGTAAATGTATCAGTACGTCTAAATGTACTGAGTATACGAGTGAGGAAGGCTAAATGCAAAGTGTTATATGCATGAACAATGCTAACTAATATGAACGTGAGAATACATACGTGCATAAACAACTATAATTAAACTCGTGATGATACTGACTACTGAGTTTGAATTCTGACGACATGACTTTACTGTTATGGAGGTACTGAATTGATTATTGACTATTTCTGACAGTTTAAATTATGAAGAACTGGTTTAAACGATTGTGTCTAACAGTTCTAAAACTGAATACTGATAATGTGAGATATGATAACTGATATAGCTGATATAATTGTAATGATCGGACTAATCGATATAACCGATACTGAATGATTGTATCGGACAGTCTAAGTTCTGATGGAACTATCTTAGTTCCGTTCTACTTAGAGTAACTAAATCTGAGATCAGTCCTATCTAGCGGGTGATCATGAGTATAGTGAAAATAAGGATGATTTCACTTAGTCTGAGATCAATCCTATCTAGCGAGTGATCTTTAAATATGATGATTCTGATACTGATTAATCATAGCTGAGATCATTCCTAGATAATGGGTGATCTTGAAGTCTATTTATAATGATAAGCATTGACTGGATCTAATAGTATTGAATCTGTACTACTAAGCTGAGTTGACTGTGTCTGAACGCCCTAATTTTGTAATTGAAACTGTGGGATATACTCATCTAACCGACATGCCCCAAGCTAAGATGACTGGGCTCCAATCTCTACCCTGACTGGAAGGGTGTCAGTACCACACCACCAGTAAATACATCTGTTATGGAGTCAGTCCTAATCTAGCTGGTGACTCCTGGGAACAGTCCTATACATATAAATGTGCTAACGGGTGACCCCTGAGTAAGTCAGTCCTAATCTAACGGGTGACATCTCGTACCTATCCTGGCAACATAGTTTGGGAACTTAGGGATTGCTTCTAGGGATCTCAGTCCTATTCTAGCGGGTAAGCCCCTATCCCTAGGTTCACTCGGTGCTAAATTCTACTCCCATCTAAAAGACACTAAACTGAATAACTGGGGTAAACTAAATAACTTAACTAATTTTCTGAACTGATACTGATTAACTGAACTGATACTAGTGGTATTTTTTAGCGAAGCTAAAACTGAGTTTACTAGATTATGATGACGAACGGAATATAATGAGTTCTAAGGACTGATTAAGAGTACTGAAGTTACTGAAAGCACTAGAATTGCTGAAGTTTTTGATATCACTGAGTACTGAGATCGCTGAGATTTACTGAACTATTGAGATTTACTGAGGTTTTTGAGTTACTAAACTTTCCTGAGTCACATGACTGATTGAGTTCTATGGAACATGGCTTGACTGAGAGTATCGTTAAAACATGACATAGCTCTAGGCACACAGCTATATTTTTTAGGTACAAGTACCCCCAGGACTAGATGGAAGGAAACTGACACACATGACTGACTTGATCATAAGAATAGAGTCCACAATTCAACATATCATAAATAAGGGATTTCATACTAAGCATGTATACACTTGCATAGCTTTCAATATGATGATCATTACATATTACAACCACAATCCATAATATCATAACTTGAGGAATTTCATGAAGTACATGGTTATTCTACATCTTGTACATGAGTGAACTTTGCAAGTAAGCATAGCATAATTCCATAAGACTAGTTCATGGGTAATCCAACAGTGTTCACAAGACACATTTTCAACATGGATGACATTGAATCATAGAGGCCTATCATGAATTCTTCCCTTAGTCACAATTTAGCTATAATGCATGATTTCTAGTCTCTTAGGTATTTTATCAAACACCTTACATGCACAACTTAGGCATAGGTTTAAATAATACAATTACTCATCATAAATAATCAAACTTATATGTTTTCAACTCATATGATGTCATAGATTTATAATAACACATAAAGATTCTATCTTGGCATCATTCAACACATAAACATGATCAACAATCCATTCATATTATGAAAACCATAATATATAGTTTTAGAAAAGGGTTCTTGAACTTCATGGACTAAAGGAGTCCATGAATGAACACACGCATACCTTAGAAAGGAAACCTTGATGATTTGCTGGAGAGTTCTTGGATTAGGAAACTTAATTCTTGATTATCTTGGAAAAAGGCTTGAATTTTACTTTTTGAGAGATAAGTTTGATGGAAACCCTAATCTTGTGATTGAGAGTGTAAGAGAGGGGTTTTAAGATGCTTAACTAAAAAAATGGGAAAAATTATGCCTCTTTAGGGTTATAAGTCGTGAAAGGTGAAGGAAAAGACCAAAATACCCTTATAAAATAATTTCTCAGTTGCTGAAAAATCATAGCTGACGACCAAGGCTGATAAGACGTCAAATTTGTGATAAGTCATATAAAATGTCATCAGATTTGTGATAAGTTATCATAAATGTCATCACTTGGGAACTGGTTTCTACCTAAGGCTGACGACCTTCATGATAGGTCATTACAAATATGATAGTCTATTATGAACGTCGTCACTTAGGAGCTGGTTTCTGCCTAAGGATGACGACCTTCTTGATAGGGCATCACAAATATAATAAGCTATCACGAATGTCGTCACACTGTTTCCAGCCAGATATGCTGGAGTAAAATAGGCATAACTCTTTGCTCCGATATCGGATTTTGGAGAAATTAGTATTATTGGAAATATAATTCAAAGAGATGTCATTTGATATATAGTAAACCACTCAGTTCATCATATACAACGAGTTATGATCGATTGAAGTTGACCCAAGTTTTGACGCTCACTAAAACTTGAACGATAGGAAAGCTTTCAACTTGTACTTGAGTTAAGGAACCTCTATGATCTAAATTCATGCTCAAATAGATTCCCACACTACATAATTGACCAATACACTAAATTTATATAGGATTTGAGGCTTTTGAAACATCCACGCATAGGAATGATGAATTTTCATTCTAGTCCAAAATGTGGGTTATTACACCATTCCATAAGTAAATTATTATTAGTATTTCATCTAGGAGTAGGGATCAACATCACTTGTAGCCTATCAGGTCCTTAGAGGTAGCACCTCAGATTATTTAAGACTCTTCAATAGATCATGACGGTCAATGTAGATAGAGTTCTGGTTAGATATTATGAAGTTCTTGATCTAGATTTTTAGGATATGGAAGCCAATCCGGGTCAGTAGGTGTGGTACATCAGCGAACCCAAAGGGCATGTTTTGATTATGGAGAGTTTTGGTCATTGGTCTAGAAAGTTCCCTATGTGTGAGTTGGTTGTTCAAAGAGGGTTAACATATATTCCTTTCTTGCCTAGAGATCTTAATGTATGTTATGATAGTGGTGAGGATGATCATTTCAGTAGAAAGTGTCCCAGGCGTCAGTTGGTCAGTCAGTTAGAAATATCTCGTGTTTCTCGCTAGGTTAGAGCTTCAAGGGTTATTACAACTCAAAAATACAAATCACTGATCCATAGAGTGTACCCAACATGGGATTATTAGTCGCTCAGTTCATCCAGATCAATATCATGGTGATTTGGCACCTTTAGTTAGAGGAAGTGTATTTAGAGCCTCAATTGGTGACTTAAACACTCAGTCTGGGTTTGGACACATTAAAACACCCTAGATTTTGGTCCTTGAAAAATCTTTGAGCTTTAAGCTAATTGTCAAACAAATGACTCACCTTACGAGTCGTACGGTCTCCTTATGAGCCATAGGAGCCAAACCATCATCTGACCAGTGAGTGATACCTATGCTACTATCCTAATTACGACTAGAGGTTACGAGTCGTGGTTTCCAAATCATAGGGTGATTAGTGTGTGCCCTAAATATTTTTGCCTTTGTTATGACCAGGACCCTACAAGTCATAGGGTCTCTTGACGAGTTGGATGGTATGAGTCATAAGTTTACCAGAGAGGGGTCCCTTAGCT
The DNA here is from genome assembly GCA_030864225.1 of Capsicum baccatum var. pendulum. Taxonomy (NCBI): domain Eukaryota; kingdom Viridiplantae; phylum Streptophyta; class Magnoliopsida; order Solanales; family Solanaceae; genus Capsicum; species Capsicum baccatum. The sequence goes on from CM061554.1 coordinate 188,361,796, forward strand.
ACTATCCAGACTACGACTCATGGTGACAAGTCGTAGTGAGTTCTTATGAGTCGTATAGTGACCCATAGTCACTGGAGATAATTGTTCAGTCTTTTTATTAAGGGAACTTTGGCCATTTCCCTCTTTACCCACTTAGACCCCTCACGCATAAGACACATTGGGTCTATTATTTTCAATACTTATCAATTATAAACGCTCTCTTAAACTCTCTCAAATTCTCTATTTAAAGACAAGGTTAGGGTTTCAATAAATTGGTCCTCTAGGGCTCTAAGAGTGATTCCTGCTTTAAATTTCTTGGTGATTAAGACGTGTATCTCTCTCCCTAACCTTGTGTTTTTATATTGGCATAAATTGGTTTATTATTTACATCATTTTGATGTAGGGTTTTCATGATGGATTGAGGGTTTTGGATGTATATTGTCTAATTGCTTTTCCTATGGTTATTATGGATTTATTTTGCATTGAATTGATGATTGTGAACTCATTGGGGAGCATGGGAGTGATTAATGAAATTGGGGTACAAGCATTTTCCAAATGTGTAACAATGGAACTAGGGGTACAAGGAATCCCTAAAGTAACTGGATTTGGTATTGAAATTGATGAGAACCCCAACCCACTTGCATAATTGGCTTTAAAATGTGATTAATCAATTGATTTGGTTTATTTATTTAAAACTAATGCCTTGCATAAATGTCTAAATAATGAAGGATGACTTGGAAAAACCTTGTGTAGTATAAGAATCCCCCCAAGCAGATAATAATGATTTTGAAAGCCTTGCGGGGTACAAGGAATCCCCCAAGTTGTTTTTCATAATGAAGTCTGAGGTATAAATACTCCCCAAGTGATGTCTTAATGACTTCGTTTGCAAGATATAGTCGGTATGACAATACTACTTGATAATGCCTTAATGATTTACACATTGAATTAATGAATGGGTTTTATGCTAAATATTTTAATTGGTCTTAAAGGGGGTTGTTTAGCTAGACGTGAAGATGTGGGTCTCAAAGTACTGATACTGGAAAGTCATGTATGCCGATGTGAGGTTTGGTCTTAATGATCGTGTGCTTATGTCATACTACACATATATTTGTATCATGGATTGCGTAGGGTATAAAGATTCCCTGTCTTCTATGATATCTCCGATTCGGACTGCTAACACGTACTAAGGCCCGACAAAAGGAAGCAACTGGATCCATATAGCCTGTGGGTATTTTTATGACGATCAAGCTACACAACCCAGGCTAATGTTTTACGTTCATACTAAGCCTTGTCCCTACCCTGGCATGTGATATATATATGTATATATTTGCATATAATAGTGTACACTGATTCTGAATGGTCTTGAACTATTAATCGTAGCATTATTTTACCCCTTATCATAGAGTTACATACTAGCGCTCAACCCATTAACCATCTATAGATGTTGTATCCCCACATGATATAGGGTCGAAGGCACTTCTACTTTGCCTGCGTAGTGATAGAATTTTCAGGTTGTAAGTTGTCAGCTTAAAGTGGTGAGCCTCCTTCTTCCAGATGGTCATTGTTTCTTGGCTTATCTATTATCAAAGATTTTTCTTTGGATTTATTTTTATCTATAGTCAGGGGAATGTCCCAACTTAGATTGTTTGGTTTAGATTAGAGGCTTTATGGATTACTGTGGATAGGGATATAGTATTCTATCTTGTTATATGTTCAGAATTCATGCATTTCTAGGTATGTTGTTTTATGTTTGACTGGGCAATGAGGGTGGATTCTGATCCCCAGTGGACTTGAGATACCTGTCACGGCCAGGCCCTGATTTGGGTCGTGACAAAGTTGGTACCAATGACAAGGTTTGGTATCATTGGGTATCCATAAAGTCGTGTCAAGTAGAGACTCCTTTATGGGTATGTACCGCACCACACTTATAAGGGAGAGGCTATGAGGTATTTAGGAATGTTTCTCTTTCTTGTGATCTATTTTTGTGCTATAGAGTCTAAGGTCTTAAATCTCCTTTAATTTCTATTTTTTGTATTTTAGATCATGCCTTCTCGAAGATGTGATGCTTGTGGAACCTCTTATGTCCCTCCTGAGGATAATGTGGATGGAAATCATCTTTCTAACGAAGAACAAACTTGATATAGGGTCCCAACTCCTAATAGTACTACTTCTCTTAGAGTTCCACTAGTCCCTACCAGTCCTCCTCGGGTTTCTCAGGTTGATGATAATCATGCCTCACTACCCCAAGGAGATATAACTAATTCCAAGTTCCATCATTCTATTCATCTATTGTCCTAATTGGTGACTTCTCAGTCATGTCAATCAGGTCCGATTGGTACTACTGTGAGTTCTTCTGAGGTTACTAGAGTTGGCCAGTTTATGAGGCTCAATCCTCAAATCTTTACTAGCTCTAAGATTGAGTAGGATCATCAAGGGTTCATAGATGAGATGGAGAAGATCTTTCATGTTATTCATGCTTCTGACTATGAGGGTATAGAATTTTTCTCATATCAGTTGAATGATATGGCATATCAGTAGTAAGAGGAGTGGGATCAATCTAGGGTGATAAGGTAGAGTTTGCATTATACAAAGATTTTCGGGTATTTTTCATGATCATTTCTTTTCTCAAGAGTTGAGAGAGGCTAGGGTTGAGGAGTTTGCGAATTTGAAATAGGGTAAGATGAGTGTGAAGGAGTACACCCTAAAATTTCATCATTTGCCTCGCTATGCTCCAAAGTTTGTATCTTCTATGAAGGCTAGGATGGTGAAGTTTACTTCTGGTTTGTCTTGGGACTTGGTCCCAGAGTGCAAGGGTGCACCGCTAAATAATGACATAGATATCTCTAGGCTTATGGTATATATACAGCAGTTCAAAGAGGAAAAGAAGAAGAAAGAAGATATATGACAGAGGCAAAGTAAGAAGTTCTGATATTCAGATTAGGGCAGAGGTCAGCAACCGAGTGTTAGAGGTGGTAAGCAGTGGTTTAAAAGGAATCGGGAAAGTTCTAACTATTACTCAACGGCTAGTTCCCCTTATTGAAAGTCATTTGGTGATTATAATTTCCAAAGCAGTGATAGTCCTTGGGCACAGGGTGCTCATTCATATACCAATGGAGCTCAGTTAGCCCCGTCCTATCCTCTTTGTCAATTTTGGGGTTAGTTGCATATGGTTTCTATGGTAAGGGGAGGAATTGGTATTTCAATTATGGTCAATCAGTACATTTATAGAGAAATTGCCCCATAGGAAAGGTTGTTTATGAGGCTAATAAGGTTCTTATTGCTACTTCATCAGCTCTTGCACCAAAAGGTGTAACTTTTGGCTCCGGGACTGGTCAAAGCCATCCCTATGCTCTTGTGACCTGCCAAGAATATAAGTTATCTCCGGATGTTGTTACTGCTATGTTGCGAATTTTCCCATGATGTGTATTTTCTGCTTAATCCGGGGTCTACTCCTTCTTATGTGACCCCTTATATGGTTATTCATTTCAATTTTGTTCCTAAGTATAGTCCTGGTCCTATTTCGATATCTACCCTGATGGGTGACTCGATTGTGGCTAGAAAAGCCTACAGGGGTTGTATGGTATTTATCTGTGGTAGAGACACCCTGGTGGATTTGATAGAGTTGGAGATGTTGGATTTTGATATTATTTTAGGGATGGATTGGCTCCATTTATGTTATGCGTCTCTTGATTGTCGGACCTTAAGGGTTAGTTTCTGATTCCCAAATGAACCAGTAATTAAGTGGGATAGGAGTTCCCTAGCCTAAGGGAAGGTTTATTTCTTATTTAAGAGCCCAAAAATTGATTTCCAAAGGGTTTTTGTGTTACCTAGTTTGGGTTAAGGACTCCAACTCTGAGGGTCTTTCTTTGCTATCTATCCTTGTAGTCAATGAATTTCCTGAGGTCTTACTTGATGACCTTTCTGTTATTCATACCGATAGGGAAATAGACTTTAGGATAGATCTTCTTCTAAATACCCATCCAATCTCTATCGCTCCCTACAGAATGTCTTTGCTAAGTTGAAAGAACTTAAGATGTAGTTGAAAGATCTTCTCAATATAGGTTTTATTCATCTTATTGTTTCCCCATGGGGAGCTATGGTACTCTTCATGCGTAAAAATGATAGGTCCCTTTAAATGTGTATACATTACCGCTAGTTAAATAAGGTAATGGTGAAAGATAAGTATCCTCTTCCTAAGATCGATGACTTATTTGACCAACTTTAGGGTACTAAGTACTTTTATAAGATTAACCTTCGGTCGAGATATGATTAGTTGAAGATTAGAGAGGTGGATATCCCTCAGACTGATTTCTAAATCTGGTATGGTCATAATGAGTTTTTGGTTATGTCTTTTGGTTTGACTAATGCCTTAACGGCATTTATGGATCTTATGAACATGGTATTCTCATAGTTTTGGGACCTATTCGTTATTGTGTTTATTGATGACATCTTGGTCTATTTAAAAAGTAAGGAGGATCATGCCAATCACTTTTGTATGGTGTTGCAGACCTTTAATGATTAGCATTTGTATGCTAAGTTTTCAAAGTGTGAGTTCTGGTTGAATGTTGTTACTTTTCTAGGTCGTGTTTTTCTCGTGAGGTGATCATGGTGGATCCACAGAAGGTTGCAGTGGTTAAGAAATGTCCTAGACCCACGAATCCAACTGATATTCAGAGCTTCTTGGGTTTAACCAACTATTATAAGAGGTTTGTGGAGAGCTTCTCATCTATTGTTGGTCCGTTTTCTAAATTGACTCAGAAAAAGGTAAAGTTGTTGTATGCTTGTAAGGGTAGTTTTGAGAAGTTGAAGGATAAGTTGACTTCTGCTCTTATTTTTACCTAGCCCGAGGGTACAAATAGTTTTGTTGTTTATTGTGATGCGTCCCATGTTGGACTAGGTTGTGCTTAAGGTGCATGAGAAGAACTATATGATGCACGACTTGGAATTTCTAGCTGTGGTATTTGAACTAAAGATCTGGCGTTATTATTTTTATGGAGTTCATGTGGATATCTTCTCAGACCATAAAATCTTACAGTACATGTTCACCTAGGAGGAGTTGAATCTTAGTAAAAGGAGATGGCTTGAGTTGCTCAAAGATTATGATATGAGTCTCTATTATCAACCAGGTAAGCTAATATGGTCGTTGATGCTCTTAGTAGGTTATCTATGGAATTTTTGTCTTATATTGATGAGGATAAGTGAGAGTTGGTGAAGGATATTCACTGTTTGGCTAATCTGGGAGTTCATCTTTTGGACTTTGAGGATGGTAGTGTGATTGTTCAAGAAATAGTAAAGTCATCTCTTGGTGGTGAGCTGAAGGAGATATAGACTTTGGATCCTCTTTTGTGCATATCAAGGATGATATGAGTCAACAGAAGGTTATGGCTATTGAGATTGAAGGTGATGGAGTCTTGAGGTACCAAGGAAGACAGTGTGTTCCCAATGTTGACGGGCTACAAGAAAGAATCTTGGCTGAGGCTCATTAGTCGAGGTACACTGTTCATCCTGGTTTGATGAATATATACCATGACTTGAAAAAGATCTATTGGTGGAATAACATGACGAGGGATGTGGCAAATTTTTTGGCTAAGTGCATGGTGTGTCAGCAAGTGAAGATGGAGCACTTGAAACCTGGTGGGTTGTTTTAAGAAATTGAGTTGCCTATGTGGAAGTGGGAGGTGATTAATATGGATTTTGTGACCGATCTTCCACACTCTCAGAATCATTTTTACTCAATTTGGGTCATCGTGGACAGATGACTAAGACTACTCATTTCTTAACCATGAGGACTTACTATTCTGGGGAGGACTAGGGAAAATTATTATTCAAGAGATCTTGAAGTTGCATGGTGCTCTAATTTCTATCTTATCTGATCGAGGTACTCAGTTCTCGTCTCATGTTTTGCATTCATTTTAGAGAGGATTGGGAACTTAGGTGAACCTTAGAACTGCTTTTCACCCTCAAATGGAGAGGACCATTCAGACATTTGAGGATATGCTAAGGTCCTGTGTGATCGACTTTAGTGGTAGTTAGGGTGATCATTTGCCTCTCAGAGAGTTCGCGTATAATAATAACTATCACTCCAGTATTAGGACGGCTCCTTTCAAGGACCTTTATAGTAGAATGTGTAGGTCTCATATTGGGTGGTTGAGGTTGGTGAGAATGGGTTGTACGGTCCCGGATTGGTTCACCAAGCTATGGAAAAGGTGAAGGTCATTCGGGGTATGATTAAGACCGCCCAAAATTTCCAAAAGTCCTATGCGGATGTGAGGCAAAGGGAAATGGAATTTGAAGTTGGTGATTGGGTATTCTTAAAGGTGTCTGCCATAAAGGGAGTGATGAGGTTTGGAAGGAAGGGGAAGCTCAGTCCCCGTTATATTACCCCATACTTGATTTTAGAAAAATGGGAAATATCGCTTATGAGTTGGAGTTTCCTTTGAGTTTGGGTTCTATTCACCAAGTTTTTCATATTTCGGTGTTGAGGAAGTGTGTGGGTGATCCTTCTTTGGTTTTTCCTTTGGAGAGTGTCGGTATTTCAAATTCCTTGTCTTATGAGAAAGTCCCGATTAAAATTTTGGATAGGCAAGTCCGTCGTTAGATTACTAAGGATATGGCTTCGGTGAAGGGTCTTTGGAGGAACCAAAATTTTAAAGAAGATACTTGGGAAGATGAAGAGGACATGAAGTCCAAATATCCATTATTGTTCCCCGACTTGGATAACCATGGCTAATATCTTTGTTTTTTCCCTTTGTTAAAGGAAATTGTTGTTGTGTTCTGTATTAAATTGTGCTAATGGATGCCTTGACTTATCATTCGAGGATGAATATTCCTAAGGAGGGATAATTAAACACCCTAGATTTTGGTGCTTGAAAATCCCTGAGCTTTGAGCTCACTACCAAAACAACGACTCACCTTACGAGTCATAAGGTGTCCTTACGATCCATAGAAGCTAAATCATCGCCTAACTAGTGAGTGGTTCCTATGCTACTATCTTGATTACGACAAGATGTTATGAGTTATAAAGACTCATTTCGAGTCGTGGTATCCAAATCGTAGGGTGACCAGTGTGTAACCCAAATGCTTTTGACTAGGTTACGACCAGGACCCTATAAGTCATAGGGTTTCTTGATGAGTCATATGGCATGAGTTGTAGAGTTACCAGAGAGGGGTCCCTCAGCTACTGTCCAGACTACGACTCGTGGTGACAAGTCGTAGTGATTCCTTATTAGTCACTGACGATAATTGTTCAGTCTTTCTATTAAGGGCACTTTTGACAATTCCCTCTTTACCCACTTAGACCCCCACGCAAATAAGACACCTGGGGGCCATTATTTTCAACACTTATCAATTGTAAATACTCTCTTAAACTCTCTCAAATTCCACATTAATATACAAGTTTAGGGTTTCAATAAATTGGTCATCTAGCTAGGGCTCTAAGTGTAACACCCTATATTCCGCATGTACTAGTTCTACTCATGTGGCACTTGATATTGACTTATGGGATAGGTAATGGGCTCGGGTATCCTATGCGATTAGTGACGGTAAGATAGGTTTGAAGGAATTCCCACATATTTTGAAAGGTGGTACAATTAAGTTACCATTGATGAGAGTATCAAAACTTGGGCCCTTAAGTAGGTATTTGAATCTAAGGGATGAAGTGACCAAGTCTACATAAGTTTTTAGTTTAACTATAAGTATTTTGATCTTAAAATGGAATAAAATATTAAGGTGATTGCTTGACTTATTTAAGCTAGTAGGTGAGTCACCTACTTTGACCTTTTGACCAACCTAAGAACTAAGTAGGTGCATCACCTATTAAGGCTCCCTTGACCAGTTTATTTGGCCAAGTACACTACCACCTACTTGATTTAATTTTGGCCCAATTTGAAGGAGAGAAAAAAAGGAGAATAGGTAGCCAAGCCCCAATAGTTTTAGATCCACAAAGGTCCAATATAATGGAAAAGTAGATGCATCACCTACTTGACAAATTATGGCCCAAAAATAGCCAAGAAAGTTGGCCAAAAGCATATCCTTTTAAAGGGGTTGAAACCAGCTCTTTTATCTTATTTTAACTATCCAAAAAATAGCTTTCAAGATTTTCTATCTTGTTCTCTCTTAGCTATGCAGCAGCCCTATAATTCCACTAGGGTTCTTGGGATTTACCTTCCTTCTAATTTAAAGTTAAAGGAACAAATCATGAGCACATCTTAAGAATACTATGAGAATTATGTTCTCCATGATTAAACTATAAGACATACCCTTTTAAGTTTGGCAGTCCCATTATTCTTGATTATTAAGAGATTTTTCTCTTCACTTTTGGTTTGTGAGTAAAAGAATCAAGCTATTGAAGATATATACATTAAGGAAATAAACTACCACCAAAATTAAGGTATGGATACTATCCATTTTTATCCTTTTTCGATACATGTGTTAGTAGAGATCGTATATATTTTGTTGTTAAGAACTCAAGGGATGATGATTCAATATTTGGTTGCAATATTAAAAGAAATTTGGGGCTATTTTGGAATGGTTTTATGTATATATGTTGGGGCATCTTGGTTTATATTTGGAGAAAGGTGTGAATGGTTTCCAATGAAAGGTAGAAGGAGGGTATAGTGATACACCACCGAATTGAACGTCGCATATGCTTACCATCCACACCACTTGGTATGCCGTTTTGGGAGTACAATAAAGACAAAATTGTTAAGGGGGATCTTATAAGAAGTTACATTGCATGTGAAAGTAATTGGAGAAGAACGAGGTTGAAAGAACACCCTTGAAGCGTACAAATTATATATAAATGCAGCGTACAACCTCTAAGGTGTCTAACAACCTTATTTTAACTGGTTAGGTTGTTAAAGCACCAGAAGATGTGTTTGTTACTAGATCTGTCCATTTTCTTCTCTAAAGACAAGTATAATATAGGTGTTTTCAGTAATAAGCTTTAAGAATTGTTCTCTTAGTCAACATGACCTATGGTGTTAGTTAAGATCCTATGTATAATATTCTTATTATTGTTGTATCCTACCTTATTTCTACTGCATCTAGTGCATATTTGTATACCTTTTGCTACTGGTCCAAAGTTCCAAATCTAATACATGACCACCAAAACAACAACTTTAAAGATGAAAAGAATGATTTGAAGTGATTCTATATATTCTTGGGTGGTATCCCAGGGGGTGGAAAAAACACCTATCATGGGTCAATCTCAACATTACGGGTGGTATCTCAGGGGTAAAAGGAAAGCCTAGCATGGGTTGATCCTAATTTGTGTACTTATGAGGACCGTATCCAGGGGTTAAAATGCCTAGCACAGGTCATCCTCTTTTACCATTGATCAGCTGCTCATTGTATCACGCCTTATAATTTTATAAAGTAAAGAAGTATAAACCAAAGTAAACGATGTAATGTACATGATCCAATAGTACAAGCAAAGTTGGTATTTTATCCTTATCTTTCTAGTTATATATTGATAACTGATTTTCTTTAGCTCTTGTCTTATTTATAGTTACTTCATGCCATACATACTCGGTACACTCTTTGTATTGACATACCTCATGGGGGGACACTATGTTTAATGCCACAGGTGCAGGTACTCCAGTTAGTAAACCACCCGAGTAGGAGCACAGGACATCCAGCGGCTATTGGTGAGCTCCAAGTTGAGTCAGAGTTTTTTGAGTCTGTTATATGTATTTTGGTATTATATAGTAGTTATGATCAAGGAGAGGGTTTGTCCCAACCTTAACTAAGTCCATGTGTCTTTTAGAGGCTTTGCAGACTAATGTAAAGTTAAGTGTGGTAGCATTGTGCTATTTTAACGTTGTGGCCCCAATGACCAAGTCTTGTATATGTAGGTTTGGACTTACTTACATGGTTTGTTTTTATCAATGCATCATATCCATACTAGAAGGACCTTTGAATGTCATAGTTACATGCATAAAAAGTACAAGGTTATGAGTTGGTTCTCCTAGGCCGTTACGGCTACGGGTGCCTGTCCGTCCTAATGGGATGTGGGCGTGAAAAAAGTGATATCAGAGTAGGTCATCCTAGGGAGTCGTCTGCAAAGCCATGTCTGTGTTGAGTCTATTTTATGGGTGTATTGTGCACCACATCTCTAAGTAGAAGGATATGAGGCTTTAGGAGTTGTTTCTTTTTTTCTTCATTCCTTAGATTGTGCGATAGAGCCAATGAAGTAGATTGATTTGTATTTAACCTTGAATATTTTTTTCTCAATATAGTAAAGATGCCGATTACGACAAGGAGTAAGGGTTAGAGTAAGCAAGTAGATATAGCTGTCGAAGAAGGGACAAGTAAATCACCACCTAGACATGATGATCAAAGTGAGGCTTAAAATGAGTTTGCATCATAGACTTCTTATACCCCTCCATCTTAAGAGGAGCTAAGGAGGGGAGGAGTACCCCCAGAGTTACCTATTAATGCTACTAAGCAAGATTTGAGGAATGTGGTGCAATTATTAACACGTATAGTTGATGGAAAAGTTTAAGGACAAGCTAGTCCAATTATAGGTTCTAGTGGTATAGATTGGTCAGCTAGTCTACTGACACAGGATTTCCTTAAATTAGACCCTTCTCAATTCACTGGGTTAGACCGTAATGAAGATCCACATTACTTTATTGATCAGATTCAATGGTATTTGGAAGTTATGCATGTATCTGGTAAAGAGACAGTTGAGTTAGCAGCATATCGATTAAAAAGGGTAGCTATAATGCGGTATAAAGTTGGGAAAAAATCAAGGGGTATAGGTGCACCTTCAGCTAGTTAGGAAGAGTTCAAAATAGCATTTCTTAATCACTATCTTCCATTTGAGATTTGAGAGGCTGATGTTGGGTGTATTTACACGCCTAAACACCATAATTTGCCCATATTTTAGGCTAAGTTTTGAGGATAAAATATATAAATCCTGCACTTTTAGTCCATTTTCCTGTAAATGAGCTAACCAACGAGATTAGCATGTTTTTAGGTACTAATGATGAAGATTTCAGCACTTTGTGGACTTTTCGGTAGCAAAGGAAAACTTCGCATAAGATGGAAGGCAGCTTTTGGAAGCTTAAGGACTAAATATGATGCATGGAGAATCTGTCCAGGGCAAATACAGTATTTTTACATACTTAAGGGTGCAGCAGTAACCTAGTAGGAATATGACAAGGATATTATAAAAACCCTCTGTGCTGAATTTTTCAAAAAAAATTATCATACTTTGGATTTTACTTCTCGTTAGACACATTAGTATTATTCAGTTTACAGATTCTGTAAGTTACCAACAGAGAAACACGCTACACAGGAACCACACAGATAGAGAGCAAAAACGTTATTCTCTTGTTTGAACACCAATTTCATCCCAACATGAGATTATTCGAATTTTGGTACGATGATGATGTTTATTGTGATCTTCATTGCACTCATGAGTAGCTAAACTTCTCTGTTAGGGTTATGGAAGCCTTGTGATATACTATCTATTACTATGAGTTTGTGAATTCTTGATACGTATACTACTTATATCATTACTCTCTTCATCTTAATTACATTCTTGTGGTTGCAAACATATAGAATACGCCACTATAGCATTAACTTGTTCGAGAGAAAAGTTACATGTGTGGAAAAGAGAGTGTGACAAGGAAATAGGGCTACCAACCCCTATTTACCCGTTAGTGCCGTAACTGGATTAACCTCTTGGAGAGTTTGTACCGTTAGTTATACACTTTAAGCTCGAGAGAGTTAAAGTGCAATAATTCTGGATGGTCGAGAGACACTAGGATTTACCATTAGAATACGAATCTCTATAAGTGCATGCATGTCTGAATTCTGCATAACTCATAGTTAATAGATACGTAGAACTCATAAGGTGGACATAACCCTAACTTATTATTCGCTGTGATTAAATCTTACTAAACCAAGCATTCATTCGTTACTTTGTTAAAATTATTGCATGCATAAATTAAATCCCCCCTTTCCGTAGAATTTTCGACCAACAGTCTACTAATCGTTGCATACTTAGTGACCAAGTATTCCCTGTGGGATTCGACACCCAACCCAGTTGGGTTCTATATTTGACAGCGACCGCTTACACTCTTACAAGAGCTGTAGTTTGAGAGTTATCAGAGGCCTGTGTAGATCAGTTCTTAAATTTTTGCAAAGGAAATATAAGCGTGAGGGCGTACAATCACCAATTTAATTCTTTGGCCATGTATGCTCCTAATGAAGTGGCTACTATGGAGGATAGAGTTTATCGACATGTGGATATATTGGACCCATATTTAGTTAGAGATTATACTATTGTTTCCTTGAACAAAGACATGGATATAGCAAGAATACATGTTTTTATACAAAAAATGGAGGATCAAATGCAAAGAAGGACACAAGAGCTAGAAAGAGGGCACTCCAAGAGGGCTAGATCTATGGGATAATTTTTATCATCTCAAGGTGAATTCATACCTCAGTTTTTCAATAGTCCTCCTAGACCATCACCTTCCTACTCCACGACAAGTGCTCCACCCCGATCCCAGGGGTTTAGGGGAAGTCAATTTGGGCAAGGAAGTGAGAGTCAAGGTTCACAAGTAGCGGGGTATCGAGAGCAGGAAAGTACAGTCCAATCAAGACCTCCTAGACAGCCTTGTAAGCATTGTGGAAGAAATCATTTAGGTGCATGTCAGATTTGGGATAGATGCTTGTTATTGGTGTGGCACACCAGGACACCTAATGAGAGATTGCCTAAAAAGGGGCATGGCTGATATGGCACGACTTACTAGATCAACTATTGCATCATCATCCTCAGTTCTTTATTTTAGTAGGGGTCAGCAGATGCCTACTAGTCATGGTAGAGGTTTTAAGAGAGATAGTTCTAGTGGTATTCAGAATCGCACATATGCTCTAGCGGTTCAATAAAATTTGGTGGCTTCTCCTGACGTGGTTACAGGTACATTGTCCATCTTTTCATATAATGTATATGCATTAATTGATCCAGGACATACACTATCATATGTCACCCCACTAATTGCTAGAAAGTTCAAAAGAACACCAGAATCGCTAGTTAATCCATTTGAAGTATCTACACCAATTGACGAGTCTATTATAGCTAGAAGAGTTTATCATAATTGTAAAGTAACTATTTGTAATCGTGATACACTGGCTAACCTTTTTGAGTTGGATATGATTGATTTTGATGTTATAATGGGCATGGATTGGTTATTCTCTTGTTATGCCATAGTGGATTGTGGAGCCAAGAGGGTGTATTTCCATTCTCCAAAGGAGGCAGTCATTGAATAGAGAGGTAATATTGGGGTACCAAGGGGTAAGTTTATTTATTATGGTAAGGCAAAGAAAAAGATTTCCAAAAGGTGCATATGTCACCTAGTGAGAGTGAAGGAAATAGATCCGGAGTCACTAACTCTTCAATCTATTTCAGTGGTAAATGAATTTCCTAACGTATTTCCTGAAGAGCTTCCAGGTTTTCCTCTAGAATGAGAAGTAGAGTTTGGTATTGATGTGATCCCAGGTACTCAACGTATTCCTATTCCTCCATATAGAATGGCCCTGGCAGAATTATGTGAATTGAAGGAACAATTAAAAGATTTGTTGGAAAAGAGTTTTATAAGGCCTAGTATATCTTCTTGGGGCACACTCGTGTTATTTGTACGTAAGAAAGATGGCACATTGATAATGTGTATTGATAATAGATAATTGAATACGGTGACAATTCAGAACAAATATCCCCTTCCTAGAATTGACAATTTGTTTGATCAGTTACAAAGTGCTAAGTATTTCTCAAAAATCGACTTGAGGTCAGGTTGTCACAAACTGAGAGTGAAGGAGAAAGATATACCTAAAATGGATTTTTCAACACGATATGGTCATTTTGAGTTTATAGTTATGTCATTTGGGCTAACTAATGCACCAGCAGCTTTTATGGATTTAATGAATAGAGTGTTCAATCCATTTTTGGATGTCTTTGTTATTGTATTTATAGATGATATTTTGTTATATTCAAGATCAAAATAAGACCAAGCCAATCATTTGCGGCAGGTGTTACAAATTCTTCGCGATCATAAGTTGCATGCAAAGTTCTCTAAATGTGAGTTTTGGTTAAAATTGGTAGAATTTTTAGGCCATATTGTGTCTGATAAAGGAATAAGAGTTGATTCTCAAAATATAGAGACAGTGAAGAACTAGCCAAGACCCACAACGTCTACTGAGGTTCATAGTTTTTTAGGCATGGCAGGTTATTATAGAAGGTTCATTGAGGGGTTTTCTTCCATTTCTGCAACCATAACAAAGCTAACACACAAAGTATCCAAGTTTCGATGCAATGAAAAATATGAAAGAAGCTTCCAAAATTTAAAGAATGAGTTGACTTCTACATCCATGTTGGTACTTCCGAATGGCACAGAAGGCTATGCGTCATATTGTGATGCTTCAGGAGTTGTCTTAGGATGTGTTTTGATGCAACATGGTAAAGTAATATCTTACGCCTCAAGATAGTTGCAGCCACATGAGAAGAATTATCTAACACACGATCTTGAGCTAGCAGCAGTTATATTTCCTTTTAAAATATGGCACCATTACTTGTATGGGGTTCATGTCGATATATATATAGACCATAAGAGTTTACAGTACATCTTTAACCAGAAGGATTTAAATTTGAGGCAGCGAAGGTGGCTTGAGTTAATAAAAGACTATGATGTTGATATCTTGTATCATCCAGGAAAAGCAAATGTAGTAGCTGATGCATTAAGTCATAAGGAGATGGCAAACACTTGTGGGCAGTCTATAGAAAGGAAAAGAATAACTAAGGATCTACACCAATTATCTAGCTTGGGGGTCCGCCTCCTTGAGTCTCCATACAAAGGAGTTATTATGCAAAATACAGCAAAATCCTTATTAGTAGCTGAGTTAAAGAGAAGCAATATGCAAATCCTATTCTATTACAGTTTAGGGGAGTGTACAATAAGGTATGACAAGAGCATTTGAGCTTACAAAAGAGGTAATAATTTGGTGCCAAAATATATTATGTGTACCTAACGTAGACGGGCTACGAAAGTGGATTATGATGGTGGCACATCATTCAAGATATTATATCTATCCTGGTTCAACTAAAATGTATCATGACTTGAATGAGGTGTATTGGTGGGGCGACATGAAGAAAAACATTGCAGAATTTATAGTTGAATGTCCAAATTATCAACAAGTCAAAGTGGAGCACCAAAAGCCAGGAGGTTATATGCATCTTATGGAGCTCCCAACATGGAAGTAGGATATGATCAACATGGATTTCATCACTGGTTTACCTCACTTGTCTCGAAATTTCAATTCTATATGGGTAATAGTTGATAAAATCACCAAATTAGCACACTTCCTAACAGTTAAGGCCATTTACATGGCTGAAGAATATGCTAAATTAGATATTAAAGACATAGTTTGGCTACATGTAATCCTATCTCTATTATATCTGATAGGAGAACTCAATTTACTGCATATTTTTGAAGGTCATTCCAGAAGAGTTTGGGAACGCAAGTGAGTTTAAGCATAGTTTTTCACCCGAAAACAGATAGCCAGGGAGAAGTACAATCCAAAACACTAGAGGATATGTTACGTGCTTGTGTATTGGACTTCAAAGGTAGTTGGGATGATCATTTGCCATTAATTGAGTTTGTATAAAACAATAGTTATCACTCGAGTATCAGAATGGCATCTTATGAAGCTTTATGGCAGAAAGTATTGATCACCAATTGGGTGGTTTGAAGTGGGTGAAACTACCTTATTTAGGGCAGATCTTGTTCATCAAGCTATAGAAAAAATTAAGGATATACAATAGTGGTTAGAAATAGCTCAAAGCCGACATAAATCATATGCAAATACTAGAAGAAGAGGATTAGAGTTTGCTATAGGAGATTGGGTGTTCTTGAAGGTGTCTCCAATAAGGGGTAATGACGTTTGGTAAAAAGGGAAAACTAAGTCCCCGCTATATAGGGCCACATAAAATTATTCAAAAATTTGGACAAGTGGTATACGAGTTACACCTACCCTAAGAGCTTTTAGTGGTGCATCCGGTGTTTCATGTCTCAATGCTCCACAGGGGCATAGGAGATCCATCTCATATTACTCTTACTAAAGATGTGCAGGTTACAAAAGAACTCACCTATGAAGAAGTGCCTATTGCTATAGTCGATCGATAAGTTAAAAAGTTAAGAAATAAGGAAGTAGCTTCACTAAAAGAGCTTTGGAGGAGCCTACAAGTAGAAGAAATCACATGGGAAGCCGAAGAAGAAACGAAGTCAAAGTACCCTCATTTATTCGAATCCAAATAGAAAGTCCAAGGATGTTGATTTGGGGCATAAACAAGTAAGTATAAATACACAAGTGTTATGTGGATAACATCAAGTTTAAACTTAGTCTTATATTCGATTAGGCTAGCTAGTTATGCTAGCATTCAAGGACAAATATTTCTAAGGGGGGGAGGATGTAACACCCTATATTTAGCGTGTACTAGTTCTACTCATGTGGCACTTCATATAGACTTATAGGATAGGTAATGGGCTTGGGTATCCGATGTGATTAGTGAAGGTAAGATAGGTTTGAAGGAATTCCCACATATATTGAAACGTGGTACAATTAAGTTACCATCGATGAGACCTTAAGTAGGTATTTGAATCTAAAGGATAAAGCGACCAAGTGTACATAAGTTTTAAGTTTAACTAGGAGTATTTTGATCTTAAAATGGAATAAAATATTATGGTGCTTGCTTGACTTATTTAAGCTAGTCGGTGAGTTACCTACTTTGACCTTTTGACCAACCTAAGAACTAAGTAGGTGCATCACCTATTAAGGATCCCTGGACCAGTTTATTAGGCCAAGTACACTACCACCTACTTGATTTAATTTTGGCCCAATTTGAAGGAGAGAAAGAGAGAAGAATAGTAGCCAAGGCCCAATAGTTTTAGATCTACAAAGGCTTAATATAATGGCCAAGTAGGTGCATCACCTACTTGACAAATTATGGCCCAAAAATAGCCAAGAAAGTTGGCCAAAAGCAGATTCTTTTAAATGGGTTGAAACCAGCTCTTTTAGCTCATTTCAACTAGCCAAAAAGCAGTTTTGAAGATTTTCTCTCTTAGCTATGCAACAGCCCTATAATTCTACTAGGGTTCTTGGGATTTACCTTCCTTCCAAGTTAAAGGTAAGTGAACAAATCATTAGCACATCTTAAGAATACTATTCTAATAATGTTCTCCATGATTAAACTATAAGACATCCCTTTTAAAGTTTGGCAGTCCCATTATTCTTGATTATTAAGATATTTTTCGCTTCACTTTTGGTTTGTGAGTAAAGGAATCAATCTATTGAAGAGATATACATTAAGGGAATAAACTACCACTGAAATTAAGGTATGGATGCTGCCCATTTTTACCCTTTTTTCGATACATATGTTGGTAGAGATCGTATATATGTTGTTGTTAAGAACTCAAGGGATGGTGAGTACAATATTTGGTTGCCATATTAAAAGATATTTGGGGCTATTTTGGAATGGTTTCATGTATATATGTTGGGGGCTTCTTGGTTGATGTTGGGAGAAAGGTGTGAATGGTTTCCAATGAAAGGTAGAAGGAGGGTATAGTGGTACACCACCTAATTGAACGTTGCATATGCTTACTACCCACACCACTTGGTATACTATTTTGAGAGTACAATAAAGACAAAACTGTTAAGAGGGATCTTATAAGAAGTTACATTGCATGTGAATATAATTGGAGAAGAACGAAGTTGAAAGAACACCCTTGGATTAGTTAATTATGGTTTACTTTCCGCCTACTATTTTGGTAAGTTTAAATGGAGTGAATACCTTAATTAGCTTCTAATACTAGTTTTATGCTATTGTAGATTAATAATCCAAAAGGAAGGGTGTTAAGTAAGAGTGTGATCAGTTGTGCAACAAGGTATATATAGTTCATTTATCCTCTACTCTTTGGCATGAATCTAACTCATTTGTTACAAACTAAGCTTCCCAAGCGTTCTTTCTTTCAAATTATACATAAATACAGTGTACAACCTCTAAGGTGTCTAACAACCTTATTTTAACTTTTTAGGTTGTTAAAGCACCTGAAGATGTGTTTGTTACTAGATCTGTCCATTTTCCCCTCTAAATACTAGTATGATATAGGTGTTTTCAGTAATAAGCTTTATGAATTGTTCTCTTAGTCAATATGACCTATGGTGTTAGTTAAGCTTCTATGTGTTATATTCCTATTATTATTGTATCCTACCTCATTGCTACTGCATCTAGTGCGTATTTGTATACCTTTTGCTACTGGTCCAAAGTTCCGAATCTAATATATGACAACCAAAACAACAACTTTAAAGATGAAAAGAATGATCTGAAGTGATTCTATATATTCTTGGGTGGTATCCCAGGGTTGGAAGAAAAAACTAGCATGGGTCAATCCCAACATTACGGGTGGTATCACAAGGGTGAAAAGAAAGCCTAGCATGGGCCAATCCCTATTTGTGTACTTATGAGGACCGTATCCGAAGGGTTAAAATACCTAGCATGGGTCATCCTCTTTTACCATTGATCAGCTAGTCATTAGTATCACATTTTATAATTTTATAAATTAAAGAAGAATAAAACAAAGTAAATGATGTAATGTACATGATCCCATAAGTACATACAAAGTTGGAATTCTATCCTTATTTGTATAGTTATATATTGATAAATGATTTTGTTAAGCTCTTGCCTTATTTATAGTAACTTCATGTCGTACATACTTGTTACACTCTTTGTATTGACATTCCTCTTGGGGGGACACTATGTTTTACGCCGCAGGTACTGGTACTCCGGCTAGTTGACCACCCTAGTAGGAGCATAGGTCATCCAGCGGCTATTGGTGAGCTCCAAGTTGATTCAGAGTTTTCTGAGTCTTTTATATGTATTTTGGTGTTGTATAGTAGTTTTTAGACATACAGGAGTTTTTTCCAACCTTAACTAAGTCCATGTGTCTTTTAGAGGCTTTGCAGACTAATGTAAAGTTAAGTGTGGTAGCATTGTGTTCTTTTAACGTTGTGGCCCCAATGGCCAAGTCTTGTATATGTAGGTTTGGACTTACTTACATGGTTTGTTTTTATCAATGCATCATATCCATACTAGTAGGACCTTTTAATTTCATAGTTACATGCATGAAAAGTACAGAGTTACGAGTAGGTTCTCCCAGGCCATTACGGCTACAGGTGTATGTTCGTCCCAATGGGATTTGTGGCATGACACTAAGGGTGATTCCTTCTTCCAATTTATTGGTGATTAAGGCATGTGTCTCTCTCCCTAAACTTATGTTTTCATATTTACATGATTTTGATGTAGGGTTTTAATGATGGGTTGAGGGTTTTGGATGTAAATTGTCTAAATGTGTTTCCTATGATTATTATGGATTTATTTTGTATTGAATTGATGACTGTGAACTCATTGGGGTGCATGGTAGTGATTAATAAAATAGGGGTACAAGGATTCCCCAAATTTGTAAACAATGGAACTTGGAGTACAAGGATTCCCCAAAGTAATTGGATTTAAAATTGAAATTGATGAGAACCCCAACCCATTTGCATAGTTGTCTTTAGAATGTGATTAATCAATTGGTTTGGTTTATTTCTTTAAAACTAATTCCTTGCATAAATGGCTAAATGGTTAAGGAGGACTTGGAAAACCTTGTTGGGTACAAGAATTTCCTAAAGCGGATAACAATGATTTTGAAAACCTTGTGGGGTACAAGGAATCCCCCAAGTTGTTTTTAATAATAGAGTCTGGGGTACAAGGATTCCCAAAGTGATAGCTCAATGACATTCTCTTGCAAGCTATAGTCAGTATGACGATACCACTTGATAATGCCTTAATGATTGAATAATAGGTTATGTGCTAAATGTTTCAATTAGGCTTAAAGGGGGTTGTGTAGATAGCAGTGAAGGTATGAGTCCCAAAAAACTAATACTGGAAACTCATGTTTGCTGACATAAGGGTTGGCCATGATAACCATGTTCTTATGTAACATTATACATATATTTGTATCATTGATGGTGTAGGGTATAAGGATTCCCCAAACTTTTGTGATATCTCTGGTTCGTGTAGCGAACACGCACTGGAGACCGACCAGGGGAAGACAACTGGACCCATATAGCCCATGGGTAGTTTGTTTATGGTCAAGCTACACAGCCCAGGCTAATGTTGTACGTTCATGCTAAGTGTTTTTCCCTCCCCAGCATGTGATATATACATATATATATATATGTATTTGCAAATGATTGTGTACACTAATTCTGAATGGTTTTGAACTGTTGATCATGGCATTATTTTACCCCTTATCCCTGAGTGACATGCTAGAGCTCAACCCGCTAATCCTCTACAGACATTGTATCCCCATGCGATGCAGGGTCTGAAGGTACTTCTACTTTTCCTGTGTAGTGATAGGATTTTTGAATTGTTAGCAGTCAACTTGACGTGGTGAGCCTCCTTCTTTCAGAAAGTTATTGCTTGTTGGTTTATCTATTATCACAGCCTTTTCTTAAGACTTGTTTTTGGATATCATTGAGGACATATATTGACTTAGGTTGTTTGGTTTGGATTAGAGGCTTTGTGGATTACTGTGGATCGGGATTTGGTATTGTGATTCCTTAGTACATCCCCACCATTGATTATTCTATCTTGTTATATGTTCAATATTCATCCGCTGCTAGATGTCTTGTGCTCTATTTGACTAGGTAACAAGGATGGTCTCCAATCCCTAGTGGACTTGACATACCCGTCACAGCCTGGCCCTGGTTTAGGTCGTGACACACGTTTAGATTTGTACTTCTTCGGGCACGTCAGGATGTGTGACAAACCAATATTAAGGGTCAAAATGGCACTTGCCGCAGCGTACCTTAACAAGTAAGCCTATCACCCAATTTGATACACAAAAAGGGAAAAGACAGAAATACCCCTAATGTAAGGATTCTAGAACAAAGCCGAACCATATAAGATAATAAGTGCAGAAAGAATATAATCAACAATGCAACCATAACTCCTAAAACCTGATGCCAACAATATAAGAATGTATCTAGTACAACTCGAATCTAAAAGAAATACATAAGATATCCAAATACAAAAGAAACTCTGTATCTAAAATGTAAGTAAGGATATAGTCTATAAGAAAGGTAGTAGAACACATCCAGATGCCTGAAATTCAACACTACCACGAAAGCACCAAGTATCATCCAAATCAACCAAGCTAGGGTGCACTTGTACTAGGACCTTTACCGAAAGGGCGCAGTAGGCATGAGTATGATCCACTCGTACTCAGTAGGTATCATAGGACAACCGAGAAAAGTAGATAATAAAACATACAAAATACACTTAAAGGGCACGTCACCTGTAATAAGAAAATACCCCACAATGGAAGCCCATACCGTTTTCACTAACAATTCTAATATATCATATATATTTGCAACAATAATAACTAGATAGAACACAAGTATACATCATATCACGTACAAGTAGAAATAAGGGAGAGCAAGTATATACAAGATCGTCAAGTACAAATAATGAAAGATAGCTCAAATAGATATATGACAAGTCAATATGGAATTCGATCACAAAATAAACACAATAAAGTAAGTACATTGTATAAGATGATGATGATGATGATAATGTACAACGTTGTCCCGAACCCCATATACTCCCACGGAGTCAAGCCTCCCAATATAGGACCCGTGAGGGGTCCTTAAACCCATATACAATCCATAATCCATATCTATGTGTTCTTCACAGCACATCCCTCGGGAAGGTTTTTATGAGGTGTTGCAATATCTCCTTCCCGACAGATCATCAGGAAGGGTTTTATAAAAGGTATTGCCAGTGTTTCTCAGGTGTTGTCACGATGGTACCATTTTTTCATGAATGAGTATGATATGAGGATGTAATGCTCATAACCAGTCACAATGAGTATTTCAACAACCAACCACAATGATATATTTCCACAACCAAATAGAATATTACATTTCCATAACCACGTGAGCCAGTATCCACTCATTATTTTCGTCCATCAATGAATTTCCACACGTCTCATATGCCAACAAGTATGAATATACCAAAATATGCCAACAGTACCACAAAAAGGCATTTTCTACGACATAACATAATTACTCACATGTATTTTTAGGCTATCAACATCACATAGGACCCCACACAGTCATACATATAGCACAATATCTCAATTTCAGCATTTACAACACATATAGGCCCCCAATCGAGTACAACACATAGACAACCATTTTCATGACTAGTTCACATCCCCTTAATATGCATTTTGTATACAAATTAACTACCTAGTCCAATCTGAAGAGCTAAGCCATAACCTACCTCGAAGGCTGAAAATTATCCACAATACTTCAACCACAAAGCCCTACTTCTCATGAACAGTCTCAAAATCAACTAAAGCAAAGAAACATAGAATATATGCATCAAAACAAAGCTAACGATACCCATATTGCCTACTTTTAGTTCGAAATCAAAACAGACCCCTAAAATGGATTTTTTTAAAAAAAGGGAAAAAATCATAACTTTACTTTAAAAATATGTTCCCCATACCTTTAGAAATCTACTGCTGACAATTCAAGTCAAATCAAGTCAAAATGAGGTTCAAATCGAAGAAAACTCATTTTTGAGCTTTTCCAACAAAAATCTTTGAAATTTATTTTAAAATCATGAATCAAAGTTGTTTTGAAGATGAAATTGGGGGGAATCTATTAATTATAGAATTAAGAATATTATTCAAGTGGAAAGGTTTAAAATTTGGAGCTAAATTACGTACTAAGATTTTGGCGGTTTTGAATAATTAATCAAGAAATTTGATAAGGAAGAAGATGAATACTCACCGTAAATCCATAAGAGAATCAACAAATAGATGTTAATTCAGCTTCCCAAGCACCCACAAGCTTCACTTTTAAGCTCTCACACAATTTTAGGGTTTAGCTCTCAAGCGGCAAGATGAAAAATAAGAAAAATCAGGCAAAAGGGGCTATCTATACTCATACCACGTTACCAAATACATAAGGCATAAAACCCATTCCTCAAATGAGTTTTACCCTTTGTAATTCAAGTTGCACCAGCAACCTAGTGACTAGATTTTCTAAGTCAAAAACGAACTTTTACGGGGTGTCCAGGATTCATTCGGAATCTAATATACACAAATAACTATGTAACCATACTAAATTCAATGCTCCAGAATCAATGGCGATATCATAATTTTGAAAAAATATCATTTTCACAAAGTCAATCCCCAAAACCCAAAATCACAATTTTCAAAATCGAGGGTCGAAATGAGATTTAAAAGCCATAAAACCACACCAACCATGTTACCACCCTAAAATCTATGTTTTGGATCTGCTGGCACAGTCTACCCAGCAATCCATTGTATGGATTAAAAGATAACCATAGAAGTCCAAAATAAGGCTTCGGAGCCTCCAAAAACCACAATATCGAACATATGGTACAAAAATGCATTAGGGATCATGACAATCACTCCCACACCCCAAATATACCACAATGCAACTATAGGGAGGGATAAAATAGTTAAATCACACAAAATCACAAATTTCACATATTTTATCAAATTTTAGTTGTTACATCATCCACCATAAAAAATCTAGTTTGTCTTCAAACTAAAGGCAAAAGAAATACCTAGATCCACAAAGAGTTGGGGATAAGAACTACACATATCAGACTCAACCTCCCAAGTAGTCTCATCTACAGGTCCATATCTCCACTAAACTTTAACAACAGGGATAACTCTAGAATGCAACTATCTAATATCCCTGGCCAAAATGGAGACCGACTCCTTAACAAAAGACAACCAGTCATCTAACTGAACCGAGTATCAATGAATGACATAAAACTTATTTAGAACGTAACGGCTAAACATAGAAACATGAAAAACTAGATGAATAGCTAATAAATCTGGAGGCAAAGCTAACTCATAAGCTTTATCACCAACAGTTCAAAGAATCTCAAATAGACCAATATACCTGGGTCTAAGCTTGACCCTCTTCCCAAACTTCATCAAACCCTTCATGGGTGAAACTCAAAGGAAAATATGATCACTAACACCAAATCTCAGGGAACGAAGCCTACAATTTGCATAACACTTCTGCCTACTCTGAGCCGCTCTAAGTCTATCCTAAGTGATCCAAACACTATCTAAAGACTCATAAAGCAAGTCTGTACCTCAAGGTCTCACCTCTGAAACATCAAACCAACCCACTAGAGAGCGACAATGCCTACCATACAAAGCCTCAAAAGGAACAAATATCGATACTGGAATGGTAGTTATTATATGCAAACTCTCCTAAGGCCAATGTTGCTCCCACTGGATGCTATAATCCATCACAAGCACAGAGCATATTCTCCAAATACTGGATAGTCCGCTCTGACTGACCATCTATTTGGGGTGAAATATTATACTAAGGTCAACTCGAGTACCCAACTCAACCTGAAAAGTCTTCTAACAGTGAGAAGTAAACACAGAACCCCAATCTAAAATGATAGACACTAGTAAACCATTATGGTGATCAATCTCGCAAATATAGATAAGGGCCAGCCTCTTAGCATTGTAGGAGACTTGCATGGGAAGGAAATGCGTGGACTTGGTCAATCAATCCACGATGACCCAAATGTTATCAGATCCATAGAAAGCACAAGCCAATCCAATTATGAAATCCATGGTAATCTGCTACTATTTCCACTCTAAAATGGGTAACTTCAAAAACAATCCTCCAATTCCCAAATGCTCGATCTTCACCTGCTGACCACAAAAAGAACGAGCTATAAAATTTGTGACATCCTTTCTAATACCACCCCATCAATAATGCTTCCTTAAATCACGATACATCTTAGTCAATAGCGCCTGATTTAGTGTCGCGACACGATCCAATCAACTTTCTCCTCCACCTTGAGGATATAAATTTCACCCCCAACAATGCATCCATCGTTTTGCCTTGCTCATAGGGTGGTGGTACAAAGATTAATAAACTAAGTAATAGAATATGCATGGTAAACCACTCATCCTTCAAGTAAGGTGTGTTTTTATGTTACTTATCCGGTGTAAAATCAAGAATATAGGATTCTTGTTCCTTATCTTCACACTCTTCCACTATTTTAAATAATTCCACAGACAAGACATCATCTAAACATAATGTATAAAAGTGCTTCGAGTGAGGCCCAATAAATACTACTTCAAAATTTATATAATTACTTCACACTCACTTTTATTCACCTTTTCAATTTCAGCCTCAAGATCAAAATGACAATCGAGTGGCTGCGATTCTTGTCTTTGCTCCACACATTGGCTAATATCCTTCCAATATATTTCTTTTCTTAGCCACTGTAGAAATGGTGGCAGTGGCTCCATCATAATTTTCATAATATCAATTTTTGAGTACTCACACTTCCTCGAATTATCTGCCTTATATTGTGAAGGTTTCGTCCATGCACTTTCATAAAAAACTGGACAATAAGCCACAAGGTGGTGTCCTCCACAAAAACAACAAGAATTGCCATCACTCGAAAACCATTTATCACAGGCTGACATCTAGAGAAGAGTGTGAGAAAAATAGAAATAAAGAAAAATAAAAATAAACTAAACAAAAGCTATTTACAACTCAATATAGAAAAACTAAAAATAAGATAGTTGCCTAATAACAAGTCCCCAGCAACGGCGCCAAAATCTTGACAGCGCCCAAGTGTACACGCAAGTGTACATGATCTTATCAAGTAATATAGTGGCTTCAAGGAAGCCCAAGTATCGATCTCTCAGGGACTTTCATTTGCCGCCAATCTAATTCTTAGTCTAACTAATTGACAAAAATAAACACGAAGAGTTTTGAATTTTATAAATTAAAAATAAAATAAATAATGATTAAAAATAAATTCTTGGAACAATCAATGGAGAAAAGCCCAGGGTTAAAGCACTCAGAACAATCATACTTTGTTATTGAATCTCATCCACTAATTTGCTTATCTTGGTTGTTGATTCGTAGGGTTAATTGCATGATCATGATTTCCCAACCTATAATCTTTTACATAATTTGAACATTAAAACTATATCGTTGAGGGGGATGTAATAATTAAATTAAGAGAATTAAAGTTATAATCCTACATTTGAATCAAGTAATACATCTAAGTACATCTCTGTCCTAGACTCTAAGTTCAATTCTTTATTTTATAAAAGAATAAAAACCCAAACTCTATTTATTCCCATGTTCTATCTCCCTATTCCCTCTCCCGAGATTAAAAGATTGACAATATATGCATTTTATGTGTGATCAATTCATAAAATAATTAAAACAATAATAAACAAACAACCAAATATGATAAGCAAAATGAACGAATTTAATCCAAAACAATAGTAATCATGTTCTTGGCTTTAACCCCGGAAAGGGGGTCTAGCCTTGAATGGAATATTCATCACCCAATCCCTTGGAATGATGATACAAACCATAAAAAAATTAAATTAAAGAATAATAAAACCTAAAAAGAAGTTGTGGTAGCCTCCAATGATGTTCCAAGTTGATCTAGGGTTTCCAAGAGGCCCCAAGATGTTTAAAACGTGTTTTAGGATGTTATATTTATAGTAGACAAGTTATAAACTACATTAGATTAGGTTTACACATTGTTTTCCTTCAACTCAATGAAATTTTCCTGATTTTGGGCATCGGCGCGACGTAGTGACATGCAAATTCACAATTGTCAAAAAATCTGTCAAATTCCAGTAGTTATTCGCGATTTCAACGCGTCACGGGGTCTCCTTAAACTCCAATATAAGCTACATGCGCCATATGGTCAAAACCTTGGGCCTCATCAAAATCTAGTGATATTTTGAAATAATCCATTGGCCACCTGTACAATCCATATGCACCCCATACTTTTTAAGGGTCCAAATTGCGTCCAGCTTGCGTCTTGTGCTTCCGTGGTTATTTACGAGCTTGTTGGAGTTGTTTCCACTTAATTTGAAGCTTGTATATCCTTCATATATCATCATAATCCATTCACCAATTATAATAAATCATTAAACACGTCAATTAAGAGCTCAAAACAACATAACACCCTCACCGATGAACTAGAAACACGAGCTAAGCAGAGGCTAAATTCACATTGAGCTTTAACTAATTTTTTTTACTCTTTTCTTGATCCAATTGACGCTTGAATACTATAAATAAGTTGTTTCACATATAAATATATAATAAAAACCTTATTAACTCATTAAAACACATTAGAACCCAACAAAATAGACTAGAAAAACACTTAGCTCAAGCTAGTTACACTAGTTTTCTTGGTTGAACTCTAAATGATTAAATTGGATCAAAACTCATATGAAACCACCATTAAACATTGTAAACACATGCTTGGACACATAATTTCTCATTTATATTATTATCAACATATATAGCATAAGAATCATCCTCAAAACAAGGCTAAATAAGCTAGAATGGTAGCGCTAAAATGCATAAATTCACCAAACATCAACATTCATCTTGCATTCATCACTTGGGATGAACATTCCTAGTAGTAGATAGTAATCTTGCATTCATCTCACAGGATGAACATTCCTAGTAGTAGAAAGTTATCTCACACATTCATCTTCTAGGATGAACAATCTGATCTTAGGTGGATTTATGCACCTTAGTGTCTTTATCTAGACTTATTTAACCTAGTTTCATGGATTCTAGTATGCATAATGAGTTAATAATGGTATAATTGAGCATATATGTGTTAAAATACTTGTTTATAATATTTAAGGTGTGTTTCAAACAAACTGGGAATAAAAATAATCGCTTAGAGTTTATACGAGAATACTAGTATTTTTAGCTTGAGCTTTGAGTTGTTCTAGTTTATCTTGTTGAATTTTATGGTGTTGTAATCTCTAATTTATGGTGTTTGTTGATAAATAAAGCTTTGTGAGATATTAAACTCAATGATGTTATGATATATAAAATGAATTTAAAGAGGAAAAGCAACCACAAAGTGAGGAACTTAAAGTCAAATGCATAGAGCAAACATGAACAAAATCTGAAAATTCTGAGCATTAAGGCATGCCACACCCTCTAGCCTCCAAGATAAGGGTGTGCCACATCCTTGGACATAAATCAGATTATAAAAATCCATTGAGCATCTGCAATAAAGGCATTCCACGTCGCTATCACGCCAATGCAAGAGCATGGCACACCCATGTGTCAAAAATAGACTTTTGTTTCCAACTAAAGATAGAACACTCTTATCTTGTTGTATACACTTGGAAGACTTTAGAGGATTAAAATACACTGGAGGAGGCTTCTCTTAAGATTTTGAATCCATTCCTTTAGTTTACTTTTGAATGATATACATGAATTTCATTATTGTGATTCATTGTAAGTGCATCAGTGGCTAAACACCCTCTTCTATAATTGAGGCTAAGAACATGAATACTTCAGATTATATTTGAATTGGTTTATGTTCATTATCATTATTGGTTGTTCACATATCCTTGTATTTACTATACGAATTTGCAACCCTAATAAACATATATTTCTATTATGAGCTCAAAAGGAGGAGCAATAGATTAAAATGTGGGATATATAGAGTAGGATCTTAATCATTTGAGGATTGAAGTTAAGATTTGTATTTAGGATAGTAATATACCTAATTTTCCCTATTTGGTTCATATACAAGATGAAGTATAAATGCGTTTAATTTAGTACTCATATCTTCGCTCAATGGGGCTAAGTTAGATAGATGACTAGAGGATCAAAAGACCATAGTCATGATATCAATCCCGTGAATTAACAGCTAATATAATTAACTAAACCAACGACATTATATAGATAAGTAGGATTTTTTGTAGTACCTTAACCCTGGATTTCTCCTTATTATTGCTCAAGCACTTTATATTATCAAATTGTGTGTGGGTAGTTCAATGGTTTGTCACATGAGGATCCACAGGTCCATTTATAGAATTTCTTGGAAATAAGTGACATCTTCATCCCTACTAGAGTCTCCACAAACTATGTGAGGCTCACGCTCTTCCCCTTATCACTATTGGGGAAAGAGAAGAATTGGTTGAATATAGAACCTTTAAGCTCCATCACTACATGGGATGATCTGGCAAGGAAGTTCCTTATCCAATTCCTCCCGTCCGACAAGACTAAAAGACTACGTAGTGAAATCTTGAGTTTTAAGCAAAATCCAGATAAGAGTTTATATCATGCATGGGTGTAAGACCCCGCAAAGTTCTCTCGTAGTCTGAGCCTTAAAGCGTGTCAAGTGAAGTGTAATTCCGACCTTAAAAGATCAAGGAGTGACTTCCAAAGTAAGAAATATTTTAAAACGCATAGAATTTCTCTAATATTGACTTTTTTTCATGTAGAGAATTGAATAAACTTTTCGTCGATACCAAATTTGCCCAAATCTGACACTCGGGCAAAGAGTTAAAGCCATTTTAGTGAGACAGTGTGCCACCTGGCACTTTAGCGCATCGCGGAGCCAGCCAAAATGGCAATTGTCAAATTCCAGTAAGCCTCTGTGATTCCACCGCATCACGGTGTCTTTCTAGTTCACAACCAAGGTGGCAACGCGATTTTCAGCGCGTCGCGCCAAGGCTCAGTTTCCCAATTGTCCAATATCCAGTAAGCTGGCACGATTATGGTGCGTCGCACCAGCATGCAAAATCAAGATTTTTTCAGTTCCGGATTTTAATTCCAAGGGCAAAAAGGGTCTTTTCCCAACCCCTATATATACTCTTTAACACGAGATTCAGCATATTTACACCCAAATATTGTTGGTTTCTCTCAATTTTATTCAAGAAAATGACCTAGGGTTTCTAATCCAAGACCTAAGTCATCAAGATTCCTCTGTAAATCTTCTGAGAATCATATAACAAGGTATGTTAGATGTTGATTCTTGGGTTCCTTCCAACCAAGAAGTTAAAGAATCCTTTTCTAAATTCAAAGATCTTATATTTATGAGTTTTCATGATTCATGTGAATTAAAATTGAAGTTCATGTTATTATTGAGTTTTTATTCATGTTTTGTTTACAAAGTTTCAAGCTTTGATCCTAGTATATGATATTCATGGTATGTTCATGATAAACCCTCTTCAAGTTGCATGTTAGGTGATGTGTTTATGTCGATTAAGTTTAGAAATTGTGAATAACCAAAGCATGCTCTTCATATATTTGATAAAATGCTTATGTGAAGGAATTAGAGCCATTATAGTATATTGACTAGAAATCCCTAATTGTGTGTAAGTTCATGCATGTCAAGTGTTTGTTGAAAAACCTTAGTAAATGAATTGTGACATGTTAGCATGACATTCCCCAATTATGTGCTCTTGAATGCATGTAAAATGCCTGTTGTAAGACCCTGTTCAATGGAGTATTAGCCAGTAGCATGTCTCCCTATACTATTATATGTTATGATTTCCAAGTGCTTGAAGAGATGCTTTATGATTGTAATGGTCAATGAAAGTCCATGGTCATGATTATTTAAGATGGTAATGTTTTACTTTTATGTTATCGAGTCCTGGGGGTATTTATACCCGATAAATTAGTTGTTTTCTAGAGCCATGTCAGTTTTCATGATAGTCTTAGTCAAGCCACGATCCTTAGAACTCAGTCAGTTATAGAATTCAGTACTCTCAGACAGTTACAGAACTTAAGAAATCTCAGTAATCCAAGTATCATTAGTATTCCAGCTTCAGTTCAGTACTCATCTTAAATCTTAGTAGTATTCAAGAATTCAGTTCAGACCTCAGTAACATGCAAGTAATCAATTCAAAACTCAGTATCATTCAGTCATATAACGAGATCCAGTAGTGTTCCGCCAGTCTTCGGAACCAAGTGAACTCAGCTTAACTCAGTTGATCAGTATGATCAGTAATAGATTCAGCTCAAGTCTAGTACAGCTTTAGAAAAAGAATCAGTTCAGAGTCTTTCAGTTGGGAGTAGGACTTAGCACCGAGCGAACCTAGGGATGGGGACTCACACGTTAAAGAGGACTAAGATCCCTAGGAGCAATCCCTAAGTTCCAGAACTATGTAGCCAGTGTAGGTATGAGATGCTACCCGCTAGATAGGACTGACATACTCAGGGATCATCCGTTAGTATATTATATATATGTAGGACTGATCCCGGGGGTGTCACCCATTAGATAGGACAGACTCCACAAGAGAGGTCTTTACCCGTGGAATGGTACTGACACCCTTCAAACTAGGGTTACAGGTTGGACCCTAACTTAGCTAGAAGGGGCATGTCGGTTAAATAACTACTTTCCATAGTCTTAGTTTCAGAATTATTCTCAGTAAAGGAACTCAATTCAGCAGTACAAATTAGGGATTGTTAGATACAGTCAATCATTATTATTATCAATAGACTCAGAGATTACCCACTAGATAAGACTGGTCTCGAATTTAGTTAATCAGCTTTAGTATCATTAGATACAGAGATCATCCGCTAGATAGGACTGGTCTCAGATTTTGTTAAGTACTCTCATTATTCATAGATTCAAAGATCACCCGCTAGATAGGACTGATCTCAGATTTCAGTTGAGCATTCCCATTATCATTAGATTTAGAGATCACCTGTTAGATAGGACTGATCTCAACTTCAGTACTCAATTATAAATATTAAAAGATTCAGTTAATAAGTATCTCAATATTAGTAGTGAGTTCAGATATTAGTAAAGCAGTATTCGAGTATCAGTATTCAAAGTCATGACGATTTCAGTTATGGTTTGTTCATTCATGCATATGTCCTCATTCAGTACTCTCATGTTATTCAGTTAAGCTATGTTCATACATAAGCCCTTGAATTTAGCCTTACCTCATCTAGCATACCAATATATTCAAAGTATTGACGTATACTTTTCTCTTGTGCTATGGTGTCTTATACCATAGGTTCAAAAGCGCGAAATCCAGAGCACCCTTAATAGTACAGACTCAGTCAGCAGCAATAGACGTAGCAGTGATTCCTCTTCATTCGAGGATGATACTTATTTTATTATAGCATTAGACTCAATTTATTTTCAGTAGATGGAGTTAGTTGGGGACATGTCCCATCAACTTCACAGTTCAGACAGTTAGAGGATTTTCAGAAAGATATATCAGTATTCAGTCTTTGATTTTGAGTATGTTAGATAATTTGAACCTTATAGCAAGTTTTCTCCATTTTTACGTGTTTATTATATTATATTATGAAGTGCTCAGGTACATATATCAGTAGAGAGTTAGCTTGTGGTCTTTCGGGATCATGAGCACCATGTGGCGTTCTAATTCCAGAAAATTGGGGCATTACAATGGGACAGGGTAAAATATCTTCTCAGGGATTGTCCATATCACCAATAGTCCAAAAACGTATTGTCTCACATTTTTATTTAAGGTCTTGACCATAATATGAAGATTTTATTAGATTCATCCGCAGATGGTCAAGCATTGGAAAAAATATATAATAATTCGTATACCTTGTTGAACCAAATTGTGCAAGGTAATCCTGATTGGCATGGTGATATCTCAAGAAACTCAATAAAAATGTCTATGAGTATGATTAAAATTGATAGTGTCACAACTTTAACCGCCCAATTGTCAACACTTTCGAATCAGATGATGACACAATTCAGGCATAGGTAAATGCAGTTTAGCAAACCCTGTCTTGGTGTAAGATTTGTGTAATCAGTGGTCACTTTATAGACTTATGTGGGGCAAATCAAAAGTCCATAAATTTTGTAGGCAATGCACAATAGAGAACTTATGGCAATGTCTACAACCGCAATGAGCACAGTCAGCCTAACTATTTATGGGACAATAATTAAACTAAGCAGTTTCAACAGCAGCAGCAGAATATGCAGGCCAATAATATTAAAGAGACACTAAAAAAATCTTGGACAACCAAGAACAAATAGTTGCTGAGATAAAAAAATTAGCAACTTGCTTAGAAGAATTTAGAGACACAGTTGGAGAAGCTAGCTCAGGCACAGAGTACCAGTACCTAAGGTGGATTGCCAGGTGACATAGAGAATCCTAAATAAGTTATGGAAATCACCTTGAGAAGTGGTAGTGATATCATTGACAGGCCTCCCAAGAAAAATAAGGAGGTCCAGGCAGATTTAGTCTTACAATAATTAGAGGAGATGGAAGTGGCATCTAAAGAAGCTGATGAAGTGGGAAAGTCTGAGTACCCAAAAGCAAAGGCAGCTAAGCATGTACCCGTGATATCACCATGATCATTCCCTCAAAGGGTTAAAAAGCCTGAGGAGAATGTTTATTCAAGAATTTCTTTAATACATTTAGAGAATTTCACATTAATCTCCCATTGTTAGATGTTTTGCAGGGTAAGTAAGTACGCTAAGTACTTTAAGGATGTGATGACAAATAAAACTAAGTTGCATGACATTGAGGCAGTGACATTTACTGGGGAGTGCAGTTCGGTGGTGATGAGGAAGATGCCAAAGAAGTTGAAGGACCCAGGGAGTTTCACCATTCCCAAACAAATTGGTGATAATGATATGGTTTATGCCTTGTGTAACTTGGGGAGAGTATAAAATTGATGCCCCATTATGTTATTAAAACTCTTGGTTTGGGAAAGTCGAGGCCATGCTCTATGGTGCTACAAATGGCAGATAGAACTAGAGTTCATCCCAAAGAAATCATTGAGGACGTCCTAGTTAAGGTTTGTAAGTTCATTATTCTTGTTGATTTGTTGTTCTTAATTATTATGCAGATGACAGGGTACAAATTATGTTGGGATATCCATTCTTAGAGATGGGAGGAGCACTAATTGATGCCAGAGATAGCACTATAAAAATGAGACTGGATGGTGAAGCGGTGGTCTTCAAAGTATACAAACCACTCAATCCACTTTCATATTATAAGGATTTGTGCATGGTTACGGCTTTGTACGTGGATGAAGGTGGTCCATGGTGTGTGCACTACAAAATACCTCTTCAAACCATCTCATAGAGTTTTCCAATCCACCAATCATGCCCGAAAGGTGAAGCTAAAATAAGAGCCTAACAAGTCTATTGTTGAAAAAAATGCAGACCTTGAGAGTACATACTCACGAAGTCAAAAAAAGTGAGAAAATGGCCTCCGAGTAGGAGAAAGAGGATAAAGAAATACAGTTGACGTAGTGATGAGGGTCGTGCCATGACACTAAATCAAGCGTTGCTTGGGAGGCAACCCAAGTTAAGGTAGGTACTTTATTTTTGTATTTTTATTTTTATTTCACGTTTATTTTTATTATTGTTGAGTCATAGATTGATGGAAAGTCTGAGTACCAAAAATTTGAGCTAAGGAGTGCGGCAAAGACTGGGTATAGGGTCCACTAGACCTCATTAATGATTGAGATGCTACTAGCCAGGTATAGAGGCCTTTTGGAATATTTATATCATTACTTTTGAATTATACTTTGGAGACAAAGTATATTTTTAAGTGTTAGATGGAAAAAATTCTCATGGTTTAGGGTGTAGTGCTGCTGTAGGATTTTAATTCTTAATTGTTTTCTAGTTTTTGAAGAAATTTGAAAAAAAATTACAAAAAGATTTTCTCTTCGTTTGTTCTTAGTTTTAGTGTTGGTTTCAGTCTAGCAGGGTCACACTTATCCCACCCCTTGGTTTTTCTTTCGATTCCTTTTCTAGGGGGCCTTTAAACCTAGTATCCCTTTTTATTTTAAGAGTAAATTTTTAAAAAATAATATTAGGAATAAGTGAAATTTTCTTGTTAATTGCTATGTATGATTACATGATACAAGTGGTTTTTAATGTGAAAGTATGTTTATTGTGTTGAATGACTACTTTTGAGACTCCTAGGCTCATTTATATGATTCTTGTGCTATGTTGGCTTAATTCTGAATTCATGCGATTACATAATGTAGAATCGATATGATCCTACTTTATTTGCGCATGTGATATGCGTGAGTGAGGTTTCTTGTTGTATTCCTTGTTGCATTATGATGTCTAGAACTTGTGGTGTGTGTGCAAAGCAAAATAAAGAGTGTTGGGTTTAGGAGATGATATAGGTGTTTCTTTAATAGACATGTTTTTACCCTAATTTATCTAACCTTGCATATAATTTTAGTTAACCTCATTTAGACTTAGCCTATTCTTTGTTAGCCTCACATATAGCCTATTCTCCTTCTTTGATTGATCGTAAGTTGATCCAAAGTTCCTAAGCGATTTAGTTGAAAAAATTAATAAAGTTAAGGAGTGTAAAATTTAAGAAGAAAAGAGGTGAACGTGAAGCCCCAAAAATAGTAGCTACTAGTGTGAAAAAGTTGATGATGTAATGGAAAAAAGAAAAATTGATCAAAGTTGAATCATGTACCGACAGAAAATACTCCATCCTTACTATTTGTGAACTAGCTTAAAGAGAGGGGGCAAAACAAAATACATGTATGAAGATAGAGTGGTGAAAATTTGGGTGTTTGGAAAAGTATTTAATGTATAAAGTAATGTATTAAAGCGCTTAGAGAAGATAGTCACTATGACCAGTCGAGTAGTTTTTACCAATCCATTAGCCTACATTACAACCCTTAAAAGCCCTATTTGATATTGAGCCTTAACATTATGATGTTAGTGGAGTACTACACTAAGGAAAAGCCTATGGTTCATCTTGTGTAAAATGAGAATTCTTTGTGAGAGTGAGCGAAATTTTATTTGTATATCCATTCTTATGATGAATTGTATAGTGAGGTGACTTTTATGATCTATTTGATTAAGTAATATGAATGAGCTTGCCAAGTTGGTTGAGTCAATTCATGAGGCTACGATGTTTTGAAGTTGTGTTCATGAGCTTTCAAATGTATATGACATGCTTAATATGGAACTTGCTATCCATGCAGTCATCATAGTGCTAGCTTGAGTATTTTGCTTGTTGTAGTGTTAATGTTGGATCCTTTCTTATATGATGCTTAAGGTAAAGATTTTTTCAAGGATTAATAAGTTTTTAAGTGTGGGCTGATGATCTTAGGTGGATTTATGAACCTACGTATCCTTATCTAACCTTATTTAACCTAGTTCGATGGTTTAGAGTGTGTGTAATGAGTTGATAGTGGTATAATTTAGAATCTATGTGTTAAAGTACTTTTTTATAATGTTTAAGGTGTGTTTCAAACAAGCTGGGAATCAAAATGATCACTTAGAGTTTATACGAGAAAACTAGTGTTCTTAACTTAAGCTATGAGTTGTTCTAATTTATCTTGTTGAATTTTATGGTGGTGTAAGCTCTAATTCGTGGTTCTTTGTGATATAGGAAGCTTTTTGAGATGTAAAACTCACTGATGGGATGATATAAAATCTGAATTTAAAGAGGAAAAGCAACCACAAAATGAGAAACTTAAAGTCAAATGCATGGAGCAAACATGAACAAAAATCTAGAAATTCTAGGCACTAGGGCGTGCCACGCCCTATAACCTCCGAGATAAGGGCATTCCATGCCCTTGGCCGCAAACCATATTGGAAAAATCTAGTGAGTATCCACGATAAAGGTGTACCATACCCCTATTGCATCATGAAAGAGCGTGGCACGCCCATGTGTCAAAAATGGGCTTTTGTTTCCAACTATAAATAGAACACTCTTATCTTATTGTATGCACCTTGGACGACTTTTGGGGATTGAACTACACTGTAGGGGGCTTATATTAGGGTTTTGAGTCCTTTCCTTTAGTTTACTTTTGGATGATATACATAAATTTGATTATTGTGATTCGTTGTAATTCCATGAGTGGCTCAACACTCCCTTCAAGGATTGAGGCCAAGAATATGAATACTTAAGCTTATATTTGAGTTGGTTTATGTTTATTATCATTATTGGTTGTTCATATATCCTTGTATTTACTATTTTATGGATTCACAACCCTTAGAACAAACATATATTTCTATTGTGAGTCCAAAAGGAGGAGCCATAAATTAGAACGTGGGATATATAGAATAGGATCTTAATCATTCGAGGAATTGAAGTTAACATTTGTGTTTAGGATAGGAACATACCTAACTCTCCCTATCTGATTCATAAATAGGATGGAATATAAATATGTTTAATTTAGTACTCGTATCTTTGATCAATGATGTAGTTATGGGGCTAAGTTAGATAGACATTTAGAGGGTTGAAAGATCATAGTAATGATATCAACTCCGTGAATCAAGAACCAAGATAATTAACTAAATCGACGATATTATATAGCTAAACAGGATTGTTCTTAGTGCCTTAACCGTAGATTTCTCCCCATTACTGTTCAAGAATTTTATATTATTGAATTTTTTATGGTTACTTTTAGCTTTCAATTTTCAAAAGATATAGATTATTTTTCACTTGTTTAACTTTAGTAATCCTAGAATTAGATGTTGCTAAGCACAAGTCCCTGTAGGATCAATACTTGGCTTTTAAAGGTCACTTTACTACTTGGGTGACCACATACACTTGTGTATGCGCTAGGCGCTACACATTCTTAGTAGTGGACAGTTATTTTATATTCGTCTCCTAGGATGAATATTTCGAGTAGAAGACATTCATTTCACATTCATCTCCTTGGATGAACATTCTTAGTAGCAGATAGTTATATTGCACTCGTCTTCTAGGAAACATTCATCTTGTACTCGTCTCAAAGGATGAACATTCTTAGTAATAGACAGTTAGTTATCTTGCATTTGTCTCCTAGGAAGAACATTCTAGTAGCAGACAATTATCTTTTATTTTCTCCTAGGTTACAATTATTTTAGTCAGAGACTTTACTTTTCTTTCCTCCTGGGATAAACGCTTCCCAGTTCGAGATCCTTTATGTTATTTTTTCTAAAATAAACATTTCTTAATCTGAGTTTGTCTCTAAAATTTACAATTGCTAATAACTCACAAAAAAAATTCAGTGCAAACTAAAGCAAAAAAAAAATTTTGTTCTTTTGTTTTTATGACATGAAAGTTTCACCCGCCAAAAACAGTTTGATTCTCATCTTTTTTAGAATATTCAATCACAATGACAATCAGAGTTAGCATGTAGCAAAGTAAAACTTGAACATCTGTTTCTATCCAGCTGCTCAAAAGAACAGTCATTCAAGAAAATCCTAAATATGATCATTTGAAAAGTGTTCAAATGTCAGCAAGTTCAAGTATGAAATCTCAGCTTCAAGATCAAAGCTTCAAGATCAAGGCACTTACCATAAAGTAAAATGATATCTGAAACTCCAGACTCAAGTGAAGATTCAAAAGA
Organism: Capsicum baccatum var. pendulum; assembly: GCA_030864225.1. NCBI lineage: Eukaryota > Viridiplantae > Streptophyta > Magnoliopsida > Solanales > Solanaceae > Capsicum > Capsicum baccatum. The sequence goes on from CM061554.1 coordinate 188,400,028, forward strand.
ACCTACATAGATAAGATCTTATACTTGTATTTTTTTTTAACTTTTAATTTTTACTTCGATGTAATAACAAAAGTTGCGGAAGAAAACTCGATAGGACCTCACTCGAATCTCCATCTTGATATATTCCATTTCCACCTCTTACTCTCTTTAACTACACATGATTTAATTTTCTTATAATCCGGAATATGTAGATTGTTCAAAATCAAGACTCGGTTGCATTTCTTTTCACTTTTTTTCTTTTTAAATAATGGTAGGATCAAAACTTGTCTCGTTGTCTACTTCTTTGTCTGAAAACACTTTGTGTTTTCAAACAAAGAGCGACAACTATAAACACGCGATTTTTTATCCTCCCTAAATTTTTTCACAAAAATGTAACCTTAAGCATATTCTTGTTTCAACATATTCTCATCATTTTACGTTTTATATTATTTTTAATGGGATTTATTTAATGATTAAAAATTATCCAAAAAGAATTATATGATAGGATAATATTTTAAATTTGTTAAAAAGACAAATAAAATTGTAAATAACACTTTTTATTTTATTTAGTCTTTACTTTATAAGAAAAAATATAAAAATAGTAACTAATTAGATAGTGTCACTTGGCAAATTTTTATTCATCCAAATAATATTCTTTAATTGCTATTTAATTTTTTTAATTATTATTTAATTTTATTTTTATCTTGTCCATCTAGTTTTGGTATGTTACTATATGTGCATACACATTGTGGCTAGATTACACCATCATCTAATCTCATTCATCACACTCTTACCATGTATCCTAGCCCCACCTATAACACCTGGTGACGGGCGTTCGGTATTCGATTCGGTATTTTCAAAGTTCGAATTCGGTAATTCAATAATTGGTATTTGAACGTAGATACTACATACTATACTTACAAATATTAGTTCGATAATTCAGTAATCGATAAATTAAACTTTAATTCAGTTCGGTATTTGGTAATATCATATTAAAGTTGGAGATGTGCTAATGTACATTTAAAATTCAAAGAGTATATTTAATAGAAACCTTATTCAGTATTTTTTTTGTTGCTTTTTACGAATATATTAACAAGTAGAGGTGGGCGTTCGATATTTGGTTCGGTATTTTCAAAGTTCGGGTTCGATAATTTGATAATCGACATTTGAATATAGATACCACATACCATACTTATAAACATCGGTTCGGTAGTTTGGTAATCGGTAAATTAAACTTCGATTCGGTACGATATTTGGTAATACCATATTAAAGTTGGAGATGTGCAAATGTACGTTTAAACTTCAAAGAATATATTTAATAGAAACCCTATTTAGTATTATTTTTGTTGCCTCTTACGAATATATTACCAAGGTCCAAGAGATTCTTTGGGATGACTAGTACTATTGTCCATTGGGCTGGGTTAGACACACACACACACACACATATATATATATATTCGATATTTGGTAAATACCGGCTGCCAAATGATATTAATATCTTGTATCAAACCCAATTCCAAATACCAAAATATTGAAATTTTACTCTCAAATACCATACCAAATACCGAATTACTGAATACCAATTACAAAATTTTTTAGTTCGGTTCAATAATTTAATTTTTGGTATTTTATGCCCAGCCCTATTACCAAGGTCCAAGATATTCTTTGGAATGACTAATACTATTTTCTATTGGGTTGTTTAGACATATATATAAAACGATATTCGGTAAATACTGAATACTAAATGATATTAATATCTTGTACCAAATCTAATCCCAAATATCCAAATATTGAAATTTTACTCTGAAATATCATATCGAATTACCGAATACCAATTATCAAATATTTTGATTCAGTTCGATAATTCAATTTTTGACATTTTTTGCCGGCCCTAATAACACCTCTACTAAAAGACAAATAGTAGAAACTAATCCCACATTTTGGGGATGAGACCAGCCATTACATACAAAAAATGCCTTCCGTTTGTGACACATACACACACACATATATTTTGGCAGCTAGACCTTCACAACAAAAAATAGAATTTCCATCATCTAATCACACTCCTCACACCGTAACACCACCTATTCACTTTTCCCTCACCTACACCCATATCTATATATACGCACACACTCAAACTAGAAAGGGGGAAATAAAATATGGGGAGCGCTTGGGAGAAAACAGAAAGAAAAACAATGAACAATTCGTGAAGACAACAACATGAAAACTTACGAACACCCAAGTCATCACCTTCATTTTTTAAAAATTCTGGGCAGCTAAGACCATTGAGAAACTTCCCCATTATTAATTTTTCTCTCAAACAAATTACAAACATATACTCTCTCTATCAATACACACTAATCAAACCTTCTTCCCCAATTTTCACCCACCTCTCTTCATTCAATTATTGGTGAAACCCATCCAAAAACCAACTAGTAAACGACTCCGATTAATTTTGTCACTGTTTTACCATTGCACCCAAAGAAAGTGCGAAGCTGTCCTGCGTCTTCTTCAGTCGACGTACCCTATTCGAGGTTTTGCTCATGTTCTTCGGTCTTCGTCTGTGGTTCAATTAAAGTTATGGAGATCTATGCTTTTAATCCGAATTGTGAAAAAACAAGTATCGAAGTTGAGGTCTAACTCTCACTCTACCTCCATAACTAGTTTAATTTCTATAACAACCCAAGAGTACAACCTGGGCATTACACGGTGCTTATAGCCCTAAAGGACCACAAGCTAATCCATGCTGGTACCAGCTGTGAGCACTGAACAATGTAACATGGAATATATCCAAAATTTACTAGAATGCCATAAGGTTTTAAATCATGGTTCTAATAATGTCTGTAAAAACAATGCTGATAATACTGATAAAACAATGACAACTGAAAAATTGACCAATTGTCTGTACTAGTCTGAAAACCTCTAAACTGACTAACTGTAGATTTGATAGGACAAGCTCCCAATTAACTCCAACTGACGAGATAACAGAACTACTGACATATTGAATTTAAGATAACTTGTCCATGAAAGATGAGGACTCACCACTGGTGAATGCTGTTGATAGGCTGGTCTATCTAAGTACGGTCAGGAACCCGAGTGTCTGAACCTATGATATGAGATATCATAGCGCAAGAAATGAGTATGCGATCAATACTTTGAATGTACTGGTATGCTAAATAGGGTTAGGCTAACATGCATGGGTTATGTGCATGAATAATAATTTACTGAATATCATGAGATAACTGAATAATTGATATGGATGCATGACTACCGTAAAATATGAGAATGCATGACCAAGCATAAAATATGATTTTGAAAATAGTCTGCACCCGTAATACTGAAGTCTGGTAAGTGAATAATTGATAACTGTATGCTATGGTCAATGCAAACCTGAACTAAAGTGCACCGGATACTGAACTGAGACTTTAGGAGCTATCTATAACCGACATGCCCTAAAATACTATCAGGTTCCAACCTGTGACCCCAATTGGAAGGGTGTCAGTATCGTACCACGGGTCCTAACACTGGCTGTGTGGATCCACTAATCTGAAGTCCCGAAGGACGAGGGTGTCATGCCTAACTGATGGGGGACCCCTCAAATTCTATGATGGCGTCCTAGGTCTGGAACCTAGGGACTGCTACTACTTCTTCATGCCTAACTGACAGGGGAGACACCATCCCTACGCTCACTCGGTGCTAAGGTTTACTCCCAACCGAAAGACACTCAATTATTAGACCGGTTTTAATTGATAATGAATTATGATAGTGCTCATTTTGATAATGATAATTGAGAAATCAACTATGCTCATGGTCTATCTGAACTATTTTGTAACTACTGAAATTCTGTAAACAGCTAAGTTTTTGGGTATTCATAACCCCGAAGACTCGATAGCAATAACAATAAGATCATACTAAAACTTTGAGGACATGACATGTAGTCAATATTCAAAACTCATTCTTTGAAGCATTTCATCAAACACTTGCAATGCATGGCTTAAACATGGGAATAGTTTTCTTTTAAAACAGCTAGTAGTAACATGATTTTGATATTAAATCCATAAAATAAGGCTTAAATCAGCAAACAACACCATTCAAAGTATGTAGGTCTTAATAACAACAATTTTATTGAAACATAATATAACATAAAAACTCATGGGGATTTATTATTAAAAATCACAATAACTTGTATAATTTATAACTTGAAATTTGAAATTGGGTTCTTGAACTCCGTGGGTGAAAAGAGGCCATGGATGAACATCTAACATACCTTAAAGCTTGATCTTGAAAGAGAATTTAACTACTCTTCAACGCTCTTGGATTGGGAACCTTAATTCTTAATTATCTTATTGAGACTATCATGGAGTCTTGAAGTTATTAGAAAGAAACCCTAACCTTATTCTTGGGAATAAAGAGGGTTAAGATCTTTTGAAACTGATTAAAAATGGCTAAGTACGTCTTTTTGGTGTTTTATGTCATGGGGGTAATGTTTGGGGTGAGGGAAAAAACCAAAATACCCCTACGAAATCACATCAAAATTTCTAAAATCTTCAGCTGACGACCAAGCCTGACGGTCCATCACATAGGTGACGGCCCGTCGGATCAAGTCGTCACTTCCAGGCTATTTTTGGGTCCTTCTGGTCATAGGTAACGACTTAGGCTGATAAGCCGCCACTTGGGTGACGGCCCATCACCCCAATCTTCACCTAGAATATGAAATTGACATTATCTACCTAAGGCTGATGACTTGGGCTAATAAGTCATCACATATATGACGGCACGTCAGCTCTGGTTGTCACTTGGTTGGCAGACTGACATGCTGGAGTAAAATGACCATAACTTTTTGCTTTCATATTGAATTTAAGTGAAACAAAATGTGTTGGAAAGAGGATTCAAAAATCTTTCATTTAATATAAGGTAGGACACGTAAATCATTATGTACAAGGAGTAATGGTCATTTAAAGTTGACCCAAGCTGAATCTTTCACTAAAACTTAATCAGTAGAAGTGCTCTCAACTCGTCCTTGAGTTTGGAGATTCTTATGACCTCGAATGATATAAAAGGACATTTACACACTATAGAATTGATCATCACACATAAATAGACATAAAATCATTGGGTTCCAATCTGCATATTTCATAACAACGATTTGGGTTCTATCTCAAAAATGTGGGATGTTACAATATCTCCCCCTTAGGAACATTCGTCCTTGAATGAGGATGGTTAAGCTGAGAATACTTAGGAATTGAGGTTACATGTTGAACATACATACTGAAAACATAATAACATAACTGAGCCTGAGATATAACATGGTCCTGAACTTGTCCGTGAATGCATGGGATGACATGAAGATGATATAGCTGAAGTTGAGAATGGAAAAAGAAAAGTTGTTACCTTAAACTGAGTCTGAGTTTGTAGAAAAGAGATGAAGGTACTTGATTCATATATCTGCTTCTACTTCCCAAGTGGCTCCCTTAACGGACTGGTTCCGCCAAAGAACTTTGACCAAGGGAACTTCTTTGTTCCTCAGTCTATGAATCTGGTGATCAAGGATCTCAATTGGAATTTTCTCATAAGAAAGGCCGTTCTGAACATCTACGCTCTCTAATGGAATAACTACAGCTGGGTCACCAATACACTTTTTGAACAAGGAGATATGGAATACTAGGTACACCGAGGTCAAATCTGTAGGCAACTCGAGCTCATAAGCTACCTTCCCAAAGCGACTTAATACTCTGAAAAGGCTAACATATCAGGGACTGAGCTTCCCCTTCTTACTAAACCTCTTTACTCCCTTTATGGAGAGAGATCTTCAGATATACAAATCACCAATTTCAAATTAGAGATATTTTACCCTCATATTTGCATAAGATTTCTGCCGGCATTGGGTTGGCTTAAGCCTCTCTCTGATTAACTAAACTTTCTCTAGTGCATCAAACACTATCTCAGGTCCTATCAAAGCAGTCTCACCTACTTCAAACCAACCAATTGGTGATATATATTTCCTCCTAAATAGAGCCTCACGTGGAGCTATCTAGATACTAGAATGATAGTTGTTATTATACACGAACTCAATCAAAGGCAAGTGATTATCCCAACTACCCTTAAAATCAATAATGCACGCTCTCAATATACCCTCCGGGGTATGAATGGTCATTTCTACTTGACCATCTGTCTAAGGGTGAAAGGTTGTACTGAGATGAACTTGGGTACCAAGACCCTTCTGGAACGCTTTCTAAAAGTGAGAGGTAAACTGGGCACCTCTATCTGAAATGATGGAAAATGGGACTTTGTCCAACCTAACCAACTCTCTAAACTAGATCTTAGCATAGTCCTCGGCTGAATAAGAAGTATGAACTGGAAAGAAATGAACTGATTTGGTCGTCCTGTCTATAATAACCCAAATCGAATCATACTGACGATGAGTACGAGGCAAACCTATCACGAAGTCTATGTTCACTTACTCCCACTTCCGAGTAGGAATACTAAACTCCTGCAAAGAACCACTAGGCTTTTAGTGCTCAACCTTAACCTGCCGATAATTAGAGCACTTAGCTACAAACTCCGTAATATCCTTCTTCATACTGCTCCACCAATAGATTTTCTGCAAATCACAGTACATCTTAGTGGCCCCTGGGTGAATAGAGTAACGCACACTATGCGTTTCTGCAAGAATTCGTTGTCTCAACTCATCTACACATGGTACACACAGTCTACCCTGGCAATGTAACACATCATCTCCCCCTTGGGAGAAAGCCTCTATTTTCTGATCTCTAACTGACTCTTTCAACTTAACTAGATCGGGATCCCTATCTTGTTTTTCTTTTACTTCAACAACCAAAGAAGATTTTGAACTATGCTGCACCCAAATATTTCCCTCAACTGAATCAACCAAATGGACACCTAATCTTCCAAACTGATGGACTTCCCTAACTAGCTCTTTCTTATGATCCTCAACATGAGCATTGCTACCCATAGACAATCTACTCGAGGCATCTGCGACAATATTGGCCTTGCCTAGATGATATAAAATGCTCATTGATGATAGGCGTATTTACACGCCTAAAGTACTTTAATTTACCCATATTTTAGCTAAGTTTTAAGGACAAAATATATAATTCATGCACTTTTAGTCCTTTTTCTTGTGAGTGAGCTAACAAACGTGATTAGCAAGTTTTCAGGTATAAATGATGCAGATTTCAGCATTTTATGGATAAACTTGACGCCAAATAAAGCTTCACAAAAGAAGGGAAGGAGAGCTTGGACACCTAGGACTAAAAGTGACGCATGGAAAATCTGTCCCGGGCAAAAACAGCAATTCTAAAGACTTTAGGGATCAACAGTAACTTAGTAGGATTAGGATAATGATGCAGTAACCTAGTAGGATTAGGTTAAGTAATGCAGTAGCTTAGTAGGAATAGGATATGGGTATTATAAATACCTTATTTTGATGGAGCTTTTTATTATTCTTATTCCATCAATCATTCAACAATTACAACAATTCTCTTTCAATTTACTTTCTCTTCATCTATTCGATTTTAAATTTTCACAACAAGAGAAATACTACTTTGAAAGGAAATCACGCCACAAGCCCTACCAACATATACTACACGTTCTATCCTTATATTGGTATGATGATAATGACTATTGTGATTTCCATTGCACTCATGAGTAGCTAAACTTCTCTGTTGGGGTTATGGAAGCCTTATAAGATACTATCTATTGCTATGAGTTTGTGAATTCTTGACACGTATGCTGCTTATATCATTATTCTCTTCATCTTAATGCAAATTGTTGTGGTTGCAAACACGTAGAATACGCCAGTATAGCATTAACTTGTTCGAAAGAAAAGTTATATGTTTGGAAAAGAGATAATGTCAAGGTAATAGGGTACCAACCCCTGTTAAAAATTTAGTGTCGTAACTGGATTAACCTCTTGGAGAATTTGTACCGTTAGATACGCTTTAAGCTCGAAAGAGTTAAAGTGAAATAATCCTTGATGGTCGAAAGACGCCTGGATTTACCATAGAATACAATTCACTATAAGCACATGCATGTCTGAATACCGCATAACTTATAGCCAATAGAGACGTATAACTCATAAGGCGAACATAAGCCCAACTCTCAATTCTCAATGGTTAAACATCTTACTAAACATTCTTTCTTTTTTACTTTGCTATTTTCCATTTTTTTCACTTTGTTACATTATTGCACGCTACAATGCCCCCTTTTTACGAAACTTTCACCAAAAGTCTAATAATCTTTGCTTACTTAGTGACCAAGTATTCTCTGTGGGATTCGACACCCAACCCAGTTGGGTTCAATATTTGACAACGACCGCTTACACTCTTACGAGAGCTGTAGTTTGAGCGTTATCAAATTTTTGCGCCGTTGCCGGGGAATACGGTTGTCTACTAAGTTTGTGATAGTTACTAGACCCTTTGTTCAAAGATTCTCGTACTTTAATTTTAGTTGTTGTTTTTATTTTCTGCAGTTTTTATCTAGTGCATGCCCCATACTCGAAGTTCTGGTCAACCATTATTACCTTTCAACCCTGAACCACATCGTATTGACAAAATGGAGGCTCAACAGGAAATTGAAAGAAGGGCTGCTCAACAGGAACAGGCTAGACTAGCTACTCTGGCCGCCGCTCAAGTGCATCAACAGAATATTGATAATCCTGGGCGAGCAACAAATTCTGACGATGAGGATCTAGGTGATGATGAGTTACTAAACCCTAGGCGTGATGCTGAGATGGCGACACCAGCCAATAGAAGAGATCGTCAAGCTAGGTTCAGGCCTGAACGCCGAGCCATACCATTCGATGATGATGATAATGATCTTGATAGAGCAGGTGACACAGGAGCCATTATTCCTCCGCCATTGGCACCCGGAGCCAAGTTCAACATCACAAGCACCATGATTCAGTTATTGCAACTCAAGGGATTATTCGGTGGACTAGCAGGCAATGATTCGAATATGCATCTGATGACCTTTATTTCTACATGCAAGTCATTCGACAATCCTGGCGTTGGACAGAATGCAATTCGGTTGCACCTATTTCCATTGTCTCTATCTGGGGAGGCAACTCTATGCTTGAACGGGCTGACTCCTGATTCTATCACTAATTGGAGGCAATTGAAAGACGCTTTCCTAGAAAGATTCTTTCCGCCATCCAAGAGAGCACAATTGAGAGATGAAATCAGCAATTTTTGACAGTTTCCAACTGAAGCCCTCCACGAAACATGGAAGAGATTCAAGAAGAAGATTATGAGGTGCCCAAACCATCACATGACCAATGTTCACTTGATGGAGATACTATATAGATCCTTGAATTCAGTAACTAAACCTGTGGTGGATAATGCGGCTGGAGGATCATTTATGGACCTCAGCTTTGTTCAGGAAAGTGATATGCTAGACCGCATGACGAAGCAAAGTAGGGTATGGCATACCAGAGATTCTGAGGTAGCAAGCCCCACTTTTTCTATAGGCATGACTGCAGAACAAGAGAGAAGAGAAGAAGAACATGATCAAGATTTGGTGCACATGAAAACACCAGTGGATCTTCTTACAAAGCATATACTATCAGGGAAGACCGAAAAAGTCAAAGCAATTGCGTCAAAAGGAAGAGAGGAATCCGATTCTGAGGAAGAAGCCAACTACGTGAACAATCAGGGGGGTTTCCGAGGCAATGCCCAAGGAAACCAAGGTCGGAACTATTATGATAATTCTGGAAATAAGGACCGGGATAAAGGTAGTTGGAAGAACAAGACTGACAGGAGTGGCGTGTATATTCCTCCTGGACGACGAGAGGCCACTGCATCTGGTTCGGGAAATATGTCAATGGAAGATATGATGGCTAAGCTGTTAAAAGGAGTGGAAGCAACCAGCACGGGAGTAACTGAGGTAATAAATGACTTGGCCTCAATGAAGCAATTGGTTGACTCACATTCCACTTCAATAAGACAGCCAGAACAACAATTGAGTCAAATTTCAGCCACATTAAATCAAAGAAAAGCTGGCACCCTACCGAGCGACATAGTGCAAAACCCAAGAAACGATGGAACATGCATGGCTGTTACTACCAGAAGTGGTAAGGTGCTGGAAAATTCATCCCAAAGCAAGCAAGTGGCCGAAGATATCGTAGGAGATGACGCCGTCGAAACTGATGAAGACGCTCATGACGTCAGTCCTCGATGTCCACAGCTTGAAATGATCTCTGAACCTAAGCATGATGAAAAAAAAGTCGTGGAGAAAACAATTCCCCTTCCACCACCTCCTTTTCCGCAAAGATTAAAGAAGAGAGCTGATGATACCAAGTTCAATAAATTCATGTCAATGTTAAAACAGCTGACCATTAATGTTTCCTTGGTTGAGGCACTAGAACAAATGCCAGGCTACGCAAATTTTATGAAGGATCTTTTAACAAAGAAGCAAGCAGCAAGTGGTGAGTTGACAGATGTTGTTCATCATTGTAGTGCAATTCCTACCAGATCACTAGTTCAGAAGAAGGCAGACCCAGGAGCCTTCACTATTCCTTGCACTTTCGGATCTTTGAATTTTGCCAAGGCATTATGCGATTTAGGAGCCAGCATCAATTTGATGCCATTATCCATTTACAAAAAGTTGGGGTTGGGTGATCCTACCCCAATAAATATGAGGCTTGTGATGGCTGATAGGTCGGTAAAATGACCTGTTGGTATTTTATGTGATGTATTGGTGAAGGTTTCTTCATTCATCTTTTTGGCGGACTTCGTTATTTTGGATTGTGAGGTAGACTCTGAAGTTCCCATAATCTTGGGGCGCCTTTTCCTTGCAATAGGAAGTGTGCTTATTGATTTAAGAGCTAATGAGCTTCTACTCCGAATGAATGACGAAGTAGTCCGCTTTGATGTATGTAAATCAATGAAGCAACCCAAAGATCTAAACGTGTTCTTGGTAGCTGATGTTTATATTGATGATGAAAAAGAATTACCCGTAGAGGAGCAACTTGTTGATGACCCATTGGCGGTTGTGCTTATGAATGTTGAGCATAAGGATGCTGAAAATTATGAAGAAACTATTTGTGCTCTAACAGGATTAGGGTCATATCCTCATGCTCCCAAGAAACTGGACCTTGATCTCAAAAACCGACCAACACCACCAGCTAAACCATCTATTGAGGAACCACCCACGTTAGAATTGAAGGAGCTGCCTAGTCATCTAAAGTATGCATTCTTAGGAAGCGGTAACACACTTCCGGTTATTGTGGCAGCAGATTTGGGCGATCAGCAAGTTGCAGCTCTCATCACGGTTCTACGAAAGTACATGAGAGCCATCAGTTGGACCATCGCTGATATCATTGGTATTCCGCCTGGGATTTGTACACACAAGATTCAGCTTGAAGAAAATTGCATACCCACTATTGAGCATCAAAGGTGTCTAAATCCACCTATGCAAGAGGTGGTGAAGAAAGAAATTATTAAATGGTTAGATGCAGGGGTTGTGTATCCAATCTCCGACAGTAAATGGGTAAGCCCGGTACAATGTGTACCAAAGAAAGGTGGCATGACGGTAGTTGCGAATGAAAAAAATGAGTTAATTCCACTCAGACCTGTCACAGGGTGGAGAGTATGCATGGACTACCGCAAGCTGAATTCATGGACCCATAAGGATCACTTTCCAATGCCCTTTATTGACCAAATGCTTAATCGATTAGCAGGGAAAGGATGGTTTTGTTTCTTAGACGGTTATTCCGGCTATAATCAGATATGTATCGCCCCCGAAGATCAAGAGAAGACAACGTTTACATGCCCCTATGGTACGTTTGCCTTCAAACGTATGCCATTTGGGCTATGTAACGCACCCGCCACTTTTCAGAGTTGTATGATGTCCATTTTTTTTGATATGGTGGAAGACACGCTGGAGGTATTCATGGACGATTTTTCAGTTGTGGGTGAGTCATTTGAATGGTGCTTGACAAATCTAAGTATGGCATTGCAGAGATGTGTTGAATTCAACCTAGTGCTGAATTGGAAGAAGTGCCACTTTATGGTGAAAGAAGGTATTGTTCTTGGGCATAAATCTCCAAAAGAGGAATTGAAGTGGATCGAGCTAAAATCGAAGTTATCGAAAAACTACCACCCCCAATTTCGATCAAAGGAAATCGTAGTTTCCTCGGTCATGCAGGTTTCTACCGAAGGTTTATCAAAGACTTCTCCAAAATTGCTAGTCCATTATGCAAACTTTTGGAGAAAGATGCAAATTTTGACTTCAATGAGGATTGTATAAAGGCATTTGAATGCCTCAAAGAGAAGCTAATTGAAGCTCCTATCATGGTAGCACCAGATTGGTCTTTACCGTTTGAAGTCATGTGTGATGCTAGCGGGGTAGCTTTGGGTGCTGTACTTGGCCAGAGAAGAGAAAAGTTATTCCATCCAATCTACTATGCGAGTAAGGTCTTGAACGAAGCCCAGAAAAACTATACTATCACAGAACAAGAGCTTCTAGCTGTTTTGTATGCCTTCAAAAAGTTCCGTGCTTATTTGTTGGTAACCAAAGTGATAGTTCATACAGACCATGCAGCCCTTAGATATCTGATGACAAAGAAAGATGCAAAACCAAGGCTAATTCGATGGGTATTTTTGCTGCAAGAATTTCATTTCGAGGTAAAAGATAGAAGAGGTTTCAAAAACTAAGTGGTTGATCATCTATCTAAACTCGAGAATGAGCATATAGCACAGCAATATCGTGAGATTGATGATGCCTTCCCTGATGAAGAGATTTTAGCCACAATGATAGAGGAGTTACCATGGTATGAAGATTTTGCAAACTTCGTGGTGAGTAATGTGATGCCTACGAATCTATCATTTCATCAAAAGAGGAAGTCCATGCATGACGTGAGACACTATTTCTGGGATGATCCATATTTGTTTAGACGATGCGCAGATGGTGTTATCAGGCGATGCATATCCCATGTTGAGGTGTCGAATATATTGGAAGCATGTCACACATCCCAAGTTGGGGGACATCATGCAGGTAATCGGACAGCAAGGAAGGTATTGCAAAGTGGCTATTATTGGCCTTCGATATTTAAAGATGCCTACGACTTTGTGAGAAGATGCGACCAATTTCAGAGACAAGGTGCGATTTCAAAACACCATGAGATGCCCATGTCGAAAATCCTTGAAGTAGAGCTCTTTGATGTCTGGGGTATTGATTTTATGGGACCATTCGTGAATTCGTTTGGAATGAAATATATCCTAGTTGCTGTAGATTATGTTTCAAAATAGGTAGAAGCAGTAGCATTGGCTGATAATGAAGGAAAACGTGTTGTTGCATTCTTGAAGAAAAACATCTTCTCTCGTTTTGGGGTACCACGTACTATCATAAGCGATGGAGGATCTCACTTTTGCAACAAACTGTTCAAATTCGTGTTGGCAAAATATGGTGTCAAGCAACATAAGGTAGCCACACCTTATCATCCATAAACTAGTGGACAAGTCGAGGTTTCCAATCGAGAGATCAAGCAAATCCTTGCTAAGACTGTAAATGCGAATAGGAAAGATTGGTCTCGGAAGCTGGACGATGCACTATGGGCGTATAGGACTGCATTCAAAATGCCAATTGGCATGTCCCCGTACCAACTAGTTTATGGAAAAGCTTGTCATTTACCCATTGAGCTCGAGCACAAAGCATTGTGGGCGTTGAAGCAACTGAATTTGAATTGGGATGATGCTATGAACTTGAGGTTGGAGCAGCTGAATGAGATGGATGAATTTCATCTACATGCATATGAAAGATCAGACCTCTACAAGGAGCGGATGAAAAAGTATCATGATCAGCGGATTGTTCAACGAAACTTCCAAATGGGTGATATGGTACTTCTTTTCAATTCCAGACTAAAGCTATTCCCGGGTAAGTTAAGGTCCAAATGGTCTGGTCCGTACAATATTAGCCAAGTCTACTCGTATGGAGTAGTTGAGCTAGAAGACAATAATGGTGTTGTCTTTAAGGTGAATGGCCAACGAGTAAAACCATATATTGGGCCCGTTGACTCGATAAACTATATAGCCACCATCTATCTCGACGAAGTCTAAGTAATTGAGATAGCTATGTGGTGCTGCGACAATAAATCAAGCACTTGATGGGAGGCAACCCATCGTTTTTAATTGTTTTTGTTGTTTATGTTTTCCTAGGATTTTGTCGAGCCACGAACAAAACTAAGGCGCTTGATGGGAGGCAACCCATCGTTCTAATCGTTTTTGTTGTTTTTGAGTGAATGTAGGTGCAAGAGGTGTAAAGGAGGAGATTGGTTTCAAATTTCGATTTGGAAGTATTGCATGGTGAAGGTGGTAAGTTAGGAATGAAGAAGCGAAAGGCTATGGGTTAGGCATTTCTTATGAAAATATAGGCTAAGAACAAGGCAAGGCCTATGTAAATCTAGGCCACGAAAAAGGCAAGGCCTATGCTATGGCATAAGCTCTCGGATTCTAGAGTGCCATAGCATAGGCGCCGCCTATGCTCAACAATGTCATAGCATAGGCGCCGCCTATGCAAAAGCATTTTATCTCTGAATCTCATATGCCATGGCATAGGCGCCGCCTATGCCTAACAATGTCATAGCATAGGCGCCGCCTATGCTCAACAATGCTTTGCAAAATGCGCCGCCTATGCCAAGCATAGGCAAAGCATTAGGCGCCGCCTATGGTCACTTTTGGTCTCCAAATCCGATTCCAAATGGGTCAAAACCCAACCCAAGCTTGTCCTATAAATAGAACCTTAGTCTTAAATCAAAAACACATTGCAATTCACCCTAAAGCGCCGCCTACCTCTCCAAATTATCCCAAAAATTTTCCTTTTGCTCTTTTACTTTGCAAGAACATCTTCCGAGGCCATCAACCAAGTAAGTACTTCTTTGTTCTTCTTTTATGTTCCGTAAGTACTACACTACTACGTCTATAATGAATTGTTTAATCTTGAAGTAGTATTGATGATTTGAATATGGTTGATTTGTTGAGGTGAAACTACGTGAGTGAAAGAATACGTAAGGATGCTCTTGACTTATTTCCAACTTGTATTTGATTTTGATACACTGTCATACTTTTGCGGAATTGACATAGTCTAGAACATTGCATAACCTTGTAACTTGAAAGCTTGCTTGAATGACTTGTTTATTGCGATGAAAATCAAGGTTAACTACAAACATAAGATGTTGTGATAAATTGATACAATATCCATGTAGTAGTTGTATTCAAAGTGATGCATTAGTTCAAAACATGAAAGCATTGCCAAGATTACATGATCTAGAATTGAGAAAGGATAGTTAAGATGATACGAAAGTATGACTGCACTGATTATATTGTTGGAACATACCACCTAAACGTATATCGATGAAATCTGAGTAATCGACATCGGTCACTTCACTAGTTCGTACAAACAAACTAAGTGTGGGGTGGTACCACTACTGCTTGTTTATTGATTTTATCCACCAAGATGAAGCTAACATGACTATTATTTTAATCTCAGGTACAATGGCACCAAAACCAAGACAAGGGAAAGAAAAGGCTACCACTTCACAAAAAGGCCAAAAAAGAGGACGAAAAGAGCAAGGAGAATCCTCCTCGCTGCAAATACCTTGCCGTATGGTTGGAATTAAATAGGTCCTAGAGGAGGAAGGAAAGGAGTGGTATAGGAACAATAAAGAGAAAAAATATGTTCATGTGGAGTTGATACACAAGGAAAGCCTAGCAAAGAAAGAACCTCGCATGTTGGCCAAGATCATGGCGTTACATCTTGATTTCATCTTCCGAGACATGGGAGAATGCAATCTCGATCTAACACGAGAATTCTATGCCAAATGGTCACCGAAAACTACAGGGAGTGAAGTAAAGATTCGGGGCTAAGTTCTGCAACTAAATGCGGAGTTCTTCAACTCCTTTCTGGGTTTGCCATCTGTTGATCCATCACCACTCAAAGAGCTGTATAACAGACCTCCGTACAGGTAAATTAGACACACATTGTGCGGAACAAGATCTATGGCACGATGGAGCAGACACAAGGACACTGGTCGGCACAACACCTTCCCATATGCTTCCTTGAATAGAGAAGCTCGGATATGGATGCAAATAGTCAACTCTTGTCTGATTCCAAGGACCCAGTACACGAAGATTACACGAGATAGAGTGTGCTTGGTGTACGCGTTGATGACGAATATTCCTATCAACATTGGGGCAATTATTCGATCTACAATGCGAAAGGCCAAGCTACATAAGAGGTCCCACTTCAGCTTTGGCAATCTGTTGACCGCAATATTGAGGAAGGAGGACATCGAAGAGGAACCGGCTGATCATAAGCTTCCACACAACCGAAAGAAGGTGGACCTCACAAAGGTTAAAGATGTTAAATCCACACATGGCGTCAACCTTACCACTGTGGAAAGGCATGCTCGGGATGAGAGTTTCTTTCGCCATCTTTATGGCATGACTCGGTTTACCATGATGAGCGGAGGTCGTGTTCCAACTGCTGCAGAGCTCCAACAGCTGGATTATGACTACCCAATGAATGAGCATACAAGGCAAATGTGTGGAGTAGGTGTATACTTTGAGGAACCTCTTCATGACAATGTGTCAACCGATGATGATAGTCAAATGTCAGACTCCGACGTGGAGGAAAACTCTGATGGCGACGACTCTGATGATGATTCCGATGAAGGGGGTATGACCCCAGACATAGAGGAGGAGTCCGACTAACCAGGTTCTTCTTATTTATTTTCCACTGAGGGCAATGTGTCCCGTTTAAGTGTGGGGTGCTGGTATTTGCATGCTAACCTTCTTTATCTGCATTTGCATTCATTTATGTTTGTTTGTTTTGTTTTTTTTTAGTAGTTATTTTTTTTTGCATAAAATTATTCTGATAGGCAGCATGGTATTACGACAAGAGTCTGTGATAAAATCATTACTATTGAGACGTTTAGGCTCTACTAGTGACTCATTATGTGATAATTGTGTGGTTCAATTCCTTCATCTGTTGGGTCGTGAGTCTATACTTCTCCCAATAAACTCGACCATATGCCTTGTGTGGGTGAGATGATAGTATATTCTATGTTTGTGGCTGATGCTAGAACTTGCCTGGTATGTATGTAAAGCGAGATAAAGAGTGTGAGTTTAGGAGATGATTTAGGCATTTCTTTGGCAACCTATGATTGTTTACCTTCATTTAATCTACCCATGGACATCATCCTAGATAACCCCCTTTGATCCTTAAGCCTATTTTCTTTGACAGCCTCATATGTAAGCCTAATCCATTTTTTTTCAAGACCATAATTTGATCCAAATTCCTAAGTGCTTTAAAATTGTAAAGTAATGTGACAAAATAAGAGGAAATTGGGTGAGAATAGTGCCTCAGATTGTATTGGTGCTTGAATTTGTTATGAAAAATAATTGCTATCATAAGAGGTGTGTTATGAAAAGAAAAAGGAAAAGAAAAATAAAAAGTTAATTCTGTTCAAAATTGAAAAACAAAAGAGGTGAGAAAGGGTGGTAGATTAAAAGAAAGAAGAAAGGTTGTTTGAAAGAAAGCATAAATGGCATAATGTGATGTATTAAAGCGCTTAGGAACATAGTCACTATTTAAGGCCAAAATAGTCCTACCCATCCCTTAGCCTACATTACAACCTGTAAAAGACATATTTGATCCTAAGCTTAGCATTCTGATATTTAGTGGAGCATTACACTAAGGGCAAGCCTATGGTCATCAGTTGCAACATACGAATTCTTTGTGAGAGTGAGAGCAAGGATAATCTTATACCCATGTTCGAAATATATACTATACTTGTGAGTGAGTATGGGTTATATTTTGTGAGACACATATGGTTGATGAGTTTTGGGTGGTTGTGTATGATTCTCTGTGCCTTAACTTTTGAATACGAATTAACCATCATCACGAGTCTATATTAGAGGTTGAATTGTTTCTAGTAGTGATCAGAAAACTACTCTTTGTAATAAGTGTCATGCCTGTCTTGATGAATATTTTGTGTTGTTACTGTGAAACCCTAAGTGGATGTTTAGAAGGACATGATATTTTGTTCGAGGACGGACAAAGCTTTAAGTGTAGGGTGTTGATGATAGGCGTATTTACACGCCTAAAGTACTTTAATTTACCCATATTTTAGCTAAGTTTCAAGGACAAAATATATAATTCATGCACTTTTAGTCCTTTTTCTTGTGAGTGAGCTAACAAACGTGATTAGCAAGTTTTCAGGTATAAATGATGCAGATTTCAGCATTTTATGGATAAACTTGATGCCAAAGGAAGCTTCACGAAAGAAGGGAAGGAGATCTTGGGCGCCTAGGACTAAAAGTGACGCATGGAAAATCTGTCCCGGGCAAAAACAGCAATTCTAAAGACTTTAGGGATCAGCAGTAACTTAGTAGGATTAGGATAATGATGCAGTAACCTAGTAGGATTAGGTTAAGTAATGCAGTAGCTTAGTAGGAATAGGATATGGGTATTATAAATACCCTATTTTGCTGGAGCTTTTTATTATTCTTATTCCATCAATCATTCAACAATTACAACAATTCTCTTTCAATTTACTTTCTCTTCATCTATTCGATTTTAAATTTTCACAACAAGAGAAATACTACTTTGAAAGGAAATATATACTACACGTTATATCCTTATATTGGTATGATGATAATGACTATTGTGATTTCCATTGCACTCATGAGTAGCTAAACTTCTCTGTTGGGGTTATGGAAACCTTATAAGATACTATCTATTGCTATGAGTTTGTGAATTCTTGACACGTATGCTGCTTATATCATTATTCTCTTCATCTTAATGCAAATTGTTGTGGTTGCAAACACATAGAATACGCCAGTATAGCATTAACTTGTTCGAAAGAAAAGTTATATGTCTGGAAAAGAGATAATGTCAAGGTAATAGGGCACAACCCCTTTTAAAAAGTTAGTACCGTAACTGGATTAACCTCTTGGAGAATTTGTACCGTTAGATACGCTTTAAGCTTGAAAGA
Source organism: Capsicum baccatum var. pendulum (assembly GCA_030864225.1). NCBI lineage: Eukaryota > Viridiplantae > Streptophyta > Magnoliopsida > Solanales > Solanaceae > Capsicum > Capsicum baccatum. The sequence goes on from CM061554.1 coordinate 188,419,019, forward strand.
GTTAAAGTGAAATAATCCTTGATGGTCGAAAGATGCCTGGATTTACCATAGAATACAATTCTCTATAAGCACATGCATGTTTGAATACCGCATAACTCATAGCCAATAGAGACGTATAACTCATAAGGTAGACATAACCCCAACTCTCAATTCTCATTGGTTAAACATCTTACTAAACATTTTTTCTTTTTACTTTGCTATTTTCCATTTTTTCACTTTGTTACATTATTGCATGCTACAATCCCCCTTTTTTACGAAACTTTCACCAAAAGTCTAATAATCTTTGCCTACTTAGTGACCAAGTATTCTCTGTGGGATTCGACACCCAACCTAGTTGGGTTCTATATTTGACAACGACCGCTTACACTCTTACGAGAGCTATAGTTTGAGCGTTATCACTCATGTCATAATCTTTCAACAACTCTAACTACCTTTTCTGATGCAGATTCAAATCCTCCTATGAAAAAATGTATTGCAAGTTTTTGGGATCTGTGAACACATCAATATGCACCCCATACAAATATTGCCTCCACTTCTTTAAGGCAAACACAACAGCTGCTAGCTCAAGATCATGGGCAGGGTAATTCTTTTCATAAGGTTTAAGCTATCTGGAGGCGTAGGCTATGACCTTACCTCTTTGCATCAAAACACAACCCAAACCAACTCGAGAAGCATCACAATATATAATAAACCCATCTGAATCATCTGGCAAGGTTAATACTAGAGCTAAGGTGAGTCGAGTCTTCAACTCCTGAAAACTCTTTTCACACAAATCTGACCATTGGAACTTGACTTTCTTTTGAGTCAATCTGGACATAGGGGATGCAATAGATGAAAACGCTTTAACAAACTACTGATAATAGCCATCCAAATCCAAGAAACTCCTAATATCTGATGAGAAATAGGTCTGGTCCAGTTTCTCACCGCTTTGATCTTTTGGGGATCAACTCTAATATCATAACCAGAAATAATATAGCCAAGAAAAGCTACTGATCTTAGCCAAAACTTGTAATTACTGAATTTAACAAACAACTGATGAGCTCTAAGAGTCTGCAATACGATTTTGAGATGGTCTGCATGATCGTTCTCAGTACAGAAATAGACAAGGATATCATTTATGAAAACTATGATAAACATGTTAAAGTACTGTTTAAATACTCAGCTTATCAAGTCCATAAAAGTTTTTGGGGCATTGTTAAGACCAAAAGACATGACTAGAAACTCAAAGTGACTATACCGAGTTCTGAAAGTTATTCTTAAAATATCACATTCTCTGACTTTGAGCTGATGATAGTCGGATCTGAGGTCTATCTTAGAAAATAATTGGCACCCTGAAGTTGGTAAAATAAGTCATCAATTCTGGGAATTGGGTACTTATTCTTGATCGTGACTTTGTTTAGCTGATGGTAGTCAACACACATTCTAAGAGATCCGTCTTTCTTACACAGAACAGAATTGGTGCGCCCCACGAGGAAATATTGGGCCTAATGAATCCCTTATCTAGGATATCTTTCAATTGTTCTTTTAGTTCTTTGAGTTCAAATGGAGCCATTTCGTATGGAGGAATAAAGATGGGTTAGGTATCTAGGAAAAGGTCTATCCCAAAGTCGATTTCCCTTTCGGAGAAATTCCGAGAAGATCTTCAGGGAACACATCTAGAAATTCCCTTACTACTGAAACTGACTTGAGATTAGGAGTATATGAATTAGAGTCTTTGACTCGAACAAGATGATAAATACACCCCTTGGATATCATTTTTCTCGCTCAAAGGTACAAAACAAGATGACCCCTAAGCCCTGTAGTACTACTCCTCTATTTAAGGATTGGTTAATTTGAAAACTGAAAATGGACAACTCTATTTCTACAATCAATAGAAGCATAGCATGAATGGAGCCAATCCATGCCGAGAATGATATCAAAATCCGTCGTCTCTAACTCTACAAGGTCTACTGAAGTAACTTTCTGAGACACTATAACCGAGCAGTTCCTGTATACCCGTTGGGCTATGATAGACTTACCCACTAGAGTAGACACTGAGAAAGGCTCTACTAAGATTTCGGGACTAATCCCAAAGTTGACGGCTATAAAAGAGGTTACAAAACAAAGAGAAGCTTCAAGATTTAATAAGGCATATTCATGTAAATGAAAGACCTGTAACGTACTAGTGACCACATCAGGAGAACTTTCCTGATCTTGTCGGGACTGAAGTGCATAAAGTTTGTTTGGGTGTTGCCCACTGGTGGCACTCGAAGTGGCGCCCTAATAAGTTGGGAGACCTGCGGTTGTTGCTGAAGAATTAGCCTAACCCTGGTGACGGTCATTCCTACCTTTCCACATACCTGTTGGACATTCCTTCAACCTGTGGCCTGGCTTTACATATCCAAAACACACATTGTTCCTATCCATATACATACCTTGATGATTTTTTCCACACTTCTGGCAGAGAGGATTAGTACAAGCACTGTTTACACTGCCCTGGGACTTAGAGCCTGGTGCCCTATCCTAATTATCATTTATAAACTTTGGCATAGGTGTAATAGTTAAGGATAGAGCTGAAGCTGAAGATTTCTGGCGGAACTGAGGCTGATTACCACCTTCTGATCTTGGTTGAGCAAAATTAAAGCTACATGTTCTAGCCCTCTTATTCTCCCTCTCTCTCTCTCTCTTAGCCTTCTCCTCTTCAATCTATTGAGCATGCACCATTAACCTAGACAAGTCCATATCTTTGATCAATATTATGGTCCTACAATCCTTGACCATACTATCATATACACAAAATACGAACTTTCTCATCCTAGACCTATTATCAGCCACTACATGAGAAGCATACCTAGCTAGCTGAGTAAACTTGAGGGAATAATCTTTCACATTCATGCTGCCCTATTTCAAATTAATGAACTCTAACACCTTAGCTTCTCTCATCTCCAAAGGGAAGAATCTATCTAGGAAGGTTGTAGCAAACTCCTCCCATTCTATACGCCCTGCATCTGAGCCCTCATCCTTTTTTATCTATTTAAACCAGGTATGAGATACATTATGCAGCTGGTAAGCAATTAATTCAGCACTCTCACTAGAAGTCACCCCCATAATGTCTGCTACCTTTTGCACTATGTCGAGAAATTCCTGTGGATCCTCTTCAGACTTGGATCATGAAAGGGCAAGAGAAATCATTCGGGTGAAATCACGAATCCTAGCTGTAGTATTATTAGCCACTGGGTTGGGTGGAACATTAACTGGCCGAGTATTCAGAGCTACTATAGAGTGAGCTAGAATAGTGAATGCAGATCCAAACTCGGCATGCGAAACATGCTCATTTAAGGGATCTTCCTGAATGGGCGGAGGTGTTGGCTGGTTTCTATTTCTTCTTCCATTTGTCTTTTTGGGAGGCATGTTCTGTAGACGGAAAGAAAATTGGATTAGCATAAGACTTTAGATTGATCTCATACTTACTCGCACAACATGAATACTGAAAGAAAGGAAACTTTTCCTAAAATGACTTGTAGCTTCTTGTCCATAAGTGTGGCGCGCTTCACATATATGCATAAGACTCTACTTGACGTGTCTTTCAGACTCCCTAGGACACTTTGAAATCTTAGGCTTTGATACCAAGTTTGTGAGGACCCGAGAGTACACCCTGGGCGTTACACGGTGCTTACAGCCCTAAAGGATCACAAGCTAACCCATGTTGATACCAGCTGTGAGCACTGAACAATGTAACATGAAATATATGTAGAACTTATTTGAATGCCATAAGGTTTTAAATCATGGTTCTGATAATGTCTGTAAAACAATATTGATAATACTGATAAAACGACTAATGATGACAATTAAAAAACTGACCAATTATTTGTACTAGTCTGAAAGACTCTAAACTGACTAACTGTGGAGTTGATGGGACAAGCCCCCAACTAACTCCGAATAACTAGATAATTGAACTACTGACATAATGAATTTAAGATAACTCATTCTCGAAGGATGAGGACTCACCACCGGTGAATTCTACTGATAGGCTGATCTGTCTAAGTACGGTTAAGAACCCAAGTGTCCAAACCTATAATATGAGATATCATAGCACAAAAAATGAGTATGTGATCAGTACTTTGAATGTACGAGTATGCGATTAGTACTTTGGACATACTAGTATGCTAAATAGGGTTAGTCTAACATACATAGGTTATGTGTATGAATAATAATTTACTAAATATCATGAGATAACTGAATAACTGATATGGATACATGAATACTGTAAAATCTGAGAATGCATGACCAAGCATAAAATATAATTCTAAAAATAGTCTGTAAACTGAAATACTAAAATCTGATAACTGTATGTTATGGTCAATGCAAGCCTGAACTAAAGTGCACTGAATACTGAACTGAGACTGTAGGAGCTAGTAGTGCTCATTCAGTGCTAGTAGTTATCAAAATGAGCACTATCATTATCAAAATAGCACTCAGTGCTCTTTAAGGCATTTTATCAAACTGAAGTGCACTGAATACTGAACTGGACTGAGTTTAACTGATTATGAATTAAGATAGTGCTTATTTTGATAACGATAATTGAGAAATCAACTATGCTCATGGTCTATCTGAACTATTCTGTAACTACTAAAATTCTGTAAATAGCTAAGTTTTTGGGTATTCATAACCCTGAAGACTCGATAGCAATAATAATAAGATCATACTAAAACTTTGAGGACATGACATGTAGTCAATATTCAAAACTCATTCTTTGAGGCATTTCATCAAACACTTGCAATTCATGGCTTAAACAAGGGAATAGTTTTGATTTTTATATTAAATCCATAAAATAAGGCTTAAATCAGCGAACAACACCATTCAAAGTATGTAGGGCTTAATAACAACAATTTCATGGAAACATGATTTAACATAAAAACTCATGGGGATTTATTATTAAAAATCACAATAACTTGTATAATTCATAACTTGAAATTTGAAATTGGGTTCTTGAACTCCATGGGTGAAAAGAGCCAAAGGATGAATATCTAACATACCTTAAAGCTTGATCTTGAAAGAGAATTTAACTCCTCTTGAACGCTCTTGGATTGGGAACCTTAATTCTTGATTATCTTGTTGAGAATGCGATGGAGTCTTAAAGTTATTGGAAAGAAACCCTAACCTTGTTCTTGGGAATAAAGAGGGTTACGAGCTTTTGAAACTAATTCAAAATGGCTAAGTACGTCTTTTTGGTGTTTTATGTCGTCGGGGTAAGGTTTGGGGTGAGGAAAAAGACCAAAATACTCCTACAAAATCACATCAAAATTTCTAAAATGTTCAGCTAACAACCAATCCTGATGGCCCATAACATAGGTAATGGCCCGTCGGATCAAGTCGTCACTTCCAGGCTATTTTTGGATCCGTTCTGGTCATGGGTGACGACTTGGGCTGATAAGCCGTCACTTGGGTGATGGCCTATCACCCCAGGTCATCACTTGGAAGGTAGAATTGATATTTTCTGCCTAAGGCTGATGACTTGGGCTGATAAGTCGTCACATATGTGACGGCCAGTCATCTCAGGTCGTCATTTGGTTGGCAGGCTGACATGTTGGAGTAAAATGAGCATAACTTTTTGCTCCGATATCAGATTTAGGTGAAATAAAATGCGTTGGAAAAAGGATTCAAAGATATTTTATTTTATATAAGGCAGGACATGTAACTCATTATGTACAAGGGGTGTTATAATTTCATATCTAATTTATGAAATAATTGTGATGTTGATGCTTATTCGATTTGATTGAATTCATTGGTTTGGTTATTCGAATTAGTACATGTCATTGAACTTTCGTTTCAATTGATCTTAAATCTTGGGATATTGGCAATTTGAGTTTGAAAGATCGTTAATTAATTTATTATCTTCTTACTTTATTAATTAAGTCACTGGAATATGGTAGGAGCACGTTTAGGCAGAGTTTTATGTAGGAAAATTTGAGACTTAATATTTGATTGTGCTTTGATTGATATACTGCTCTTTACTTTATCATTTTAAATCAAAATTATATTCACTCACCGGAGAATGCCTCGAAGTCACATGTATTCATTTGTTGGGAATACCTCGTGAAATTATGTACTTAGCGGTCGTGCCAAAGAAGACTCGAGATGTAGGGTAAAACATAGTTTAGGCTAGTTAGGATAACGTAGTTTTGTTTTCGTACTTTATTTTTTATTTTGAACTGTATAATCGGACTTAACACTATTCTTTTACTTTTGTTACCTGTGTTTATGTATTTATTTGCTTTATTTGTGGGGTCTATTCATTTGTAGTGTCAAATTAATCGGTATGAATCAATAAACGTGCTAAAATCATGAGATCGAGGGGTGACTCATGCCTTCTCCTTGGTCAACAAAATTTCTTAGCTGAAATCTCTATTCGAGGATCAATTTTAATAGTCACATATTTTAAAAAGAATTTTCTAGGTGACATGACACATCAGAACTCAATGTCAAGTGACGATTGTAATTCTTAATCTATATTCCTTTTTGAAACACCTATTTAGTGACTTTTGAATTTGAAAACTCCTTTGGACCTAAGTTAATCAAATCTTTTTTGATTAAAAAAAAAAAGGGAAGGGGGTTGTGACACCTATTGGGAAAAATGTACCCCTAAATATTATGGGTGCTATTGTGTTATACTTCCTACATCTCAAATTAAGTTGGCATATTGATTAAAAAAAATAATTAACAATATGGTTAGTTTACCATAATACCCCTATTAAGTGATGTTTACACTTTAATTTAAAGAAAAAGTAATTAATGTAAAGGATAAAACACGAAAAAAAAATTGTCTCTTCTTAATTAATGAAAAAAGACAAGTAAAATGAGAAATTAAATTAGAAAAATTGAGACGGGTGAAGTAGAATAAGTAGAAAGATCCTCAATTTATAGAAGTACAGAACTTTTCCTCTTGAAAGGTTATATGAAAGAGTTTTATATTTTTCTTTTAGAAAAAATAAAAATAATTATGATATTAATTTTATTTTCCTTCAATAGAAAACTAATACTCAAATTTGATAAAATAAGTTAGTGCAAAAACTATAACATACATGTGTCTTTTTTCACTAACTCTAAAAAAGAGTTTAGGATTAAAAACACACCTAAAATACTTGAAATTTAAATTTTTAAATACTAGAAAAATTAGTATTGAGCTAAATTTCATTTTTCTAAAAGCTTTTAAGGGTGAAATATATTTTTCAAACACTAGGAGCAAACACATAATAAAACTTCATTCAAATCATCATTTAAAATTAACTTATTAACAATATTTTAAAATATATGACAAAATGCTAACTACGTCACCCACATAGAAAACTCGTAGAAAACTAACGCGAGCTACATTTCCCACCTAGAAAACTCACCTTCCAATTATTTAATCATGCTCTTGCTGACATTTTTGGTTAAGAAGAAATGGTCAAAGTGTAAGAAATCCACAAGTATTGAAAAGACACATTTATATTTGGATAGCATCTATATCTATATCTATATCTATATCTATATCTATATCTATATCTATATTTATATCAATATCTAAAAATCTATATCTATATAATTTATAACATATTTGTGAAAATCATTAAAAAAGTGATTTGAATATTTTGTCCTTTATTAAAAGTCTTTGCTTTAAATAAAATAGTCTTTCACTATTTTTTATTATTTTAAGAAATATTAAATATAGACTATAATAAGGAAATAAAAATCTTTCCTAATAAAAATTAGATATCCTTTTTTGAATCCAAATAAATTTAAGAGAAAGTTTAAGGCTATGGTAATTCTTTTTTCCAATATTTTTGTGGTCGTTAGATATATCCTATAAAAATAGGCACAAAATCCTAAATATAAGGAAACACTACTAAAAGTTAGATGCTTTTTTTTTTAATCCAAATAAACTTAAGAGTAAGTTTTCTTATTATGTTAAATTCTCAAGTCTCTGGTAATTTTTTTTTATTATTTCTTTGTGGTGCGTTGGATAGTCCCATAAAAATAGGCACAAAATCCTAAATATAAGGAAATACTACTAATTTTATTGAACATTATTTTGTTGCTAATCTACATAAATACTTGTCTAAGAAACAATAAAAGAGGTGATTTTAAAATATCACTTTTGAATATAATAATAATTTTTTAAAAAAAAAAAAGAAATTGAGTGATTTATTGTACTTAATATTAAGAATAAAATGGATAAAAATAGATAAATTATTTATTGACTTTACAAACTAGACATGTAGTATTATATATTCTAAAATAGAAAAGTAAATAAGCAAAGATGGATCAAGAGAAAAGTGAAATTTTAAAAAGTTATTTAAATTTTTTGTCCTTCATTAAAAATACAAAATAGTCTTTTCATTTTTTTTCAATAATTATACCATTATTTTTGTGATACTAAATATTGAATATAGTAAATATATTAAAAATTGAAAGTAGAAGGTTTTTTTATATAATCAAATTTCTCAATTTATGGTGATTTTAGTTTTGTACGTGAGTTTTTTATTTTAGGTAAATAGAAAATCACTTCTAATTTTTTGAGGTTTAGAACTTTTTATATAAAGAGAAAATAACAATATCAGATAAATCGTTAGGAATATTTTTCGAATCTCACACAATATTTTTTCTCTTTTTTTTTCTTTTTTACGTAATATTGATAATGAGTATGGTTGTTTCATGGCAGTTAAGTTCTTTAAACTTCATTATTTCTTTGTTGTTCTATAATCTTTGATATTTTTTCTTGATTTAATTTAGTGTTAATTCTGTTTTTAATGCGTTTATATTACTTAACGAGATCTTTATTTTTCAATCTCTAATTAGTTTGAGGTTAGTACATTGAGATTACTATCGTATATTGAGGTTAGTACATTACTTGTCTACTTTTTCTCAATTGATTTACTTATTATCTTTTTAATATTATTATAATTCTTCTTCAATTATGATGTAGGTTGAACATGTTTAAGTTATTTTGGGGGACATGAATGTCCGAAGATCCATCGTTACCACAATAATGCCTTGTGGCTTGCTTTGGTTATGTACATATGTATGAACAATTGTGTATGTACTTATTGACATTACTTCCTTATGTACATATATACCATGTAAGTTTTTGCTTTTAGAGAATTTCATGATGTCGGCATCTTGGCTGAGAAGCCAGTATTACTAGAACGAAAAGGAAATAGATAAAGATAATTAGTAGCCTTTGAATTTCTTGAGGTAAATCAATCCCTAATGATCTTATAAATTTGTTGTACACAAAATACATGTTGAATTACCTTTCTATGACAATCTATCAGCAAAAGAATTTGGATATATGCGATGAGTTTTATAATGTTTGGTTATATGAGATTTTTATACCCAGCTTATCATAGTGAAGCCTTAGCTGTGAGAAGATCACTGGTGTATCGTCATTCTATCTTAGTTTCTTTAAGTGTTGCCCAAATTAAAAAGAACACACAATATGAATGAATGTCAAGCTGATGTATAAAGCTTTATGAAGTGGAATCAATAAAGATTCGGAAGGCAGCTGATGTCAAGCTGATTTATATTTCTTGATGAGTATGCTTAACGGAAGTCATATACATGGGGTTCTTTTGATTTATTTTTTCTCCAACTACTTCATGATAAACTCTTTAATCCTACTAGGTTGTTGTTTATAAATGTCAATTTGGAGATATCACTCTCTGGTGTATACATTCATTCATTTGAGAGCACACATTAACGCATTCCTATATTTGTTAGGGTACGCTCCCTAACTATTTTGCTTAGAGAAAATATTACTTCATCTGTGTTTGGATCCTCCAAAATGCACAATCATTATAAAATTCAATATGGAAACATTAATATTTTTAAAGAGTCAGTGCAACACGGAAAAAATAAGTTCTGTAGTACTAATGGAGAAGCTAAAATAAACTAAATACTTCTGATAAGATAGACAATTACACATTAAATATATCTTTTGACAGGTTGACTAGATAATGCTTTGGAAGCATGTTCTCCATCTAAGCACGTAGTTCAAAATTGAAAAAATCCTATTTTTTTTATTAATTGTTCTTCTTTTTTAAGCAGTCTAATTAGGCATGAAGGGTACCTAGAGAAGTTCAGAAAGGAGTTTGTTTATACGAAAAAAACTCAACAAGCCTAATTAAAAGATTGATAAATTGATTAATCGTGGTATATATAATTTAATCGGTTAAAAAGCAAGGACCTATTGATACTTCATTCTCCTTACATATACACCATCCGATAATCATCATTTAATTGTCAATATGATATCGAATCAATCGTTATTTTATCGGTTGACTGGCGGTTTAGTATACTTAAAAGTCGATAGCCAATAAGTTAAACTATTAAGCATAATTATCCAATCGGTCCGCCCGATAAGCAGTCTGACTCAATTACGTGGCATAATTTGAGATACAATATATTTTATATGATTTGAATAGATATATCATATATTCTAACGTTAATTGCTACTTTTGAATAATAGTTGTGTAGATAATTTATTTGATTGATGCAAGACACGTGCAAATCATCTACAATAAGCTAAAAGTAGGAAGTTTTTAAGTCAAAACTTAGATTACAAAAATGTCCCTATAAAACCATAATAGTATGGACAAAAATGTAAATGCTCATCAAAAATTAATTAACCATTCTTTCCTTCACATAAAAAAGAAAAAAAAATTGTTAAATTTATAATTTTACTACACTAAATCATATAGAATCCACATCTACATCTACAATATATTAAAATTGTGAAGACCCTTATACGAATAATTTGAACTTTTTGTCCTTTACTAAAAGTTTTTTGTTTAGATAGAATCCTCTTTTCACTTTTAAATTATTATTATTATACTATTGTTAATAATAAAACTTTGAAATTAATTAAAGTCCTTATTTAAGTTAGGAAAGAAATCATAATATTTATCAGTTCTAAATCAATTAAAAATTTTCGTTATATAGAATTTGTTAAATTAAATTAAAAGAAAGAATACTTTAAATTAAAAAAGGACACAAAAAAAAAGTACGGAGAAACAAAAAGAAAAAAAATTAAATCAAAAAACAAAAAAGAGCATAAAGACTAATTGATTATTTAAATAGTTACAAATTGAAACCGACAAAAGACATCAAAAATATCGAGAGAAAGAAAGAAAAACTAAACCTAAAATTTCTTATAAATTGAGAATCTTTTCATTCTACAAAAATAAGTCCACAATGTAGTTTTCCAACAAGTTTTCCTTGTTATGGTCGTTCAAAAATTTGATTGTGATTTGAGGTCAACTTTCTAAAAGTTTAGTTCTTGATATTTACAATCTTGATAATATCTATGATTAAAAAAATAGAATTGTTTCTGATTTGAGGTAAGTTTTCTAAAATTTTAGTATGTTCTTGAAGTTTATAATAATAAATTATCATGTACTCGTGATAGACAATTGCTTATTAAGAAGTTCTTAGTGAAATATTGATAGTAGCTATGATTGTAAAGACAGATTTTCCTGTGATTTGTTGTAAGTCTTTTTAAAATTTTAATATGTTTACAAAATTAAATAATCATGTATTTTGATAGATAATTACTAATTGACATATCAAAGTGATCCTGTAAACAAAACTCCTTAAATCGAGGTACACGCGTGAGACGCGTATAATATGACTAGTTAAATAATAAAGGAAAAAGAGTTAAAAATACTCCTTTATTTTGATAAATTGATTAATTTTTCCATTCGTTATACTATAGAATTAAATATGTCTCTACCATTAGCAAAATTATCAAAAATACTCCTCTTTTTAACACTTCTCCACCATGGCAAGATGAGAGCCACGTGGCATGCCACCTCAACATCATTTTTTTTTTACGTTTAATTTTTTTACATCAAATTTTATTAATAATTTATTATGTAAAAAAGAAAATTTATAATATAAAAAAAAAAATCAAAAACAATTTCTTGCGACCACCAATATCACGTCACACCACCACCAGTCCGATGAAGACTTTTTTGACCGAAATTGATAAAAATTAATACATTAATTTGTTAATTGATAATTGAAAGATTGATTCTTGATTGAGCGAAAAAATGGCCTGCATATAAAAAAATGATTGTTTACTGCTTTGATACATTAGTGTCTCCCTACAACAAGGAACAACCTCCGTCGTTGTTGCCGTTAATATCTTCCATCCATTGGGGTTTAGCGCCAACGCCATTAACGGTGAGCTTTAAGCTCGGCCAAACCATCAGCCTCTTGGCCGAAAAAATGAAGAAAGGTGATGGTTTGTGGTGGACTGGTGGTGGTGTGACATGACACTGAAAAAATATTTTTCATTAATTTTTTTAATATTATAAATTTTCTTTTTTTACAAAATAAATTGTTAATAAAATTTAAAGTAAAAAGTTAAAAGTAAAAAAAAAAAAAAAATGTTGAGATGGCATTCACCTCATCTAAATGTCATGTCACATGACTCTCATCTTGTCATGGTAGATAAGTATTAAAAAGAGGATATTTTTAATAATTTTGCTAATGGTAGGAGTATATTTAACTCATAGTATAATTAAGAATAAATTTAGTCAATTTATCAAAATAGAAAAATATTTTTTATACTTTTCTCAATAATAAATGGTGAATAAAATATCCACTTAGTCACCATTACAGAAGTTCCATCGCAGTCTCTCGTGTGACTCATGACTTCTGCTATCTTTATTTGTCCAAAATATTTATTGGCATATTTTCTTAATTAATATAAATAAAATATTTTATTATATCATTCTTTAAATATACTTTTTCATTCTAATTTATATGTTATTTTTTCTTTTTGTGATTTACATAAATTTATTTTTGATTCATTATATTTTTCTATATTTTAAATATTTTAAATTGTTAATTATTATATCTCATAATATATATACCTAATTTCTAAATATTTAAATTTTATTTTAAAAAATTTAATATCTAAATTTAAATTATGTGACTTTTGAAAAGTAAATAATATCACATAAAATAAAATAATAAATTTACTTAAAAATATACTGATAAATTTTTTAATCTATTCTCATTGAAAAGCTCTCAACCTTTTTTTTTTTTTTTTGGTTTCCCAACAGCCGGCAGCCGTGACACTAATTCTCCGTTTTATGATCAGCGCACTAAGCGATAGAAAACTGACTACAGAGTTTTCTCCATTCACCAGAGATGGGGATCGAACCCCAACTTTTTACTTAAGGAATGAGATGCTGAACCACCACACCAATCCTCGTAATTTTTTCTCTTTTATTTCACTCGCTCACAGCGTCAGAATAAAAAATGAAACAAATGACCGCCTCTTTTACTTTTTAAATCGAACAACTAAAATTAGGTATATATTTTTAAGGGAAAAGGGTCAAATATGCCCCTAAACATTGCAAAAAGGTTCAAATATACCCTCCGTTACAAGTTTGGTCCAAACATGCCCTCGCCGTTAAAGTTTAGGAGCAAATATGCCTCTGAACTTTGCGAAAAGGTCTAAATATGTCCTCCTTTATAAGTTTGGTCCAAATATGCCCTCGATGTTAAAGTTTAAGAGCAAATATACCCCTCAAACCGTTAAGTGCTTTGCTGGAAATTTGCAAATCCCTTTTTTCTATTTCTTTTTAATTTTTAATGGCCACGTAAGTAAATAATTGTTACGTCACAAAAATTAAATTCACCCAATTCTTTTATACCCTGACCCGGACCAAGATACGACCCAAGACCCTTTTTACCCTCAATAATACCCTAACCCATTTCACTTTATCTTCTACGTAATAACTTAGTCGGGGCTTAGTCTACCCTGGATGTGAGTAAATCAATACGCAAAGCAGATTGTGTTATTTCTGACAAATTTTCTCCACAAAACCTCAGGTAATTTTACTCACAAATTGTGTAGACTAAGTCAGAAACAACGCAATCTATTTTGCATATTGATTTACTCACATCCACGGTGGACTAAGCCCCAACTAAGTTACTGCGTAGAAGATAAAGTGAAATGGGTTAAGGTATTATTGAGGATAAAAGGGGTCTTGAGTCGGATTAAGGTCGGGTCAGGATATAAAAGAATTGAGTGAATTTAATTTTTGTGACTTGACAATTATTTGCTTACGTGGCCATTAAAAAATTTAAAAAAAAGAAAAAAATAATTTATAAATTTCCAGCAAAGCACTTAATGGTTTACGGGGTATATTTGCTTCTAAACTTTAACATCGAGGGTATATTTGGACTAAACTTGTAACGGATGTCATATTTGGATCCTTCCGTAAAGTTCAGGGGCATATTTGCTCCTAAACTTTAACGGCAAGGACATATTTGAACCAAACTTATAATGAAATACATATTTAAACCTTTTTTCAAAGTTTAGGGGTATATGTTATCGTTTTCCCTATTTTTAATACAACAAACAGTAAAAGTGGACGGAGATTATATAAGTTTGTCAAACTTTCTTCTTCCATCGACTTTCTAGGAACCTTCAACAAGAGAAAGAAAAAAATCCCAACTTCATTTCTCACGTTTTCATTACATCGAAATTGACCTGCATTATACATTATCTATATAAATTGTCCTAATCTTCATCGCACTAAATAAAAAAAAAATACAATAACAATAACAATATCTTCCTAGCAATTATGGCGACGCAAAAATATCAAAACGTCGTCGTAATGAGGCACGGTGATCGTCTAGATAACTTTGAAGAATTATGGGTAATGAAAGCCGAAAGGCCGTGGGACCCACCACTGCATCAAGATGGTAAGATCCGTGCATTTTGTACGGGTCAAAAGATCCGATCCAATATGGATTTGAAAATCCATCGGGTTTTTGTTTCGCCGTTTTTGAGATGTGTGCAGACAGCTGCTGAGGTTGTACGTGCTCTTTGTGATGTTGCGGAACGTAATGGGGAATCGAATTTGTTGTCATCCAACTCTGATTCTGTTATCATTGATCCGTCTAAAGTCAAAGTACGTTTTCTATTTCTTTACGTATCTTTTGTTTTGTTTTGAGTTTATGAGTTGCGTGTATTTCATCAGTTTAATTTATTTGTATAATTTTAATTTGACTCGAGGTTTAAGAAAATATAAAATATTTTTGAGTTATATGATTTTAAATTAAATTATTTGGCCCAAAGCTAGGTTTTTTAATTTATGAGTTTGGTATAAACTATATACTCCTTCAGTCTCTTTGTCCTTTTTTTTTTTAAATTTATTTATCTGATTTTGGAGGGATGGCCTTGGCTCAACAGTAAGCTTGCTTACTGTGGTGTGGTCGGGGCTTCGAAACGCCCCTCCAGCGAAGCTGGGGTGAGGGCGCGTAGGTCAGGCCCGGAGTGGTCCCCTCCCCGACACCTACGGAGTAGGTATGAACCGGGTCGTCCCTTTCCCTTCCCTTTATTTATCTGATTTTGAAGAACGAAGATTAAGAAATTTTGATAAAGTAATTTAATTTATCATGTGTTTTAAATTGAATAATGTGACACCCAGAAGTGCTAGAATTTTGAGTCTATGAGTTCCGTATAAACTATATACTCCCTCAGTTTTAATTTATTTATCTGATTTTGAATTGACACGGACACGGAGCTTAGTAAAATAAAAGATATTTTTGAATCATGTGTTTTTAAATTGAATTCTGGGCAGTGTCATCGAAGGCGTGCTTAAGCCCTGAAGCGCGGCTCAACATGTGTTGAGCGCTTTGCCTCGCTTAATGTGCACTTCAGTGTAGTCATCAATGTTCTAAAACAGTTTTCATTTCCAATGAGCCTATTCTGAAGTGGCGACACTAAATCATTGATATTTCACTTATATATTTTTTTTTCAATTTCTTTCTTCGTATATTTGTCTTTCATGCTTATAATTATTCGTTTCGGACAAAACAAATATACATATTTGTATCTTTTGTCATTAAATCCCACACTTTATTTGGGTTTTGTGCTTAAAGGCCCGACAAACGTTATAGCTTTTTGTGCTTTTTAGCTTTTGGTAACTGTGGCACTCAAAAGCAAAGCTATTTTGAGTTTATGAGTTTTGAATTCTAAAAAAGAGAATTAACAGAGTCTATAAACTATGTGTGTGTGTGTGAATTTTTAAGTACAAATACTGCTGGATTTGAGCCAAAGTTATTGGTTTAGCTGAGCCTGTAAGCAAAAGTATAGCTCCGCTTCTAGTAAGAACAACAATAACATATCACTTGTAATTTCACAAGTGGAGTCTAGGTAGGGTGGTGTGTACGATGTACACGACCCGGCCCCGTAAGACCCTAGTCCAAAAGCTTAACTTTTCGTAGGGAAACACATCATTGATTGTCTTTATCTAGTACAATTACTAGTAAGAACTGTGTTTGTGATAAGAAATTTTCTATGCTTAAAGCTGTCCCTTTTATGTTTTATCTGTTACAAAAAATTGGAATATTCCTTGTATACTTGAATTACTACTTAGACCTCCTCTTGATTTATGAATAAATATCTCCAAGAGGATAATATGGTAAGTTGGAAGACTTTTTGTAGATTCCTAAGGAGCAAAGGGCCAAAGGCAAAGCACTATTGCTACTATGGCCTTTTTTGTTTTTTCCCTATCATCCTTAGTTTTAAGGATCCGAGGTCAAACATCAACTTTTTTTTTTATTTGAAGAAAAGAAAATGTTCGAACCTTAGACTTAATATGTTCCCTTTATAGGCATTACTGCAATTAGTTGGGTCATTTTACCTAAAAATTCCGACAAGTTTCTTTAGCTTTTTTTTTCTTGACTTAGGAGGAACTGAAGATTTTTTTTTTTCTCAAGACAAATAAGAGGACCATATAACTTCTTGTCGAACAACTTGTGATGATTAGACTGGGAATTAAATTTAAACATACCTCTACAGAGTTCAACTAGCTTGACAAAGGTGTTATTTTCAATCGTGAGTCTGTTTAGCTTTTTGACCTTGAGGTGCAAGTTATCCATTATCCTAGATGTAGAGTTAGTTTTTATTTGTTGTGTTTTGGCACTTTTTATGATTCATTTTCCAACTAAACCTGGGACAGGTTGGAGTTTAACAAAAGAAAGAAGATGATGAAGGCATAAGACATCATATGTTAATTTCAAGAGTGTAAATGACATCTACCCATACTGCTATACGGCATATGCATACAAAAACAGAGATTTATGTAGTCCTTAATGTCAGTTGTTTGTCCCCTGCACTTTTCCTTGCTAAACTTTCCAGGTTGAATGTGTTGTGATGATCTCAACTATTTCCCTTCGAATGTATAACCTGTCGTCTTAGCATTGAATATTGCGATGGTGTTAAACTCAAAAAAATGTGATGTAGTTCTTTCATGTGCTTTGAGATTATTGCTGGTGATGGTGATAGTTTGTGACAGTGATTAAGACTTCCTGACAATTAAAAGAAGAAGCTCGAGGCAATCATTGTGTTGATAGTATTGAAGGTGTATTCAGCTGTTGATTTTGAGATATATGGCTGTTTACCAAGTGACCACAACAATACCTGATGGTCGGTATATTCGCGGTACTGTTAAAATTTGGTTGCTGGATAGGGAAGGATATCAACTTTGGTTTTGATAGATAGAACGAAATATGGAATCTCACAAAATCTTTTCTTAAAAAAAAAAAAAAATCTCAAAAAGGTAGAAAAAAAAGTTGGGCTTCAGGGAGAGTGAACAGTGATTTAAAGGACTAAGTTGTGCGGACTCTTCACTTTCGATGGCGCACCCGTGTTGGGTTCTCCAAATATACACTACTTTCAGAGAATCGAACATGCAGCCGTTGTCAATTTTGTTTGAGACCGAGGAACATAGTTTAAGGAGTTAGTTCACTAGCCATATTGCCATAATCTTTTCAGGTCCTAGTTGAGGATGATGTTTGGTGATTTGAGTGGCTCTTCTCCTGGCTTTCCTCTTAGTTAAGATGTTCCCATTTTGCACGTAGCATTACTAAATATGTCAAAGTCAACCTGAATCCCAGCTTGTTCAACTCATTGTTATTAGGGTTGATTATTGCCTGTGTGTGTCTGTTCTCTGACAAAGTAGAATTAGCTGTTGGAATTAAAACTGAGCTTGATTTCAGAATGAGCTGGGAATTAGCCCTGCCTATTGTTGGCACCAATGGAGTCGTCAACTTATCATATTTGGATAAAAATATTGATCCTTGGTTTTGTCAAAAAATGTTGTTCTATGTTCACATCACACAACTCGGAATTCTAGTTGGCATGAGAAAGAGAGAGAACATAACCTCAAAGGGAGAACAGAGGAAAAAAAATGTTGTGGTAGTTTAGGGCCATATGTTGGCATATTTAATATGTTCGGTCACTTAAGCTATTAGATTTGAATATGCTTCTTCTGTGCCATGAAACTTGTTGCAAAATTGATGTGATTCAGTTGAGTCTTTGTAGAAGCAGGGGCATGAGAGACATGCAGAAATATACACGCATACTTTTACTGAACATCAGCATTCAAATCAAATGGATTTTACTGTCATTTTTTGGGGAAATGGTTCTTCACTTTGTTTCTGGATAACCTTTAACCTATTTCTTCTTTACATTTCAGGTATCTATTGAATATGGTTTGTGTGAAATGCTGAATTTAGTAGCCATAAGACCTGCTGCAGCTCCCAAGGATGGGGATTTCAAATTCAGTATCTCACAATATGAATCTGAGTTGCCTGCTGGCACTGTAGATAACACTGTTGAACCTGTGTATAGGAAGGTATTTTGTAGGATCTGAGTTCTTGCTTCAATTTATTTATTGGCTGGCGTAGTTTAGCATATGCATGATCCACTGTTCCCCTACTTATGATATCTTATGCTTCTGAAATTGCAGCTGCCAGAGTGGGAAGAAACGTTGGAAAGTGCAAGGTCTAGATATAAGGAGGTAGTTAAGGCCCTTGCTGATAAGTATCCTTCTGAGAACCTGTTGTTAGTCACACATGGTAAGTGTTCTTGCACGGTTATGCATTCTCTAGGTCCAATGTAGGTTGTGATGTGGTGAATAAAGGCTTTCTAGTCTCCAAAGAGCTTAAGGGACACTTGTAAACACTGTTTTTGCAGTGGCAAAATCAGTTAGATGTGTTTCAATGGCGGCAAATCTAGTTTCAGATTGTTCCCTATCTGCCTATCTGCAGTAGTTTCTCTCTTGCGTGTTCTCATGCCTAGAATTCTTGTGGCTGTGCATTTTCCCTTTGTCATTTTATAAGAACGATATGTATCTTTGTAGTTTCACTGAAGAGAATACTTCTAAGAACAATTTAAGTTGCATGCCATGAACTTTCCACAACTGCACACTCTTGAGTTTTAACAATTATATAAAGTTGGAAACAACCTTTCTCTTGAAAGCAATCTGCTACACCTGATAAGTAGCATCAGTACTCTTGCCTAAGTTTTATTTATCATAAACCAGCTGCTAAACTTTAAATTGGTAGATCTAGTACTGTTTTCCTTATCATGATTTGAAAATCTCAAATGAGTGGCTTTTGTAATAATTATGACTTTTATTTGGGGCATCAATGACCGTCGAAAACTGGTTCGAACCTAAATGAAAGTCTTCCTTATTTTTGTTATCTATGTTGCTCGGACTCTCCAATATTGTTGTCCCACCTGTGTCGGATCCTCCAAAAATATACAGCTTATGAAGGATCCGACATGCACCTGGTGTCTGCCGGTGAAATTTTTGAAGTGTCCAACCGACATCTTTTGTTGCTAGATATGTGGCAAAATTCTACTGTACAAGTTGTTTATCGGCTGTAGATAAAATGTGTATCATGCTATTATCTTACAAGGCTTAAATTCCTAAACGTCATAATAAATGCACAAAAGCAGCATACATAGATGATATGCATAGATAGTATTCCTGATCTCTTATTAACCCCTTTTTTATTAATCCAGGTGAAGGAGTAGGCTCCATCTTTACTGAGCTTAACAAGGATGCAACTGTATTAGAGGTGGAATATTGTGGACATTTGTACGCGAAGAGAAGTATCCAATTCGGACAGAACCAATCATTTACTGCTGGAGAGTTTGTATGCGAGAAACAAACCGGTATATTAGCTGCTTCTAAATAAAAATAAGTCTACCAGACTATAAGCGATTATATTGTTTGGGTTTCTTCCCTCTCTTCCATGGCTGCTACTTATCGTCCATTTGTCAAAGCTTGTTTGTCCATTTAGATGTGTTACGGTTTCCATTGCTGAACTATGTTATTACTCTTTTCTTGTTTTTGAACTTTTTATTTGAAAGAGATGATTATGGAATGGCACCTTGTAATTGTGGAATCCCAAGATGCATATTTCTCTGTTGGTTTACTTACATCCAATTGCAATATTCAGTTCGAGATGGCTTAAGTCATCGATAGGCCCTCAAACTTGTTTCAAAAATTCACTTAGACCCCTAAGTAAGGTCTGTACCTATTGAACACTTATACTATATAGAAAATTGTTCCTATTAGGCACATTTTGTTAATTAGCAACAAATGGGAATTGCGTGTATTACACTTGCCATGACATGGCAAAAAGGGTCAATTAAATGATGACATGTGGCATTGGGGGGCCCAAATAATTATTAAAAAATAATTATAATTTTTTTACAAAATAAAATAAAAAAACTGTCATACCCCCCCTCCCCCATCTTCATCATCTTCCCCATTTTCTTCTTCATTTTTTGCCTTTTTTAATCTTTTTTCCCTAACCACAAAACTCAATTTTTTTAAAATTAATTTCAAATATAATCTTTTATGACGCACTTTCTTTCAAAGAAAGTAATTTCAAATTCATACTAAATTTATCGGAAAACATGGAGTTTCGTCGAAAATTTATTTTTACCCATTTCTCCCTCACTTTCATTTCAGATTCATTTTCCATTTTATTTTCAAAATTTTTAAACAAAATATGAAAATAAAATGGAAGCGATTTTCTGTTTGCTTTAAGACCTCCGAACTCTCTCTCTCTCCTTTCTCAAAAAGCTCACCGGCCGCCCTCTCTCGCCGGCATCGGCGAGACCACCGGAGAAACCTCTCTCGCCAGCAACCTCCACCCCCACCCCCACCTCCACCCCCCACCCCCTCCATAACCAAACTCTCTCCCCACCCAAAATCCGACCATAACGACAACGACGTCGGTACCGGCGCCGCCTCCCTCTCGCTCTACTATCTCTCCTCCCCCCTCCTCCGGCGAACTAGCGTCGGCACCGCTTCGGCACCGCCTAGATCTGCCGTCGCCGTCACCAGCAAAGCCTCCGCCGACCGGCGAAACCGTCACCACAGGCGAACACCGTTCGCCGGCCAGGGACCCGACCCAACCTTTCTCCGGTTCCCTCCATCTCTCTTTCTTTCTAAGCTCCGTCCGCAGCTCACCCGGCCGGCAAAACAGCCGGCGAAACAGTGCCGCCACCGGAGAACAGGCGTCACCGCCGTCCCTCCGTCACCGGAGCTCCCCGGAGCTCGAGCTGCGTTGGGTATTTGGTTTCCGGTGAAACCTGCCGGTAACCAATCCAAAATCGGCGACCCACAGCCCGCGCACACACAGATCTGCGCACAAACCCACCGAAAAACACACAAGCACGCCTACGACGACCATCACATCGCCGAAAAACCCCACCATCGCCACATCATCTACAGGCCAGATCTGGCCGGATTTGGTGTTCGCAGGGAAGGAGAACTTGGTCTACAAGCGTAACCCGGTGACTTCTAACCTTTGTTATTTCATTCTTCATATTATGCTAGTATTATCTCCTGTATCTTGACTTGCGTTTGATTTGTTGATATTATCTGTTGTCGCTTCTTGCACTGCTTTTATTGGGTTATCGGCTTGGGGCTCTGTTTTTGAGGTTTTGGGTGTTGAGGTCATTGGTGTTGCTCTCTATTTGAGTTTAGTTTTGTTTCTTGATTATTTCTTCGAATTTGTGTGAGCCTTGTATTTCTTGCTGCTGCTTTGTTACTACCACTGTTTAGATTTTCTTATATTTTCTTGTAGTAGTGGCTGTGGGCGTTGATGGTTGGATAGGGTCATGTCCGAGGGGGTTGGGGCGGGGGGCTATTGTGGGGGCGGGGGAAGAGGAAAGGGCGGGAGTGGGAGGGCAAGGTTTGGCCTCAGGGGTGGTAGAGGAAGACGTGTGGATAATGATGGTAGGCTGAGGGTTGGGTCTTGGAATATAGGGACTCTTCAGGGTAAGTTCATAGAGCTTGTGAAGATTCTTAGAAAGAGGAGGATTAATATTGCATGTGTTCAAGAGACCAAGTGGGTAGGGTCTAAGGCTAGGGATGTGGATAGTTACAAGCTTTGGTACTCTGGGAGCGAGAGGCGTAGGAATGGAGTTGGCATCTTAGTAGATGAAGAGCTTAGAGATCAGGTAGTAGAGGTGAAAAGGATCAACGATAGGTTGATGACTATTAAGTTGGTCATTCGGGGGTTGACCCTGAACATGTGTAGTGCTTATGCACCGCAAGTGGGCTTGGAGGGGGAAGAGAAGAGGCGGTTTTGGGAGGCTTTGGATGAGGTGGTGAGAGGCGTGCCTAGCTCGGAGAAGATTGTTGTAGCAGGAGATTTCAACGGGCACATCGGGGCGTTACCGGGAGGCTTTGGTGATGTGCATGGTGGTTTTGGTTTTGGGGAAAGAAATGAAGAGGGGGCTACTCTATTGGATTTTGCGAGGTCCTTTGGGCTGGTGGTGGTGAACTCGGGCTTCTCGAAGAAGGACGATCACCCGATCACCTTTCGAAGCGCGATAGCCAAGTCCCAGATTGACTTTTTGTTGCTTAGGAAAGGGGATAGGGTGTTGTGTAAGGACTGTAAGGTCATCTCGAGTGAGAATCTTTCGACCCAGCATAGGCTCTTGGTTATGGATTTGGGTATAAAGAAGAATAGAAAGAGGAGGGGTGAGGAGTGTAGGCCTAGAATTAAGTGGGGCGGCTTGACGCCAGTGAATGCGTGGGAGATAGGGGAGAACTTGGCGGGAATGGGGATGTGGGAGTGTAGGGGGGACGTGGATAGTATGTGGGATAGGGTGGCTAGGTGCATCAGGGAGAATGCAAGTGAGGTGTTGGGTGTTTCTAGGGGCTGGGCATCATCGGGGGGATTGGTGGTGGAATGAAGAGGTTAAGAAGAAAGTGGGGACCAAGAAAGGGGCGTATGCTAAGTTGGTTGAGAGTAAGGACGAAGAAGAGAAGCGGGTAAACAGGAAAGAGTACAAGTTAGCTAGGAAAGAGGCTAAGTTAGCAGTTACGGCGGCTAAGACGGTCGCTTTTGAGAGCTTGTATGCAGGGTTACAGGGGAAAGGAGGGGAAAAAAAGTTGTTTAGACTCTCTAAGGCTAGGGAGAGGAAGGGTCGTGACCTCGACCAGGTGAAGTGCATTAAGGGGGAGGACGGTACAGTGTTGGTGGAGGACGGCCACATTAAGAATAGATGGCAGTCGTATTTTCATAGGCTCTTGAATGACGAAGGGGATAGAGTTATTGTGTTAGGGGAGTTGGAGCACTCAGAGGAGTGTCGGGATTTTAGTTATTGTAGACGTTTTAAGGTAGAAGAGGTTAGAGAGGCTGTTCGCAAGATGCGAAGGGGTAGGGCGACAGGGCCGGATGAGATACCGGTGGATTTTTGGAAGTTCGCTGGAGAGGCTGGTGTAAGGTGGTTGACTGGATTGTTTACCGAAATCATCAAGACGGCGAAAATGCCCGAAGCTTGGAGGTGGAGTACCATGATCCCTCTTTATAAGAATAAGGGTGACATTCAGAGTTGCAATAATTATAGGGGGATTAAGTTATTGAGTCACTCTATGAAGATTTGGGAGAGAGTGGTCGAGGTGAGGCTGAGACGGATAGTGTCTATTTCGGAAAACCAGTTTGGATTTATGCCTGGCCGCTCGACGACGGAGGCAATTCGACCTGGAGAAGGCATACGACAAAGTCCCCAGGGAGGTGCTTTGGAGATGCTTGGAGGTGAGTGGAGTCCCGCTGACATATATTAGAGCAATTAAGGACATGTATGATGGAGCGAAAACTCAGGTGAGGACGGCGGGAGGAGACTCAGAGCATTTCACTGTCTTGACAGGACTGCATCAGGGATCTACTCTTAGTCCCTTTTTGTTTGCTTTGGTGATGGATGTGTTGACGCGACGTATTCAAGGGGAGGTGCCTTGGTGTATGCTTTTTGCAGATGATGTAGTTTTGATTGATGAGACGCGAGGGGGTGTGAATGACAAATTAGAGGTGTGGAGACAAACTCTTGAGTCTAAAGGGTTCAGGTTGAGCAGAAGCAAGACAGAGTATTTGGAATGCAAGTTTAATGACGTGAGGCTGGAGAATGAGGTGGTAGTGAAGTTGGAATCACAGGAGGTATGTAAGAGGGATAGTTTCAAGTATCTCGGGTCCGTGATTCAGGGTAACGGTGAGATTGACGAGGATGTATCGCACCGTATTAGGGCGGGATAGATGAAGTGGAAGCTCGCGTCGGGGGTGTTGTGTGATAAGAAGGTGCCGCCTAAGCTTAAAGGCAAATTCTACAGGGTGGTAGTCCGTCCGGCCATGTTGTATGGAGCAGAGTGTTGGCCAGTTAAGAACTCCCACATTCAAAAAATGAAGGTGGCAGAAATGCGGATGTTGCGTTGGATGTGTGGGCTGACTAGAGGGGATAGAGTTCGGAATGAGACTATCAGGGAGAAAGTTGGTGTGACTCCAGTGGAGTATAAGATGCGGGAAGTCCGATTGAGATGGTTCGGACACGTGAGGAGGAGGGGCATGGATGCCCCGGTTCGTAGGTGCGAGAGGCTAGCTTTGGATGGTTTTAGGCGGGGTAGGGGTAGACCGAAGAAGTACTGGGGTGAGGTGATTAGGCGGGATATGGAGCAGTTACAGCTCACCGAGGACATGACCCTAGATAGGAAGATCTGGAGGACGCGAATTAGGGCAGAAGGCTAGGGCCAGTTTGGGTCGCTAGTGTAGGGAATCACTTGGTGGGGGTATTATTCTTGTTATGATACCTTGTTCCATGTTTTATTACGAATCTGTTTGCTTTTCTCTGTTTTTTATTACTTATGGGTGTCGTATTTATGTTTGTCATCTTGTTCTATGATTTACTATGTATTTGTGTAGTATCTCGTGTCTCGAGCCGGGGGTCTATCGGAAGCAGCCTTTCTACTTCTTTAGAGGTAGAGGTATGGATTGCGTACATCTTACCCCCCAGACCCCATTATGTGGGAATACACTGGGTTTGTTGTTGTTGTGTTCCAAGAAGCAATTTTCTTTCAGCAATACCACAAACATTCTGTGAATTTGTGCCTGATAGCCTTTACTATATTATAATATAGAAGTATATATTCTCAGTATCAAAATTAATTGTTGATAGCACATCAATAACTTCCAAGATTTTATTGTTAAAATAATCCTTGCAGTTGCTTTCTTTGGTAGCTTCAATGACTTTGTCATAGCTTTGGAGGTAATTTCCGCGACCATTTTTATTTTCTCGGCTTGTGGGTGGGGGTGCTTGGGGAAGACAACGACTTGGGAGTGGGGGTGGTGGGGGTGCTTTTCTTTTTTTTAAAGAAAATAAAAAATTGTTATTATTATAAAATTATATTAATAAAATAAATAAAGTGTAGATTTTGTAATTAAAAAAAATTAAAATAATTTTTGCTCTAATATTCACGCGCCCAAAGGAAAGTGTGTTACATTTTCCTTGTAAAATCAACAATTTGTATCTGATAGGTATCAATTTAAGCAATTGAGGTGTCTAATAGGTACAGGTCTTAGTTGAGGGGTTTAAGTAAATTTTTTAAATAAATTTGAGAGACTGTCGATGACTTAAGTCTTTTGAGATTGATATGTGGTATTGGTGATTACCATTTCCATCTCAAATTGAATCACCGTTTCTTTCAGTTGTTCCAAAGAAAATATGATTATATACCTTTAAAGTAGTGGGGTCCTGAGCTAAACCTTAGAAATCACAATTTCATAATGCTTTTCAAGTCCTCTTAGCCATTATTCCTACTGCAATAATTCTTGCTATAAGAATGCCCATGTAGTGACAATTCCACCCTAAAAAATTTAAATCCTTCACGTAGTTTTCTACCATAAGAAGTGATATGAGATTTGCACCTAAGGACGTGATCTTTCGGCCAATGACTTTGAATGAAAATCTTGAAATTACGGTTTAAATTCTAGTAGTTCTTGTATGGCTAAGGCGTAAGAGATAATAGACACCGATGAAATAATTGAAGTGCGTGCAAGTTGGTTCAGACACCATAATGTTTGCACCACTGTATTAGACATCATATACACTTATCGTATGTGCGTGAATTAAATCATAAGAGTTTTCCAAAAGGATATTAAAGTTTATTTAGCTATAAGTCGAATGACTTCCAATAATTGTTTCATTAGTACATCATAGAAGGCAAACGATGGGTTATAAGTACCTGCAATGTATTAATGTCGAACGTGCAAAGGTGAGGAGCGTAACAAGTGTCGCGAAATTCATTCCTGAGCACAATCGTCTTCCCGAACCGATTGTTCTGCTGAACTTGGCGTTGCACCTTGGATTACTGTGGTTGAATGCTTGATTAGTAACTGAGTTACGTAACTGTTGGTCTTTGAAAAAAAAAGTCTTCCTGAATCGGACGGAATGAGCCCAGAATGTTGACTTTGACTATAAAGAGTCTTCCTGAATCAGACGGAATGAGTTCAGAATGTTGACTTTGACTATAATCACCGATCTTTTCTCAATGATCGATTGACAAAAATCTTTCCGGTATGAATCTTTCAGGGTCCGGCCAAATATGTGGATCTCGATGTATCTTCCATGCATTTACAAACAAACAAGTATCTTTTGGAACATCATAGCCAAGTAATTTACAAATTTTCACTGCTTCTTAAGGTACTAACAAAGGTGCTGGTGGATATAGACGCAATGCTTTTTTAATAATAGCTTGTCAATGGGCTAAATCTTGGACATCAGACTCTTCTATCCACTTGTCTTTACCCACTTTTATGTGTCTCTCTTCTTGGACACGTCTAATAAATAACATTTGGATTTTTCAACAATGAGGACATTAACCATGTCCATTGAACTGCAGTTGTATCAGCTCCATCCAAAATCATAGCTTTACGCATTTTAATATATAATTAGAGATAGTATATAATCCAAGTTATTTGCATTCATATTCATCTGATTTACACTAAAAGTTGTGCAACTATATCCATGGATTAACAAAACATTATACCGTTGTCTAAAATCTATAAAATTTTAGACCACAGTGAATGTTTTTCATAAGATTCTCAACTTGTTCAGAAGAGAAGATTGTTGTATAAAAGGTTTGCATTTCTCCTTTTTTTAATACCTTTTGTAGATTCACAGAGAAATTCGGTATATTTTCATATCTTGGATTTACATAAATAACATATACCACTGTCAAAGTGAAAGTTCTTATATTTAGGTAGGTTAGATAACATGAATCCAACTATTATGTTTCAGTCTTGCTTCACCGGATTGGAGCTCCAGCACCATTCAACAAAAAGATAGGAACATGTGCTAATTCGGTTAGAGGACAGACAAATTCGATTACGAGAACAATTAAAAGAAAGTCAATTACTAAATATCTTTTCCAAAAGGGCACAGCTAGTGAAAAAATTTAAAAATTATATTTATGTTCACTAGGTGTAAGTACTACAATTAGAAAGAAAAAAGAAAAAAGAAAAGGATAGTCCAGTGTACTAAAGCTCCTGCTATGCGCAGGATCTGGAGAAGGGTCCGATCACAAGGGTCTTACCTTACATTTCTACTAGAGGTTGTTTCCAAAGCTAGAAACGCGACCGTCCGGTCACATGGCAACAACTTTACCAGGTACTTGAAGGCTCCCCTTCCAAATAGAACAAAACGAACTTACCATTATTATTGCCTTGATTACAGGTTCTTGAGAATAACCATAGGCTTTGAACTCATCATAATCTGTTACTCTAAGCAAGGCATCTATAACATCTTGGTTCTCATGATCATTGCCTATTTTGCCTTCTTAATATGTTCATCCACCCAATTTTGTAGAACAACATCTGTCTTTATGAATTTTCTTCATCAATTTAACATGCCCTTGAAAATCCACATACTTAAATAATGGGAATGGAATTGCATCATATGGAATAATTTGCCCTACCACATACATAATATCCTTGAATACCCTTTTTAAATATTGTGCCTCTTCATCTTCGTCCACATTATCATATCTCTTCCCACATACCATCTTCATAATTATGTTTAAAGACAATATTTCAAACCATTGGGTCATGTTAACTTTAGTACTAATTAGATTTATTTCATTTGTGTTGTTATTGTTTTTAAGTTGTGTTGATGAAATAAGCAAGTCTCTAATACTCGATTGCACTTCATTAGCTCGAAGAGTCCTAGTTTTCTCAAATCTAGTGCTAGAGAGAGCTTGTTGCGTGACTAATTTGCGTACATGGCAATAATATGGTCCGTAATTAGCATGAGAAAACCTCGCTACCCGCAGGCAGTGTATTTACCCGTTGAAGACATAATTGCGTAATTAATTGAAATGATCACATAATTCGGTATAAGCCATAGATGCAGTGTATAAAATTTACATATTTAGCCACTTCACAAACTAACTTTAGGGTAAACATGTTAAACGGGCCGGTCTGGTTCAACACAAAACCGGCCCACATCCAGTTACCGAGTTTTGGGCCAGTCCAGGACTGGGTCAGTGTTAACGGGCTGGGCTGGGCCCAAACAATAAAATTTTGTGAAATAAATCAGGACCGGCCCATTTATCCTTGGTTCGTTTTTGACCGGTCCAAACCGGTCAAGACGTAACAAAAAATAAAAAACTCAAACTTAATATTTTTTTCAATATACACTATATATATGCACCTATATACATTTTAAATACGTTAAAACAATATAAATACAACATTTATACACTAAATATACACCACTTTAGAAAATATATACACATATATACGTACAATATAATATATGTACTACTTAAAATACCACTTGAAACAATATACATACAACATATATACGCTATATATATATATATATATATATACTACTTTAGAAAACATATAGACATGTATACATTAAATATATACTACTTTAGAGTTTATAGAAAATATATACACATATAACATATATACATTACATATTATACTACTTTAGAAGCATATACATATTAAATATATACTATTTTAGTCTATAGAAAATATATAGACACATACGTAGAATATATACTACTTAAAATACCACTTGTAACAATATACATACAACATATATATATATATATATATATATATATATATATATATATATATATATATATATATATATATATATATATATATATATATACTACTTTAGAAAACATATAGACATGTATACGTTAAATATATACTACGTTAGAGTCTATAAAAATATATACACATCTAACATATATACATTACATATTATACTACTTTTCAAAACATATAGACATTAAATATATACTATTTTAGTTTATAGAAAATATATAAACATATATGTAGAATATATACTACTTAATATACCACTTGAAACAATATACATACAACAAATATACACACTCTCTCTATATATATACTACTTTAGAAAACATATAGACATTTATACATTTATACATTAAATATTTACTACTTTAGAGTCTATAGAAAATATATTCACACATAACATATATACATTACATTTTATACTACTTTAGAAAACATATAGACATGTATGTAGAATATATACTACTTAAAATAATATACATATACACACTCTCTCTCTCTCTATATATATATAACATATATATATATTCTACATATATGTTTATATATTTTCTATAGATTAAAATAGTGTATATATAGAGAGAGAGACATGTATACTACTTTATATATACATGTATACTATATACACACTATATATGTATAAACACTTTAGAAACACTACTTTAAACATATAGATACATGCTCTATATATAAACACTTTAGAGTATATATATATATATATATATATATATATATATATATATATATATACTACTTTAGAAAACATATAGATATGTATACGTTAAATATATACTACTTTGGAGTCTATAGAAACTATATACATATATATGTAGAATATATACTACTTTAAATACCACTTGTGTATATATGTAGAATATATGTATATATATGTTTGTTATGTTTATTACTTAGTGTAAAGTTTGATTGTAATATATTAAAAGTATTTAAGCAAACTAGAAATTCAATTTAAATGAAAAAAATTACAAAGTAAGGAGTGAATGAATGTTGTATTTTATTATTGGAACATTCACTATAACTCTAGCTAATCTTGAAAGCACAGGATATTGTCTTTCATTATTCTCCCACCAATCCAACGCATTAATCCTTTCTCTACGATCCTCTGTTGGCTATCGAAAATAATACTTAAGCTCTTCCCGAGAAGTTGTTGTGTATGTTGAAGGATAAACCCTGTCCCAAACATTTAAATCATAAAAGTAATCAAGAAAATTACTATGTGCCGGCCTTTAAGAAGATGATGGCTCCTCGGGAGCTTGAGGAGCGACAGTTGGAGTGATGTAAGTACAGTTACATCAAGTAAATCGGCATAATGGTTATATAATGTTTCTATGTAAATATTTGCATCACGCATAGCCGTAAACAAATCTGTTTTTCTTCACACTCTATCTCTAAGGAAGTATAAATAATAGAACTAAAGTCGCACATAGTATTATATTTCATACATGAATTTAGTATAGCACCAACCAAGTAAATTCGACGAAGCGGATAAAAATATTTTTTAAATTTAGCAAACATAGTATAACATCTTCTTTGTAACCTTCTCTATTCTTATATTCTTTAAGAAAACAAGAAATGTCGGCTAAATAAGCTAACTTATTGCAAACAGTAGGATAATAAGCACCAAAAAAATTCAACCGTAGCTATATAAAAAAATTTTAAAAACTTAACAAGATCATTAATTGCAGCCAAATCAGAATCATGTTGCATACACTCAGAAAAATAACTAGAATATTGATTAAAAGTCATTGTAATAGGAACTTTATAAGCAAGAAAAGTTTTTAAATAAGTATAAGTAGCATTCCATCTTGTATCACATTCTTCAGGCATTAATATCAGTCTAAGTCCATTTTGTTCACATTTAACTTTAGATTCTCTCACTCTTTTTCTTCGATTATTTCCTTGAATAAAGCCAATAACAAGCCGGTCCTTTTCAATATAAAGCTCAAAAAATTCAAGACCATCTTTTACAATTAAATTATATATATGACAAATACACTTAACATGAAATATTTCAGGTAACGACGGAGAAAGGTCAGTTTTTAACATGTCAATAGCAGCCTTGTTGTTAGATACATTATCAAAAGCAATACATAAATTTTTTCTTTCAATACCATAGTATTCTGCAACTTTAGTAATAGATTCAGAAATAAATTTTTCAGTATGTCTACGATCTTCATCATACAAAAAAGCTAGAATACGTTTTTGCATAATATAATTATTATCTATCCAGTGACAAGTAATGGTTAAATAATTATTTTTATTAACAGCACGACCAAGATCAGAAGTTAGAGTAATTCTATATTGAATATGTTCTGATAATGTAGATAAATAATAAATATATTGTGCATGGAGTCTAAAAATATCGGTCCGACAAGTACTTCTAGAAATACCATTAAACATAGGATTATAAATTACTTGAATATAATGAATAAAAGCATTTGAAGAAGCAAAAGTGAAAGGCAAACAACCAACAACTATCATTTTTGCTATTTCTTCTCGATCCTTCATTTTATTATAATTCTTAATTAATTGACCGGTTGTTGGGTTCAATCTGATTTGTGCTGGCCCACCAACAGCCTCACCACTTTGTGCAATAAGTAACTCTCTAGCGTGATTCTCTCTTATATGTCTCATCAACGAACTCATACCCCCTTGATTTCCTCATCTTTTATGCTCATAAACAACTTCACAAATATTGCATTGCACCTTAGTTTTTTCTTCTATTTTCGTAAAAAAATTTCATGCAATACTAGTTCTTCTACGAGCTCTTGGGGCACAGGAAGGAAGATTAACCGATTCAGATCTAACATTAGCATTTCCTACTGCGGGCGTCTCACCAATATTTTCATCATTTTTATCTAAATTAACCGCATCTACTTCATTCTTTTTTTCTATAACATAATTTTTTTGAGCTTCTGCATAATCCATATCATGAGCACCTGCACCTATTTCTTCCTCTAAAGGTTGACTAACCAGTATCGAAGGCACACGGGTATATGTATTACTTGAACTACCTCTACCAGAACCACCATCAATTTATTTTTTACTATCACTACCACTTTCGAATTTTTTTTTTTTTGATACTTTTACCGAAGTTTCTTATTTTATTCATATTATAAAATAAACTAAAAAATATTTAAAATACACAAAAATAAT
Organism: Capsicum baccatum var. pendulum; assembly: GCA_030864225.1. NCBI lineage: Eukaryota > Viridiplantae > Streptophyta > Magnoliopsida > Solanales > Solanaceae > Capsicum > Capsicum baccatum. The sequence goes on from CM061554.1 coordinate 188,451,443, forward strand.
AAAAATAAATATTCAATAATTAATACACTAAATAAAAATTAAAGGTAAGAGATGAAACGACAATACTAAATTTTTGAAGTATTCGAAAGTTGCGACTTTAGAAAACTTCCACTTGATTTTTGTAAATGCAAAATTTAAAAATAAAATTGAACACTTTAGAAGATAATTAGAATCTTTGAGAGAATGAGAGAAGTTGTTTGTGTTAAAAAAATGATTTGAAATTGTAGGATATTTATAGAAAAAAATTTAAATTAAAAAAAAATTAGGCAACTTTGGCCAAATGGCCGTTGAACCCAAACGACATTATAGCCGTTGGGCCAACGGTCCATTTGACCTTTGGAGCAGCCCACAATGTGCAATAATTTAAAAAAAAAAATTAAGAAATTGAGTCAAATGGACCGATTAACCAATGGGCCTGATCCAGATTTGGAACTGAGTCGGTCCACCGAGACTGCCAACGTAAACGGCCCAATACTGAACCGAAAACTTTGTAGCCCGGAGGCCCAACAGGCCGGGTTAAAATGGGCCAAGCCGAAACAGGCCAGCTCGGCCCATTTGACAGGTTTACTTTAGGGATACTGGTCGAAGTAGCAAAAATTTGCACAGGAAGAGGGCAAAGTTACAATATTTTTGTTTAGAGTTAATACATAAAAATAACCCTAAACTTGACATCAAATTATAACTTTGACCTTAAACTTTGATAGTGCACAAATAGGACCTTTAACTATTCAAAATTTGAACAAATATGACCTTCGATTTTGCAACCCCATGCGTGAGTCTCACGCGCGCCTAAGTGGAAAGGTAATCCAATCACACGGTGCCACGTCGTTAAAAGGGCTGACTTAGAGAAAGGTCATATTTGTGCACTATCAACGTTTTGCTTTTTGTGTTAAAACGACGTCGTTTTTATTATTATTATTATTGTTGTTGTTGTTGTTGTTATTATTATTATTATTATTATTATAATTTTATTATTTATTTCTATAGTAGCAGCACCTAACTTTTTTTTTAATTTAAAAAAATTATTATTATTATTATTATTTTATTTATTTCTATAGCAGCAACACCTAGCTTTTTTTTAATTAAAAAAAAAAATAGCCACTAGCAGGGATCGAACCCACACAGTAGGCTGAAGGAAGCGCCCAAGAAGAGCAAATAACACCACTGGGCTATCTAAGTGTCTTGTTTCATGTGGTTCAACATTAATATATGTACATAAATATACATTTTCTATCTTATATATATACAACGTAGTTTTTTTATCGAGGGGGTTCGGGTGAACCCCATGGCAACCACGTAGGTCCGTCTGTCGTTAATTTAATAACGTTTTAATAACGTTAATTTAATAACATTTTAAATATGTTAATTTGATAACGTTAATTTAATATACTACTACTACTATCCTTAATAACGTTTTATTAAAACTATAATTTTTTATTATTAGTATAGTTTCATCTTTAATTTAATATTTAAATAAATAGTATTTAGATATATTATATAACTTAAATTCGTCCTCTGTTTTATAATATATATACGTACCCGCTCGATTTTTTCATATGAGGCTAACCCGTCTAATTAATAAATTTTCAATATTGCTCTTTTTCCGCAATGACAAAAGAAATTAAATGTCATTTTCATCTTTGAGCCAAAAATAATGAAAAAATAATAGTGAAGAGTCATTTAAAGGTCATATTTGTGCAATTTTGAATAGTTAAATGTCATATTTGTGCATTGTCAAAGTTTATGATCATATTTATGTATTATGCCCTTAGATTTTAAGCTGGACGCACCTAGTTTTGTATGTTGAACACGCCTTTTGTCACATAGGATTGAAGGTCATATTTGTACAATTTTAAATAGTTAAAGGTTATATTTATGCACTATCAAAATTTAAGATCAAAATTATAATTTAATATCAAATTTAAGATCATTTTTATGTATTAACTTTTTTGTTTAAGTTTGGCTTGCCAAACCTAAACTTCCAACAATCGTGCCTAAAGTTTGCCTCGGCAAGATCAAACTTCAACGTTTGAAAGTTCAAAACAAGAACAATTTTTTTGAAATTTGAACTACAAATTTTTATGAGATAATTACATAAATGAACTTTTTAAAATCAGTTAAACCCTAAATAGTGTATAACTTTTATTTTATTACGGATTATAGCTTATTTTTATCATTTATAACTAATTGTCTTCTTCACTGTCTTATCTTGTTTGTCACTATCAGTCGGGAAGCTTTGATCTTCGGCGAAGCTTGGATCGTCGACAATGCTTCGAGCTCCGGCGAAGCTCCGTTCCTGCCAAAGAGTTTCTGCCGGTGATTCTTTCGCTTCGACCATAAACAACAAACAACCATTTCATCCCCTTTTCTTCATTTCTCCAGCCAAAAAAATCACCATAGTCTTCCTCAGTCTAACTCTCCCCATTTCGATTCCAACCAGATCTTAATATTCAACTTCGGCGATGTGATGTAAACATTGTTGCTTTTGATTTTGGCCAGATCTGGTGGCGGTCGAGCTCGTAATAATTTTTTTGTTGAGTATAAAAAAATTATGAATATTGGAGAGGGAAGTCAATGGTGAGGTGAAGCCATTAATGGAGGATGGAAGGTTAGTATTGAAGGTTATTTTGGATGGTTGTTTATGTTGTTCTGACGATGTGCTTCTCCGGAGTTGAGTTTTTCGGGGAAGGTGACATTGTTGTTGGACGGTGTTTCCGGTCAAGGTAGTGAATTTTTAAAAATTATATTAAAAGTTGTATTAAAATTGTATTGCATATAAACAATTGTTGTAATACAATTCGAATTCAATTTGTACATTTTTATGAATTCGAAAGTTGTTATTTCATAACAAAAATAATACATTTTAACAACGTAAATAAATTTAAATTGTAACAAAATATTTAAAATTCATATATAATACTTATAACAGAAAAGGTTCAAAAATATCCTTAAATTATCTGAAATAAGTTAAAAATGTCTCTCGTTAGATTTTTGGCTCAAAAATATCTCTTCGTTAAATATTTGGCTAAAAAAATACCCCTCGCTCTAACAGAATTCGGAAAAGAATCAAAAATACCCCTGAACTATCTGAAATGACTCAAAAATACTCATCTGTTGAATATTTTGTTCAAAAATACCCCTTCCTTTAACGAAATTCCACCAAGCATGCCACCTAGATAAAAACAAACCACGTGACTGTGCCACATTACTATCCACATGTAAAATGTTAGTATTTTTTAATTATATGACATTCATTTCTTCTTTATTTTTATTTTTTTGCAAAGCAGTGAATCGGAAAAACCAAAAACCAATCTTTTGCTAATTACTTCATTAGTGTTTTAAAATTTATAGATTTCACCTTTTCATTAGTGTTTTAAAAGTTCTAAATTTCATCTTGTTATTGTCGTTTGGAATGAGGGACAACTTGATCTTGATCTGATGTTGACTCGGAGGAGGAGCTAGAATTTTAACTTTTAAGCTAGCAAATGTTGATGTACTAATAATTGAGTTGAATTTACTACATGCAAATTTTTTTTCAAAATAAATGAATTCCTTTTAACACTTGTATAATCATTCGAAATGAATTCATTTTTCTAAATTCAGTTTTGATGAATAATCTTATTATTTTTAGAACAAGTTTGAAAGAAGTAAAATGATACTTAATATTGATAGATTATTATTTAATTATGTCATTCATTAACTTTTTGAAGATGTGTGTCATATTCAAAGATTCATTAATTTTAGATTAGAGGAGGTATTTATTAAAATATTTTAACATAAGTATTTTGAGTAAAAGCTAGCAAAGCCAAACACATCTTTTGAGTAACTAATTTGAAGTTTAGTTTGAAATTTGTTACTTTTACGAATAAATTTTAATTTTAACTTTTATACTGGCTTAATAATTAGTGGGTTTATCAGTTTAATAAAACTCTTTTGTTGGGTTTCAGACTTTTAAACCTATTAACAGGAAAAAAACTTATTTTTTAGATGATCAAAGGAATTTGATATTAGCGATGTTACATTTAATAAATTTTTTCAACAAAAATATTATGTAATCACCGTTTGTCAACTTTGATTAAAAATGAAAAAGCCGTGTAAATTTTGTCCGTTTCACTGACGTTTTTATATAAAAATAAAAATAAAGAAGAAAGGAATTTCATATAATTAAAAAATACTAACATTTTACATGTGGATGGTAATGTGGCATAGTCTCGTAGTTTTTTTTATCTAGGTGGCACGCTTGGTGGAATTTCGTTAATGGGAGGGGTATTTTTGAGCCATTTCAGATAGTTCAGGGGTATTTTTGATCCTTTTTCGAATTCTGTTAGAGGGAAGGGTATTTTTGAACCAAATATTTAACGAAGGCGTATTTTTGAGCCAAAAATCTAACGAGAGGCATTTTTGAGCTATTTCAGATAGTTCAGAGGTATTTTTGAACCTTTTCCGTACTTATAATACATTCATAGTAAAAGTGTATTAGTTATATATATTCATCACGTATATTAAAATACGTCTTTAATACGTAGTATAATATACTAAATCCAAAATGTATTAAAAATATTATTTAATTTTTTTACTATTAATGTTGTTAAAACAATATTTTAAATGTTTTATATATGAATTTAGTTATTTATGGTTAAAAAAAATTAAGCTATCAAATGTAAAGATAAAATTGTGCTATAATTGATAAATAAGGTTATATATTTATACAATTTATGTAAATTTAATAATTTCTTATCTCTGCCAACATATCCACTTTTCTAAGCACACCTACTTGATTAAAACTCAATTTCATATTCAAAATTAAAGACTCACTTTTCAAGCTTATAATAATGGTGATTTTAATACTCAAAACTCTGGCGGAACTAGAATTTCAATTAAGGGAGTTCAATATTCAAAGAAAATTTAGTCGAAGGAGGGTCAACACTTACTATAACCACATAAAAAATAATTTTAACCATATATAAATAGTACTCCCTCCGTTTCATAATAAATGAATTGTTGAATTTTGGCACACAAATTAAGGAAAAAGCAATAAGACATAAATTTAACACAACTTTTCATTTTTATCCCAAAAAAGAAAAAACTAACCTTGTAAAACTTTTTCAAAAGTTAATTGATTGTCAAATCATAAGGGTAAATTTGAAAAAAAATTCAATGGTTCACTTATTTTGAAACACTAGTAAATACCCCAACAATTCACTTATTCCGAAATAGAGGGAGTATATTTTCCGAAGGGGGTTCGGCCGAACCCCCAAAAGGAGGCTGGCTCCGCCCCTGCTCAAAACCTCCTTTAATTGGGTAAGGATACAATTTTGTGTTTTTTTAAAAAGGTGAGTATACTTAAATGGAACTATGCCAATAGACTACAGGATGACTCGAACAAATTTTCACTTGCTTGAACCCCCCAAAAAACAAAAAGAATAAAAAATGTCGTACACGTATGTGAGTGAATATATCGAAAGCATAATTAAATGATTAAAGTATATTTTTTACTAACAGTTTACATTTTTAGATGAGAAAACCACGTAACATCATTTGCCAAGAAAGTTGGCCTAGCTGCAAAGTCCTTATCATGATCTGTGAAGAAATCCTTAGCTCCTTCCCAATTGCTGACCACGAAATATGAAAACATCCCCAAAAAAGTCACTATAGGGAAGATTAACAAGGCTAGCTAAAAGCCGTGCTTTGCTTTGTAAATCGGAAAGAATTTGATAATCCATTGAGAAGGGTTGGACTATATGAACACTAGCAAAATATAGGGGTTTTAAGTTGTGAAGGACTTTGTGTTTATGTAGAGATATATACTTTTTCAGGAGCGAAGCGAACGTGTTGATTACAAGTTGATAGAATGCACTAATAACTTTAGTTTAAAGTTTGAATTCGTCTTAACAAATATGTTGAACATGTGTAAATTTTTTTATTTAGAATCACTAGCTTAAAAATTAGAATGTCGAACCCATAAAATTCAAATTATGACTCCATCGCACAATTTAGATGATGCATACAATTTATGAAGTTTATCCTTAACCTTGCTTTACAACAATTGAAATATTCGTCAAAATATTTTTTGATTTGTTTGGTGCGGCTGCCATTTTTACCACTGTTTTGGCCAGAATACAATTTGGTTATAGAAAAACGCATTTTCATTCACTTTCTTTTGTGTCGTTTTGAGAAGAGAATAGTGTATGAACAAAATTGTACAATTATAAATGCACCATTTGATTATCAAACACTCATCTTTAGCGTGGTAGGATACATTTCTACTCCTACTATAATGGACGTGTTTGTTTGTTTAAGATTATGATTTTTTTATTTATACGCTTCAAATTTATTTTTTGCGTGAAAAATGACCTCTTTGCAATTTTTTTTTTTTTAAAACAAAAAGTTAGTTTGTTGCATTTTGCCAATTTTTGGCGCTAAAAAATTAATATACGGAGGTGGGTCGTTTACGTTCTTTTTTTGGAGGTCGATTTTATAAATTGAGTTTTACTATGTTTATTAATGGGAACAATTATGTGTTAGTCTCGTATGTAATCACTTAATGGTTTAGTAATGATAAACTAATAAAATAAATATGCAGGATCAAATTTGAAAGATGATCAAATCCGGAAGATCTCAAGATGAAATGCAATCAGTGGAGATCATGGATACATATGAAAACAATCAAATTAAAGCACAGATAATATTGAAGGATCCCAAAATATGTAATCAGAAGATATAAAAGAAGCAAATCACGGAGAGCAATTACAGGAGAGAATCGACACCACAACAAGATGTCAGGATGACCAAATAAGAAAAACGATTATATGAATTTCATAGACATATCTGATATGGACATGTATGTATATGAATCTTTACTACGGCGAAGGAAATGACATATACTAAGAATAACTTTAGAAAGTTTGATCCACGAAGCGACGAAGGTATTTTTCTTGATTACTCTCCTACTAGTCGTGTCTATGGAGCATATAATAAGTGAACTTTGTGTATTAAAGAATCTATGCATATAGTATTTGATGAATCTAATTTTATTTCTCTCAGCTTGAGTTTTAATGAGGAATAGGTAAATGACTTTCAGCACAAAACTTCTCCTGAGATAACACCTGAGCCAGTCGACTACGGCTCAATTAGAGTCAGCTCCTATTGTCGAAACATCAAAAATAAATATTTCAAGGGAATGGATGCATAGTGTAAGTTTTTCAAATGAACTCATCATTGAAAATTCAAATGATCAGATGCAAACAAAAGCTTCCTTAAAAAACAGGATCAGGAGCGTTTGTGTCTCAAATTGAACCTAAAAAAGTTGACGAGGCTCTCAAAGATGAATCATGGGTTAAAACCATAAAGCAAGAGCTAGATCAATTTGAATGAAATCAAGTTCGAAATCTGATTGAAAGACCAAAAAATTGCCCAGTTATAAAAACTAGATGGGTTCCAGAAATAAGATGAACGAAGAAGGAAAAATCATCAAAAATAAAGCCAAGTTAGTAGCAGAAGGTTACTCTCAACAGAAAGGTATTGATTGTGATGAAACCTTTGCTCCGGTAGCAAGGTTGGAATCAATTCGAATTCCTTTAGCTTTTGCTATATTTAAACGTTTTAAGTTATATCAGATGGATGTTAAGTGTGCCTTTCTAAATGGATTTATTAATGAAAATTTTTTTGTTAAACAACCTCCTAGTTTTGAAGATCCTTCATATCATAATCACGTTTTTAAATTTTCAAAAGAACTCTAAGGTCTCAAACAAGCTCCAAAAACTTGGAATGAAAGATTGAGTACTTTTCTGATAAATAATAACTTTCAAAGAGGTAAAATAGATACTATTCTTTTCACTCAAAAACTGACCTCTAATTTGGTTATTGTACAAATTTATGTGGATGATATCATTCTTGGTAGTCCTAACACTTTCTTGTACGTGAATTTTGCAAATCTTGTGAAAGGAGAATTTGAAATGAGTCTCATGGGCGAACTCACATTCTTCTTGAGACTAAAAATCAAGCAAACTCTAAAAGGAATCTTCATCAATCAAACTTAGTACACAAAGAAGCTCATTAAAAATTTTGGAATGGAAAAAGAAACAACGTTTGGAAATCCCATGAGCCCATCAATAAATCTTGATTTAGGCACATCCGAGAAGGATGTTGACGGAATGACATACAGAGGAATGATTGGGTATTTACTCTATTTAACCGTAATTCGATCAAACATCATGTTCAATATTTACAAATGTGCAAGATTTTAGTCGGCTTCCAAAAAGTCTCATCTAGCTGCCATCAAACGGATCATTCTATATCTCATTGGGACTCAAAATATCGAATTATAATACCCTCACTTATTTCCTCAAAAAATGTTGATTTGGTTCTCCAGAAAATCTTTTTTATCCAAAGAGGGTATGCTTTTTTCTATTTTAGGTTTGTATAAGAGATACTCTTCGTTCACTTTTTTTTGCTTTCTTTAAACTGCTGATGTAGACTATTTTTTTTTTGCTATGTGTACCTATTTCTTGCCTGTTTCGTCTATCTACTTGTTCTTTTTAATTATGCTAAAGGGGAAAAACATCTTTCCAACAGTCTATTAGGTAATATTATGGCAGCAGGGAGAGCCAGCTACAAGTCAGGGGGAGCTTCATATGGAGAGTCAGCTACAAGTCAGGGGAAACTTTATGATCAGGGAAGTTGGTTGATGTTTATTTTGTCATTATTAAAAAGATAGAGATTGTTAGTATCCTATATAATCACTTGGTATTTTAATAGTGACAACCTAACAAAATAAATATGCAGGATCAAGTTTAGAAGATGATCAAATTCGAAAGATCTCAAGATGAAATGCAATTTGCAGAGATCATGAATACATATGGAAAGAATCAAATAAAAGCACAGATAAAATTAAAGGATACCAAAATACGAAATCAGAAGATATAAAATGAACAAATCACGAAGAATAATTACAGGAGAGAATCGGCACTACGACAAGATGTTAGGATAACAATAAGGAAAAGGGTCATATAAATTATATGGACATATCTGATGTGAATACATATGTATATGATTTCTCACTACGATGCAGGAAATAAAATATCGTAATGCACGAACATATCTGATATGAACGCGCTAACGATATGAGCCCTCAATGATGGAATTCAGTCAAATTCTTGATTAAAAAAAATCGCTTGGATTTCTTTTAGAGCGAAGAAGCAGCATATGATGAAGACCATATGAAGACATTGACGATAGAAGACAAAGCACACAACTTCACAGGGAACTATTACTTTGTCTCATCTTTAGTCTTCATAAAGTTTTGTAATTCTCTAAGTCTACAATAGTTACAAAAATAAAAAGATTGAGTCAGTTCATTAGTTGTACCATTTGAAGTTGTATCACAAGATCTGGATTACAATAGATTGAGATTCAAAACTTATTAGATCCTACAGTAACTTGTTCTCACGTCAAACTCTAAGGAAAACCCTTGAAACCCAAGGAAACTGGAATAAGTACTACACTGGTGATCCGAACCAATATAAAATTCTTCATCTCTCTTTACATTTTAGTTTTATAATTTCAATTTAATTTCTGCTTTATTAAGTATACTAACTTGCGGGTGGGTTGACTGGCGTAGCTGCTCAGTCTACTCAGAAAAAGATTTCAATTCTCCCCCCCCCCTTCTTGAATTTTATTATGGACCTAGAGGTCAGTGTTGAGACTTACAATAACCCACAAGCTTCTGATGTAACTAATATACAAGAAGAACATCTTCAAAGAGAAGAAACGAATGAATTCTAATGAATATACGAGAGACTTACAAATATTCAAATAAGAATGAATTTTCTTTCTCACTTTGTTCAAGAATGTCTTAGGTTTTGTAGTTTTCTTAATGAGTTGAATTATTTTCTTATAATGCTTGTAAAAGCTCTTATAATACTTTAACCAACAAAAAAATATTGTCGAGTAACGTTTCATACATGACTATCACAAATTAAGATTATTGCTGACAGGATCAAACTTATGATTCATGATATTCTTGGACTGTGAGTTATCCCACGTACCATCTTTAGGTCACATGGGCTTTCTCAATGTGCATATTTGATCCTCCTTCATAAAACCCTCAAGATGAGTTGTATATTCCTATAAATTATTATTTTGAATTGTTGTTTTGACATGAAATATGAAGAGCCACTAAACTATGAATGGTGGCTAAAATAATAAAAGAAATAGTCAAATATTCCTCCAATCTATTAACTCCACACCTATATTTTATGAGAGTCCTATTACCTTCTTAATTATTTTTAAAGCGGAATATATACATCCTTAAATTAAAGCTCACACCCAAATTTGATGGTAAGTAGTGATCTTTACGCACCCGGCACATAATATTACCTTTTTTAAAATTTTAAAATAAATCATTCTATAGTCATGGCATCAACCACTTACCAGGTTTCACCGTCGGAGTTGCTCACTTCTGTCAAATTCTCACTTCTCTGATCTTCTAGATTCTCTCAATCAATCTTTGAAAATCCCTTCTTTCAATAATCACCAAACTACTCATCAAACTCTTCATTTCTACGCAATCTTCTTCTTTTTCTCTCTTGATTGATGAAATTTTCAACCAAAACTGGTAATAATTCAATGCTCAAAAGTTTTATTTTTATCAATTTTAGACTTTAAGTTTTTAGTTGCAGTCAATTTAGTTTTGAGTAAGAATTTCAAAAATGAATATTGTGTATAATTTTTGTACAATTCAGTGTTCATTGTAGATTTGATAGTCAAAACTTTTTTCAAATCTAAAAAAAAAAGGAGAAGCAATATCTGAGTTTTTTTAATTTGTGTTTTTGCTTGAGGGAGAGACCAACTGCTGGTGGAAAACTGCAGCTCATATGGTAGAAAGTCGATAGTTATTGTTGATCTGTTGCAGAGTAAGGGTGTGTTTGGTATGACGGAAAATGCTTTTCATGAAAAATATTTTTCCAGAAAATATTTTCTAGGAAAACGGGTTATTTTCTTGCTTATTTTTTCATGTTTGGTTGGTGAGTGGAAAACATTTTTTAGAAAATATTTTTTGGTGTTTGGTTGGTGCGTGAAAAATATTTTTTGAAAAATATTTTCTACTGTTTGATTGGTGATAGAAAAACATTTTTCGAAATATATTTTTTTGTATTGGGCTAGAATGTAAATACTTTTTAGGAAAATAGTTTCATGCTCCTCCATTCAAACCTCAACAAATCTCTATGCTTTTCGATACTCTCCAACCCGAATAGTAACTAGCCCAAATGCATAAAGCAATGAATTTAGTAAGTTTCCAAATATATATTCCACATGGTAAATATAATTTTGAATACTTTAGTAATGCTAGTAACACTAATCAAAACTAGCTAATTGTTAAACCCGTAAACCAACAACATTATATAAGATCATGCTTGTTATAATAAAATACCAAGTAATTAAATACTTTACAGCCAAGTAATCAAATAGTAGTAACTAAAACAATTGCATTGCATATCTATCTGGTAGCCAAATCCCAAATGATCCACAAAACAAAGTATTTAAGTAGCAAATACACAATACCCTAACAAGCTATGTTCTTCCAACCTATTTGTTTATCTATCCTTGTCGTTTGAATTTTTTCAACCATAACTTTCGGAGATTTTGAATTTTCACCATAAATTCCTTGGCTATAGTATCAAACCCATTGCAAAACTTTTTGATAATTTTTCATCTTCGCTTGATTTAACTTATTCCACAGATGCACCACCATGCACAAATTCATTCGTCGTGACATCCATTTCCACTGTTGACATATCATTAATGGAATTCTGCCTAGAGGTACTTCTGTCAAGTATGGTCCTCTCTTGCTCAGTGTTCTCCTTCATGTCCTCCTTCCTATTTTTTTCACCACATCTTTGGGAGAAGTAGTATACATATGGTTGTTTTGAGAAAAATCTAGGAGCATTGTAGGATCACCTTCTAGGGGAAGTTCAGCACGGTGAGCAAAATCATGTCTAACAAGCACATTCTCTGGGCTTAGTTTATCTTCAGAAAGACTAGATGGTGAGGAATGAACACTATACCTCTTCTCAAGTTAAGTGAAATTTGATCTCCGACTCCTGGAAGGTGACTCTAGCTTATCATCGTTGAAATGGTAGCTAGAATTATCATAATCATCATACCACGGGTTTATATCATTGTTCACCAAACAACTATTAGCATTTTAAAGATTCTCATTTGGAAAATCACTAGTACCAGGAGCAAACTCAGCAGATAGTTGTTTCACTTGTGTAGGAACGGATGTACCCAACTCTTTGCTACCAAGTTGAAATTGAATTATGGCTGAACATGATGCACATCTAATTCTCTTCTCACTCTTTCCTGTCATCATTAGTTTCTTAGGTAGCTTCAGCAGCTCAAAGAAGCTACAACACATAATGAAAGGGGCACCACCAGCTATAGCTTGACATACACATCCAACTCTATGGGTGACAACCACTCTTCTAGGATAACGCCGATGACCAAGGCCACCATTTTCTAACTCCAGGTCACTAGAAGGCCTTGTAAGTCCCCGCCCTTCATGATAAATGTTATTAAGGGCAGATAAGCCCTCACATGTGTAACCCCCTATACCATAACCCACAGAGTTCATGTGATGATTAAGAATGGGATTAACAGTGTTGTTTCGTGACCTTCTATGGACAAAACCATCTATACAAAATCTGATAAGCCATCGTCCAAAATCTTCTAATTTTTTGCTGCACCACCATAATAACAGGAAAATACAAAACTTTAGAATCTTAAAAACAAGATTCAATTCTAAACTTATCCTACCATCTATACAAAAGTTTACAAAAGAGTTCTGCCGTACTGAATATGGAATACCAAAGAAACAAATGTACAGGGGGAAATTGTTCAATTACTATGTTAAAAGTCTCATCTAAAATCTTGAACCGTTAAAAATGCCACATTCACCTATTTTTTTCTTCGAACATGCAAGTTCATAATGTTTTTTGGTGAATCAGTAAAGGTGAGACTTAGAATTCAAGGTATTTTTCTTGATCAAACAGCAATACAACTACGCTTCAGTCCCACACACGTTCATGTCAGATATATGATAGCCCAAATCATGTCAGCTACCGCTCAGACACCCATGAGCCGAGCTAGAATACCAGTCAGGGGTCCCTAAAATTCTGCAGAAGAGCTGAGGCACAACTCTACCATGGAAGAACATATCAGAATAATGCTAGCTTGAGCATTTCAAAGTATCAAACTGCATAAGTCACAGTTGTAATGACATCATAACATGAACAATAAAAGGCACATGAATTTAAGTTTACAGATGGACACAATTTCTCCATCACTATAATACCCCAAAAAATCCAAACTAATATTAAAGCCATGTACCAAGCTTATGAATAGTACATCATAGTTATTTTATAGTTTTATGATTAATTTAGATGTATATTAAGGCTTCAAATAACTCTCAGCTATCAGACGAATCAAAACATTCCTTACCGATTGAATTCTTGAGAAGGATATTGGTATAGTCAAATTCAAACAAGCATATCTCTCATTACACTTGAAATTTTTGAGATCATGACCTATAAATAGATAGATAATTGAATTAATTTTCCAACGATACCAATTTTGCCTAAATCTAAAATCGGAGCAAAGAGTTATTCCTATTTTACTCCAGCATGTCAGGCTGGAAATAATGTAACGACATTCGTGGTAGCTTACCACATTTGTGACGCCCTACCATGAAGGTCGTCATCCTGAGGCAGAAACCAGCTCCTAAGTGACGACATTCATGGTAGCTTACCACATTTGTGATGCCCTACCACAAAGGTCGTCAGACTTAGGCAGAAACCAGCTCTTAAGTGACGACATTCGTGGTAGCTTACCACATTTGTGACGCCCTACCACAAAGGTCGTTAGACTTAGGCAGAAACCATCAATTCCAGCTCCTGTGTGACAACATTTTTGATGGCTTACCACATTTTTGATGCCTTGTCACAAATGTCGTCAGCTATTATTTTCAGCAACTGGGAATTTATTTCATAAGGATATTTTGGTCTTTTCCCTTCACTTCCCACGACTTATAACCCTAAAGAGGCATAATTTTTCCCATTTTTCTTCAGTTAAACATCTAAAAAACCCTCTCTTACACTCTCAATCACAAGATTAGGGTTTTCATCAAACTCATCTCTCAAAAGCAAGATTCAAGCCTTTTTCCAAAATAATCAAGAATTAAGTTTCCCAATCCAAGAACACTCTAGCAAATCATCAAGGTTTCCTTTCTAAGGTATGCGTAGTGTTCATCTATGGATCCAATCCGTTCATAGAGCTCAAGAACCATGTTGTAAATACTATTTTGTGAACTTTTTGTGGTGATATGAGCATGTACATGTTGATGATTGTTGTTTAAGTTTCAAGATGATATCTAGCGGTGTTTTCATGGAATATATATGCTTGTTAGTTGAAAAATATGAACCTTAGATGGTGTAAAATGGTACAAGTTATGAGACACACCTATGCCTTAAAGATTGCTTGCAAGGTGTTCGATAAAATGCTTAGGATGCTAGAAATTCATGTTTATATGGTTCCATGATGTCTAAATGACAAGTCCATGTTAGCTATATGCTTTAATATGAATTTCATGCATTTCATGTGTTGCTATTGTTGTGGTATGAAGCATGTATGATAATGGAGATTACAATATGCACATGAAATATAGCTATGCACTCCCTACAATGCTTAATATGTTGAGGAACTATATGATGTATAATATCCTCTATTTATGATAATATGAATTGTGGACTCCAATCTTATGATCAAGTCAGTCATGTTGTGTCAGTTTCCTTTCATCGAGTCCTGGGGGTATTCGTACCCGAAAACTATAGCTGTATGCCTAGAGCCATGTCATGTTATCACGATACTCTCAGTCAAGCCATGATCTATAGAATTCAGTAAGTCATATGACTCAGGAAAATCCAGTAACCTCAGTAATCTCAGTAGTTTAGTAATCTCAGTGATCTAAGTACTCAGTAATATCTGTAACCTTAGTATTCAAAGTCAATCTCAGTAACTTCAGTACTCTTAACCAGTCCTCAGAACTCAGTACATTCCGTCAGTCATCGAAATTCTGTAAACTTAGTTTTAGCTCCGCTAAATAATACCACTATTTTTAGTTCAGTTAATCAGTATCAGTTCAGCAAATCAGTTCAGTTAAGTTATTTAGTTCAGCCCAGTTATTCATTTTAGTGTCTTTTAGATAGGAGTAGGATTCAGCACCGAGTGAACCTAGGGATGGGGGCTCACCCGCTAGAATAAGACTGAGATCCCTAGAAGCAATCCCTAAGTTCCAGAACTACGTAGCCTGCGTAGGTACGAGATGTCACCCATTATATAGGACTAACATACTCAAGGGTCACCCGTTAGCACATTTATATGTATAGGACTGATCCCAAGAGTCACCCGCTAGATTAGGAATGACTCCACAGTAGATGTCTTTACTGGTGGCGCAGTACTGAAACCTTTCTAGTCAGCTTAGCTTGGGGCATGTCGGTTAGATGAACAAATCCCACAGTTTCAATTATAGATTCAGGACTGTCAGATACAGTCAACTCAGTTCAGTAGTACAGATTCAGTACTGTTAGATACAGTCAATTCTTATCATTGTAAATAGACTTTAAGATTAACCATTAGCTAGGACTAATCTCAACTATGATTAATCGATATCAGAATCATTAGATTTAAAGATCACCCGCTAGATAGAATTCATCTCAGATTCAGTTACTCCAAGTAGAATGGAACTCAGATAGTTTCATCAGAACTTAGGCTGTTAGATATAGTCACTTAGTATCAGTTACATCGATTAGACCGATCATCATAGTTATATCAGTCATATCAATTATCAGAATTTATGATATCAGTATTCAGCTTCAGGACTGTCAGACACAGTCAACCGGACCAGTTCTTCATAATTCAAATTGTCATAAATAGTTGCTTATCTATTCAGTATCTCAGTATCAATACACTCATGTTGTCAGTATTCAGACTCAGTAGTCAGTATCTCCACGCGTTCAGTTATAGTTATGTATGGATGTATGTATTCTCATGTTCATATTAGTCAGCATTATTCATGCATATAACCCTTTGCATTTAGCCTACCTCACTCGTATACTCAGTACATTCGGATGTACTGACACATTTGCGCTATGGTGCTTTCTCTTATATTACACCATAGGTTCAGAGGTACGAGCTCCAGATCAGCAGTAGCATTCCAGTGTTCAGAGTTTACAGTGAGTCCTTCTTATTCGAGGATGATATAATTATTGCTATATTTACTATTCAGTTGCTAAATAGAGTTAGTTGGAGACATGTTCCTTCGACTCCTTATTCAGTTCAGTTAGAGGCTTTCAGACTAAATGTCAGATTAGATATTCAGATCTCATTATTTTTAGTATTTATGACTTATTTTGGTATTGTTATACCTTTTCAGACATTTTGTTGTCAGACATTTATTCAGTTCGAACCTTATGGCCTTTCATGTTTATATTTCAGTATTTTATGATATATTATGTAGTATACAGGTATAGATATCAGTCATGGGTTAGCTTGTGGCCCTTTGGGGTTATAAGCACCGTGTAGAATTCCGATTTAGAAAATTAGGATGTTACAAACTTGGTATCAGAGCCTAAGGTTCAATAGAGTCCTAGGAATTCTGAAAGCCTCATCTAGTAGAGTCTTGTACATGCGTGTATTGTGCACCACACTTATGTGCAGGAGGCTATGAGATGTTTTAGGAACAGTTTCTCTTCTTTCAGTATTCATGTCATGCCAGCCGCATCTAGTAGAGTCTTGTACATGCGTGTATTGTGCACCACACTTATGTGCAGGAGGCTATGAGATATTTTAGGAACAGTTTCTCTTCTTTCAGTATTCATGTCATGCCAGTGAACATAATCTCAGTGTACTCTATTTCTCCCTTTCTTCTACAGGCATGCCTCCTAAAAGAAGAAACAGGAATCAGTCAGCCCCTCAGCCCGAAGACCCTTTGGGCAATCATGTTTCTCATGTGGAGTTCAGGGATGCATTCACCACTCTTTCTCAGTCATTCGCTGCCCAGAATGAATGACCAGCTATCATTCCGGCCAACCCAATGGCTAATTTAGTTGCAGCTAGAATTTGGGACTTCACCCGAATGAATCCTCCTTCCTTCATAGGGTCTAAGCCAGATGAGAACCCGCAGGAATTCCTAGATCAGGTTCCGAAGGTGATAGATTTTATGGGGGTTACAACTGTTCAGCGTTTTGAGTTAGTCACATACCAATTACAGGATGTCGCTTATACTTGGTACAAGTAGTGGAAGTGAAAAAGGTTAGAGATGCAGGCCCTATAGAGTGGGAGGAGTTTGCCTCTGCTTTCCTTGATAGATTCTTTCCGCTAGAGCTTAGAGAAGCTAAGGTACTAGAGTTCATCAACCTCAGGCAGGGCAGTATCACGGTAAAGGAGTATTCTCTCAAGTTTACTCAATTGGCCAGATATGCCCCTAATGTGGTTACAAATGGTAGAGATAGGATGAGTAAGTTTGTGTCAGGGGTGAATGATAGTATAGTAAACGAGTGCAGATCTTCCATATTGAATAGTGATATGACTTTAACCAGACTTATGACCCATGCTCAATAGATAGAGGAGCAGAAGATTAGGACGAAAGAGAGACAGAGTAAGAGAGCAAGGACAGGTAGTTTTAGCTTTGCTCAGCCTAAGTCACAGAGTGGTAACCGTTCTCAGCATAGTCAGAAATTTCCAGTCCCATCTCTGTCCTCAGCTAGTGTACCAGCACCTAAGTCCAAAAATGAACGTTATGATGGGGCGCCAAGCTCTGAGGCCCAGGGTAGTGAAAATAGAGGTCTTACTTATCCGCTTTGCGAAGAGTATGGTAAAAATCATCTAGGTGCATGTATGGTAGGCAGTGATGTATGCTTTGGGTGTGGAAAGCCAGGCCACATGATGTGAGAGTGCAGATTTCTAGCACAGAGGGGTAAGGAGTTGCGTCAGCAAGGTACCAATAGTGGTCAGCATCAGAATAGACTTTATGCACTCCATACCCGTCTAATCCAGAAAGTTTCCCTGACTTAGATTCGGGTATATTACCAGTCTTTCATGTTCATAGTATGCATTGTTAGATCTCTTTCTCTCATTCGAGCATATGTTTCAGTATGAGTTAGCTAGTAAAGCCAGCAAGTCAGTTTAGCAATCGAGCAGTCAGATTTTTATTGCTTGTTTTCTCATCTTTGCATCTATTCATGCTATCCAAAATCTCAGAGAAAGTAACTATTTCAAGGTAGAATCTCCTCGTAGTTGTAAGTTCAGTTCATCTTATGCATCATGCATTAGTTTCAGACTCCTGAAGTTTAGTTATAATCTAGTTCGTAGATGCCCTGTGCATTACCCAGTATCTCCGTAAGGTAAGAATTCTTAGAGGGACATAGCATCCCAAGCGGGAGATACCCCACTTTCTCTTAACACTCTCATGCCTTAGATCTTTCAATTTCTCCTTGAATAACGAATTCAATCTAGAATAGAGGGTACTCATAAGTTGACCTTTAGGTTAGACCTCAGCTGTAAGTCAAGTATTTAGAGGTTCAGTTCAGTTCATGATGTTCAGTCCATATGTCACATAGCAGAATCAGTCATGCTCACATGTTTCAGTTTAATCTTAGTGCCTTTACCATTGCATGTTTAGTCGCATACTAGTGAGTCAGTTCAGTCATGTATTCACGCATCAGATATGCGTGGTCAGCTTATCAGTACTTTCAGTCATGTACCCACGTATTATGTCAATTATATAATCATGCATCAGATATGCATGGATTCAGCTTATCAGTTATGCATCAGATATGTATTCTCAGTTTGAGAAACTCGATTTATCAGAACACTCCGTCCTACATTCATAAATCAGCTACCCATGCATCAGATATGCATGTACAGTATGATATGCTTAGTTTTCAGTCATGTTAGCCATGAAATCATGATCAGTCATTCATGCTATATAAGCGTCATTTTATATTTTCTCCCCTCTCAATCAGTCATCATTCAAGGATGAATATTTCTAAGAGGGAGATATTATAATACCCCAAAAAATCCAAACCACTATTAGAGCCATGTACCAAGTTCATGCATAGTACATCATGGTTTTTTTGTAGTTTTATGATTAAGTTAGATATATAGATAGGCTTCAAATAACTCCAACCTATCAGACGAATTAAAACACTCCTTACCGATTGAATTCTTGAGAAGGATATTGGTATAGTCAACTTTAAATGAGCATATCTCTAATTATACTTGGAATTTTTGAGCTCATGACCTATCAACAGACAGATAACTGAATTATAATTCTAACGATAACGATTTCAACTAAATCTGATAAAGGAGCAAAGTGTTATTCCTATTTTACTCCAGCATGTTAGGCGGGAAACAGTGTGATGACATTCGTGGTAGCTTACCACATTTGTGACGCCCTACTACAAAGGTCGTCAGCCTTAGGCAGAAAACATCTCCTAAGTGACAAAATTTGTGGTAGCTTACCACATTTGTGATGCCCTACCACGAAGGTCGATAGACTTAGGAAGAAAACAACTTCTAAGTGACGACATTCGTGGTAGCTTACCACATTTGTGACGCCCTACCACGAAGGTCGTCAGACTTAGGCAGAAACCATCAATTCCAGATCCTGTGTGATGACATTTTTGACGGCTTACCATATTTTTTACGCCTTGTCACAAATGTCGTCAGCTATTATTTTCAGCAACTGGGAATTTATTTTATAAGGGTATTTTGGTATTTTTCCTTCACTTTCCACGACTTATAACCCTAAAGAGGCATAATTTTTCCCATTTTTCTTCAGTTAAACATCTCAAAAACCCTCTTTTACGCTCTCAACCAGAAGATTAGGATTTTCCTCAAACTCATCTCTCAAAAGCAAGATTCAAGCCTTTTTCCAAGATAATCAAGAATTAAGTTTCCCAATCCAAGAACTCTCCAGCAAATCATCAAGGTTTCCTTTCTAAGGTATGCGTAGTGTTCATCTATGGATTCAATCCGTTCATAGAGCTTAAGAACCATATTGTAAATACTATTTTGTAAATTTTTTATGGTGATATGAGCATTTACATGTTGATGATTGTTGTTTAAGTTTCAAGATGATATCTAACGATGTTTTCATGGAATATATATGCTTGTTAGTTGAAAACTATGAAACTTAGATGGTGTAAAATGGTACAAGTTATGAGACACACCTATGCCTTAAAGATTGCATGCAAGGTGTTCGATAAAATGCTTATGATGCTAGAAATTCATGTTTATATGGTTCCATGATGTCTAAATGACTAGTCCATGTTAGCTATATGCTTTAATATGAATTTTATGCATTTCATGTGTTGCTATTATTGTGGTATGAAACATGTATGATAATGGAGATATACAATATGCACATGAAATATAGCTATTCACTCCCTACCATACTTAATATGTTGAGGAACTATATGATGTATAATATCCTCTATTTATGATAATGTGAATTGTGGACTCCAATCTTGTGATCAAGTCAGTCATGTTGTGTCAGTTTCCTTCCATCGAGTCCAAAGGGTATTTGTACCCAAAAACTATAGTTGTGTGCCTAGAGCCATGTCATGTTATCAGGATGCTCTCAACCAAGCCATGATCTATAGAATTCAGTAAGTCATATGACTCAGGAAAATCCAGTAACCTCAGTAATCTCAGTAGTTCAGTAATCTTAGTGATCTAAGAACTCAGTAATATCTGTAACCTTAGTATCCAAAGTCAATCTCAGTAACTTCAATACTCTCAACCAGTCCTCAAAACTCAGTACAATCTGTCAGTCATCAAAATCTAGTAAACTCAGTTTTAGTTCAGCCCAGTTATTCATTTTAGTGTCTTTTAGATGGGAGTAGAATTCAGTACCGAGCGAACCTAGGGATAGGGGCTCACCTGCTAGAATAGGACTGAGATCCCTGGAAGCAATCCCTAAGTTCCAGAACTATGTAGCCAGTGTAGGTATGATATGTCACCCGTTATATAGGACTAACATACTCAAGGGTCACCCGTTAGCACATTTATATGTATAAGACTGATCCCAAGAGTCACCCGCTAGATTAGGAATGACTCCACAACAGATGTCTTTACTGGTGGCGCGGTACTGACACCCTTCCAGTCAAGGCAGAGATTGGACCCCAGTCAGCTTAGCTTGGGGCATATCAGTTACATGAACACATCCCACAGTTTCAGTTACAGATTCAGGACTGTCAGATACAGTCAACTCAGTTCAGTGGTACAGATTCAGTACTGTTAGATATAGTCAATGTTTATCATTGTAATTAGGACTGATCTCAACTATGATTAATCGGTATCAGAATCATTAGATTTAAATATCACCCGCTAGATAGGACTGATCTCAGACTAAGTCAAATCATTCTTATTATCAGTATACTCATGATCACCCGCTAGATAGGACTAATCTTAGATTCAGTTACTCCAAGTAGAACAGAACTCAAATAGTTCCACCAGAACTTAGGCTGTCAAATACAGTTGCTTAGTATCAATTACATCGATTAGGCCGATCATCACAGTTATATCAGTCATATCAGTTATCAGAATTTATGATATCAGTATTCAGCTTCAGGACTGTCAGACACAGTCAACCAGACCAGTTCTTCATAATTCAAACTATCAAAAATAGTCGCTCATCTATTCAGTATCTCAGTATCAATGCACTCGTGTTGTCAGTAGTTAGTAGCTCCACGAGTTCAGTTACAGTTATGTATGGATGTATTCTTACGTTTTTATTAGTCAGCATTGTTCATGCATATAACCCTTTGCATTTAGCCAACCTCACTCATATACTCAGTACATTCAGACATACTGATGCATTTGCGCTATGGTGTTTTCTCTTATGTTACACCATAGGTTCAGAGGTACGAGCTCCAGATCAGCAGTAGCATTCTAGTTTTTTGAGTTTGCAGTGAGTCCTTCTTATTCGAGAATGATATGATTTTTGCTACATTTATTATTCAACTGCTAGATGGATTTAGTTGGAGACATGTTCCTTCAACTCCTTATTCAGTTCAGTTAGAGGCTTTCAGACTAGATGTCAAATTAGATATTCAGATCTTATTATTTTCAGTATTTATGACTTGTTTTGGTATTGTTATACCTTTTTCAGATATTTTGTTATCAGACGTTTATTCAGTTTGAACCTTATGGCCTTTCATGTTCATGTTTTAGCATTTTATGATATATTATGTAGTATACAGGTACAGATATCAGTCATGGGTTAGCTTGTGGTCCTTCGGGGTCATGAGCACCATGTAGCATTCTGGTTTAGAAAATTGAGGTGTTATAATCATAAACGTGCAGATATAGGTGCAGTTGATAGTCGAATCCAGGATTTTAACTTGATGAGTTCTAGTTTTAAGGATCTTAGAATTGAACTCATGGTATGCAATAAAACCTGAAGTCTTGTATCTCATTTAGAAATACTGAAGAAGTTTAAGCACATAAAAGATACAACTAACAAAATACAAAAATTTTCCAGAATGATTACACCATGGTACCTGAAAATATATATACAATAATCTGTTGCGTCTTATGTTTTTCCATAATGTTTGAGTTCCTTGGACTTAAGTTCCATAATGTTTGAGATGCAGGAATGAATAGTAGTGTTATTGAATTCCTCATCAATAAACCAAGATTGTAAGATACTCATATAGCTTGAGTGTATTGCTAATTTCTCAATTACCTTATTTTCAAACAAAATCAAACTCAAATCACATGAGTAAGTACTTCAGCAGAAACCCAAACAAACAAAAAATGAAAAAATTATAGAAAATTTGGCCAAGAACTATAGAATTATGATTATTGAAGCAATAAAAAATTTATTTGAAAGTAATATGGAGCATACCTTTGAAATTTTTGCACAAATCGCAATGGGGAGAATTGATAAGAAAACCCCAAAATTGAAGGAGAAATGATAATGATATGCTTCTGAAATTTGGGATGGGTAATGCGAGTTGAGTATTATTGGGTTATCGACGGTGGAGGTGGGGTGGGGTGGGGTAGGTGGCAGGGGCAGAAGACTCGCGTCTGTAGCGGCTTCTCAATTTTATGTGGAAAATGACTTCCCTTGTTTTACTAGGGAAGTCATTTTCTATGATTTGGAGGAAAAAAAGTTGTCTTGGAAAATATTTTCCCAACCATTTGTTACAACCAAACAATGGAAAATAAAAAAATATTTTTCAGTAAATATTTTTCGTCATACCAAACACACCCTAAAAGAAAGAAGAGAAAGAAGGTAAAAAGGAAAAAAGAGAAAAATTATTTTTTTTAAAAAATAAATCAGAAAATTATATTAAGCAAAAGAGATATTTATAAATTAAAGTTTTAATTGTTATTTTTTCCTTCTCACTCTCTCAAAGAGAATGAACTACACCTTCTCACCACCTCAACATTTAGGAGCAATAATTATACCTTTAAAATATTTAGGGGTTAATAGGACCCCTGTGAAGTATAAATGTGTTGTTGGTTATTGGGTAATTGATTTTAAAAGAATTTGGCCATTTTTCCAAAATAATAAGAGTTCTAATGATCACTATTTAGATTACATCAAGAGAATAAATATCAAAGTAATCTAATATTATAGTTTTGATTAAAATTTCTAATCACAAGTCTGATTTTATATTTATAATTTTACTATCAAATCTCTAGAGTCTAAAGGGTTTAGCTTGATCAGGACCAAGACAGAATACTTGAAATATAAGTTTGTTGATTCAACATATAAGGTTGGTGTGGTAATGGAGCTGAATTCTCAGGTCATTCGAAAGAGGGATAGTTTCAAGTATCTTGGATCTATGATTCAGAAAAATAGAGAGATTGATGAGGATGTGGTATACTATATTGGTGCAGGGTAATTGAAGTGGGGGCTTTCTTCAGAAATTCTATGTGATAAGAAGGTGCCTCCTAAGCTTAAAGTACGTTCTACAGAATGGCAGTCTGACCGACTATGTTGTTTGTAGGGAGTGTTGGTCAGTTAAGAACTCCCACATCCAGAAGTTGAAGGTGGCAGAGATGAGGATGGTAATATAGATGTGTGTACTTACCCAGAGATATGGGGTAGAAATGAGATTATTCGAGACAAGGTGGGAATGATTTTGGTGGAAGACAAGATACGAAAAGTGAGGTTGTAATGGTTCATATATGTGATGAGAAAGTGCATGTATGCTCTAGTACGGAGGTGTGAGGGGGTGGATATGGATGATTTTATGTGGGGTAGAGGTAGGTGTAAGAAATATTAGAGGGACGTTAGATATGACTTAGAGCAGTTACAACTTACAGAGGACATGACCCTTGATAGGAAGGTATGAAGGACGCGAATTAGGATAGAGAATTATTAGGTAGGAGTGTGTCCGTAATAGTAAGGAGGAGTATTTTGTTTGTATCTATGCCTGCACTTTCTTGTAGATTCTTGTTCATAGTGTTCTAATGATGTTTGTGATTTCGAATAGATATTTATAGTATTACTCTGTCGGTGTCTTATTTTTTTATAATCTAGCGATGCTTAATCCCATTTTATTAGTTATTTTTTATATTTTTTATTTGTTATACTATTATCTATTTTGAGTTGGGAGTCTATCGAAAACAACCTCTCTTCTTCATCTGAGATAGTGATATGGAATGTGTATACTTTACCCTCCCTAGACTCCACTTTATGAGTATACATTGAGTATATTGTTAGTAATTTCTTGTTTTAATGTTCGATTCATAATTTTAGATTAACAACAGGAAAATGATCATATAAATCCTAAATGTGATTAGATATTGGCCTCATTTTAAGATATAACATCTATTGGCCTCATTGTTTCATCATAAACTTCAGGGTCTTCCATTAAGTAAACAAACACTAATTTATTATTTAAATGTTAATGTTAAGTTTCAACAAAAAAAATAATGATAAAATCAAGATCAATGTCAGTCTCAATCTTTTACTCCTTGTAAGTTTAATTTCACGATCATTAGCTACAACTCATCAAAGGCACAACAAGAGAATTAACCTGCATAAATATAGAAACAGTATTTTGCACTGAGCATGTTATATTTCAAAAGAAAAACATGATAAATGTTAAATGTAGTTACATTATAGTGAATCTCTATCAAGATCTAATAAGATCTATCAATATCTATCAGGATTTAAAGTATCTGTCTTTTAGTCAAAAACTAAGAGTATTTTCCCCTACAAATAGAGGAATTTTGTCCATTGTATACTCAATCTGATGATCTCTCATCACTCAAAAGAAATAAAGAAGTCTCCCTCTTTTCTCTCTATTTATTCTTCTTGTTCTTATTTTTATGTTTCATAACACGTTATGGGACAAAACCTCCTAAGAAAAAAAGAGTACAACGCGTATTAACTCCCCCCAATAAGAACATTCTTGAACCTTTGCATCTCGATCTTGTGCACCATCTCCATGAAAGTTGCAATTGGAGAAAATTTGATAAATAAATCAGTCACATTGTCACTTGAATGAACTTGTTGCACATTAATATCATCATTCTTTTATAGCTCATGTATGTAGAAAAGCTTTGGTAAAATGTGCTTCGTTCTATCTCCTTTTATGAATCCTCCCTTAAGATGTGCTATGTATGCTGCATTATCTCTGTACAAAATTATGGGTAGATTATCATATCCCATACGGGCGTTGAGTTTGACGGATCAGGCCGAGCTGGCCCATCACAAAAAACACCAAACCGTGTGTTGCGGGCCTTATGGGCCAACCCATTTTTAAAAAATAATATTTTATAATTTAATTTTGAAATATTAATAAACAGAAGTATTACTAGACAATATTACATAGTGTTAATACTTGTTAATCAAGTCTCCAACACCCCAAAAAGTACTCCTAATAGCGAAATTAAATAACTTTTGACATAATATCCTTTGAACCAAATAAAAATACCAATAAGCAATCTAAATATTTGCATGTATTTGACTTACGGGCCGGCCCACGGGCTAGCCCAACCCACATTGCTCAACCCTCACGGGCCACGGGCTTATACGGGTCGAGCTAAAAATCCCTGTTCTTAAATGATCTGCAAAAATTAAAGCCCAACTTCATCAAATTAAAGGTTGGGTCAGGCCGGCCCAACTGGCCTGACCCATATTGACGGCTCTAAAAATTATTGGTTGGTGTTGACTCTCATAGTTGACAAGTCGATTTATTTTTTTAATTCACCTCAAAAATTCAAAATAATTTAAAAAATAAATTAAAGAAAAACAAAAAAATAGAAAGAGGAAAGGAATAGCTAAATGAAACAACGATTAACAGCATCATGCTATTGATGGGATCAAATTCTTTAAATTTTAATATTAATTTTTTTTGTTTTTCCTTTTCCTATTGTTTAGTGTGAATAAATTAATCATCCGATCATAAGAATCTCGAGATGATTAATGCATATCTCAAACATTTTGCATCATATTTTCTTTCTAGCTAGCTAAAAAGCATATCAACCTTATTCAACAAAGGGAGAAAGTTGATATTGATTTTAAAGTCTTTAATTCACATTATATATGTTAGAATTTCATCATAATGTTCTGTTATGATGAAAGGAGGTAAATACAAAATAAAAAATAAAAAACAACAAATATAACATAAAAAAATCCTTCAAATTAAAGGTAACAACTACGGGATCACCAAGATCCAACCAGATTCATTATAATAATAACAGGGTTACAAATATTTCTTCAAATGGATGCACAACAAGTATCAAATACAGAGAAACACTAGCTACACCAACAAAAAAAATCAAGAGAAAGCACCAAAAACAGTTGTGATATTTGAGACTCAAAACTAGATGTTGTGGACCTCCAAGTCCGATATCCACCATTTAAATCTATCATTAAGATGTTAGAAATACTCAGTCAAAATTTCATCCCTGATCCAACAGTGAACGAGATGTCAAGCGCGATTCAAAGTGGTTGGTTGGAAATCAAAAATTGTAGTAAAAGAACTCTCTTTCTCTCTTCTCACTTTGGCGAAAGCCCTCTAAAAAAACGTCTCTTATGTGCTAATTTCTCTTAAATACAAACACCAATGATCATGATAATTATCTCTTAAATAGTCTTATTTATAGATGATGGTGATGTTTTTTTTCTAAAGCTAAATCAATTCCAAACAGGAATGAAAATTTGAATCTTTTTCCAAATAAAATCGAAAAACAAAAGATAATAGGATTAGTCCATGGGCCTTTTGGTTGAAACATGGCCATGGTCCAATAAGCTCCCCCTCCTTCTAAGGGACGAAATGGATCTTCAAGCGGAGGAACTCAAGACAAGGTTCATGCCCGCCAAAGTTCTACAATACTCATTCTTCTCTACAACCACCACTTTTGTTGGTATATATAGAGAATTGTCATTAGTGTGTATCTTCTCAACCTCAAATAATTTCTTTTTCCACGGTCGTTCTAATCTAGTTTTACTTAAACTAGTATGCTTGGACTTAGAATGAAAGGTAAAGTGCTTCATAAGATAAATAACACTCTAATTATCACTGAATAAGATGAACCTTGACTGCTCAAAATCAAGATCATTCATAAATTCCTTCATCCAAAGCAATTCTTTGGCATCTTTAGTGATTGCAATATATTCAACTTCTGTGATGGATAGAGCTATACACTTCTATAGTCTAGATTTTTGAGAAATAAATCTCCCGACAAAAATGATCAAATAACCGAATGTGGATCTTGAGTCAGATCACCCCCCCAATTAGAGGTTGTGTAGCAAATAAGTTCAGACTTATCACTACCAAAGCATAACTCTATGTCTGTAGTACCCTTCAAATATCTTAGTATCAATTTTACTGCATCACAATATTTTTCAGGATTAGAAAGAAATCTTTTAACAGTACCAACGATATGTGCAACATCTGAGATCTAGTGCAAATCATAGCATACATCAAACTACCAATTGCAAAGGAGTAAGAAATACAAGATATTTTTTTCTTTTCTTTCTCAGTAGATAGACTCTGGATCGTACTCAATTTAAAGTGTTTAACAAGAAGAGTACTAACCATTTTTGCCTCCGTCATATTGAACCTCTTTAGTTAGTACCTTCTCAATATACTGCTTATGGAATAATGATAAATTATTTTTATTTTTATCTCTATATATTTGTGACTAAAATTTTTCTTGTTGGCCTAAGTCCTTCATTGCAAACGATCTGCTCAAATCTTTATTTAAAACCACAATTTTAGATTTATTTCTACCAACAATTACTATATCATCCACATAAAGTAGTAAAATAATGATATCATCATCTGAGAACTTCTGAAAGAATACATAGTGATTTGAAGATGTTTTCTTGTATCTCAATTTTTCAATGATAAATTTGAACTTCAAGTGCCATTGTCTTGGAGTTTGCTTCAAGCCATATAAGTTATTTCTCAATTTGCAGATGTAATTTTTTTTCTTTGACCACAAAACCTTCAGACTAATCCATGTAAATCTCTTTGTCTATATCATCATGAAAAAAACAGTCTTAACATTCACTTTCTCAACCTCTAAATTTAGACTTGCAGCCAAGCCAAGTCTACCACCATACGAATAGAAGATATTTTCATGACAAAATAAAAAATTTCATCAAAGTCAAATCCCTTTCTCTTTCCAAACCCTTTGACAACTAACCTCACCTTATACATAGGCGCAAAGGTATGTTGCTCTTTCTTTACTCTAAAGATCCATTTAAACTTTCTTACCTTTTGATAATTTCACTAAATCGTATGTTTCATTCTTGTGGAGTGACTTCATCTTATCTTCCATTACTTCTACCACTCATCTCTGTGAGTATCTTGCATGGATTCGTCATAATCTCCAGATTCTCCCATGTGAGTTAAAAGTACATATTAATTTGAAGAATAATATATTGACTTTTGTTTCTCCCTAGAAGATCTTCTACAAAAGGTTTCTGAAACATCTGAAGCATTTACTTGAGCACGAGTTGGTTGTTGATCAACCACAACATCATTAATCAAATTGTCTATAGGTTCTACACCCTCTTGATCATCATTTGCCTCATTATCTTGGGTTCCTTCATGTACAATAGGTGCACCAGTAATAGAAACTAGATCAACATCAACTAAGCTTTTATTGTTCTGAGAATTTATTTTTTAAGTCTTGTTAATATCTTTAATAGATTGATCTATAAGAATATCACATCACGACTTCTAATAAGCTTCTTATCAAATAAATTAACCAATAAAGATGCACAGTTTAGTTTTGACATCCAGTTTTGATCTCTTATGTTTTAAAACATGCACACAAGCCTTACACCCAAACACTTTCAAGTGATCATATGAAATATCCTTAGCATACCAAATTATGTTTAGAGCATCGCCATCCAAGGAAACTGTGGGAGACAAATTGATAAAATAAGCAACAGTATTGAGTGCTTTCGCACAAAAGAAATGTAAAAGTTTAGTCACTGAACGTACACATCTAACTCTCTCAACTAGAGTTCTATTCATCTTTTTTGCCAAGCCATTCAATTGAGACGTCTTGGATCGAGTTCTCTGATGACAAATTATTTGTGATTTTCAATAGTTATCAAAAGGATTAATATATTCACCATCATTGTCAGTGCAAATATATTTTAGTTTCTTCCTAACTTGTCTCTCGGATAAGGATTGCAATTTCTTAAACACATCAAGTACTTGATCTTTGGATTTTAAAGAATATATCCAAAGTTTGAAAGAATGATCATCAATGAAAGTCACAAAGTAAAGTGCACCACCTTGTGATTTAACTTTAAAGGGACCACAAAAGTCCGGGTGTACTATCTCTAATAATTTAGGCTTTTTTGTTAGGGGATGGCTGTGAAACGAAAGTTTCTTCTATTTTTCGGCTAGGGAATAAAGACATCTTTTCACCTTTGCTTGTTTCACACCAGCAAGCAAGTTCTTATTAGCTAAATATGTGATCCTCCTCTTGCTCATATGATTGATCCTATTGTACCACAATTTCAATAAAGTGTCACTTTTTATCAAATATACAAAGTCGTTAAGGATAGATCCTTGAGTCATGTATAAATTAGAATACTTTATTTCTCTAGATATAATTAATGTGTCTTTGATGATATTTCATTGGGCATTGAATAAGTCATTATGATAGCCATCATCATCCAGTTGCCCTATAGATATCAAGTTTAAAGAAATGTTTGGAGTATGTTTGACATTTTGAAGGACAGACATCGTATCAATATTAGTCTTCAACTAAATTGTGCCAAAACCAAACACCTTAACTCACCAACACTGTCCATCTTCAACACTCTAGAATTAAGGAGTATAATATGAAAAGAAGTCTTTCTTCCGTGTAACATGAGATGTAGATCCAGAATCTACTATCCAACTAATATTTTGGGATATAAAATTGGTGATGTTTTTATCACAAGAAAATAGGTCTTCTCTAACAACGATAATAGCATTATTTTCGTTATTCTCCTCTTTCTTTCCTTCTCTAATCTCTTGCTTTAATATTACAAAATCTTTTAATATATCCTTTATTGCTAGAATGATAGCATTAACAAGTCTTATATCCTGACCTTGACTTGTTTCTGCTTTTACATTTATTCCTTGTGTTTCTTATTTTATCTCTCTTCCAGTCTATTATAAATATCTCTGAGTGTGAGGATGAACCCTGAGATTTTCTCCTCATTTCTTCATTTAAATTATCACTTTTGATAAATTTCATCGTCACTTTTCTATCAAAATCTAGATTTGTTAAAGAAATGCGAAGAGTTTTTTTTATGAATTTGAAAGAATATTAAGTAGTCAAAATCCTTGAACCTCATTGTCAAAATTAAAACTCATTCTAGACATTTCATAAAGAACATCTTAAAATCAATTATATGATCAATAATAGGACTGCACTGCTTGTATTGAAAGGTCATCAATTGATTTAGCAAGAACAACTTATTATTGTCAATTTTTGAAGCGTAAAGTGTCTCTAATTTTTTTCACAATGTTCTAGCATGTGTATTATTCACAATATGATTGTGGACATTATTTTCAACCCATTGCCTTATATATCCACATATTTATTGGTTCTCAAATTCCAATTTTCGTTAGTTTTATCATCGAGTTTATGAGCAGCAAAAATGGAAAGATGTCTCTTCTTCACAAATAGAAGATCTTTCATCTTGCTCTTCCATATGTTGTAATTGCTCCTATTTAAATATATCATCTTGCTCATATTCGCCTCCATTCAAAAAAATTTGATAGACAACCAACTCACTGATATCACTTGTTATGACGAAAGGAGGTAAATACAAAAATAAAGAAAGTAAAGCACACCAAATATAACGTAAAAAATCTTCAAATCAAAGATAACATTCACGAAATCACAGAGATTCAAACAACTCTCTACAATAATAAGAGGATTATAAATATTCCTTTGAATGGCTACACAACAAGTGTCAAACAAGGAGGCGCAATAGCTACATCAATAAAAATAAATCAAGAAAAATCTCTCAAAATAGTGTTGTTGTTCGAAACTAAAAAAACAGATATTGCATACCTCCAAATCTAATCTCCACTATTCAAATCAAACACCAAGATGTTGAAAACTCTCAATTAAAATTTCAGCTCAATCCAAAGGTGAACGACTGGAAATACTTGATCCAAAAGTGACTAGTCGGAGAACAAAAATTGCAGCAAAAGAACTCTCTCTCTCTCTCTCTCTCCTCTCTTTGGTGAAAGCTCTTTAAAAAAACATCCCTTATGTGTCAAGGTCTCTCAAAGATAAATAAATACCAATGACATGTATAATTCTCTCTCAAATAATTCTATTTATAGATGGTTGGTGTTTTTTCTTAAAGTCAAATCAACTCTAAATATGAATAGAAATCTAAATTTTGTTTCAAATAGGATTGAAAATCAAAAAAGAATAGGATTAGTTCATGGGCCTTTTACTAGAACATGGCCATGGCCCAACATGTTCAACATGCACGCAACTATGTTACAAAATTGAACTACAATCAATTAAAAGAATATGAGCCTTGTTCAACCAAGCAAGAAAAATGTGCTAAAATTCTACCATCCAATTCCTTCATTGTGTCACCGAATAAATTTGAAAGTTAAAAAATTATTAGTAAAATATTCCATGTAATTTAACTCAATTGTTAATAAATATCAAAGACTTGTATTGCTAAATATCCTACACATACTATAACATTGAGAAAAGCATCCAGTACCCCCTCGAACTACGGTCATAGTTGCTACGACACACTCCAATTTCACAAGGGTCCTATAAACTCAATTTTAGCATATTTTGGTCACCCTTTTGTTCTGCCGTGAAACTTTTATTACATAAAATGAGGTCCACATCAAAGGTTCCACATCAGCTAAGAAGGTTGACAAAATGTGTCATATCAATAAAAAAAGTTGACAAAAATATGCTAAAGTTTAGTTCTAGGGGTAATAGAAACCCTGTGAAGTTGGAGTATGTCGTAGCAAATTTAGTTATAGTTCAAGGGTACTAAATGTTTTACTCTGTAACATATAGAAACTTGATTTAAAAGAAAAAAATGCATAAATTTTTCGAGTTATTCAATCTAAACACAATATAAATTTAACAGTACAACTTATGATGTGGAAAGTTCTATGTGATGCAAAGGTGTGCATAGAAAATCGTTGTTGTTTCAATCGAAAAACTTCAATCCTTCAATAAAGAATCAATCTTCTTGCAATCATTTCACATCTCACATTGGAGAAATAAAAAATTTATATAAAGAAATTAGAAAAAACTCTAAAATGCTATAGTTGTAGTTTAAAAATATGACCTAAAATAATTTTGAATTCTATTTACTGGTATGCTTGTTTTTTCTTTGTGTCAAGGAAATTTAATAATTCACATATATATAATCAAGAAAAGGTCATCTTTATTCTATTTGTACGATAGAATTTTTTGATTAAAGGGGTTCAACCTACTTGGTTCTGACACTATTCACATAAAATGATAAACTTTTAGTTGTCATAATATATATATATATATATATATATATATATATATATATATATATGTATGTATGTATGTATGTATGTATGTATATCACAACATGCAACACCTCTTGAGTCGGTCAACTAAATTATAAAACGAATCCTTCTTAATCTAACGAAGAGAAAGAAATAAAGAATAGATCCAAAACCACAAAATAGAAATAGTAACAACTAAAAAATGAAACCTAGTTCGACATATAGAAAATATTTACGAAAACTACAAGAATATTCAAAGAGAAAAAGAGAGTATGAGAATTGTCTTATACCTGACAGCTTTGTATCTCACTAGCATAATTAACATTCAAAAATTATTATTTTGTGATTGTCAGTGTTATTCAGATTGGGACACCCTATACTAGTGTACTGACACTACTAGAAAATTGTAAATTACCTGTAGATTTTACTTAAAAATTTTATCCGCAGAAATTTTCTATGAATTTTCATGTGGAAATATGAAATTCCTAAATTCTAAAATATTTTATATGCGAAAAATATTTCTCCAGAAAAATTGGTAGGTAAATTTGGCGTCAATTTCGCAAATTATTACCTGGAGAATTATTTGGGGCAACTAATTTGCAAGTATCGTTTTCATAGGTAAATCCACAAGTAATGAACAAAAGATAATTTTCTTATCAGTTTGCAAGAAAATTCTTAGGTAAATTTGTAGATTTAGCTAGGGATACTTATTTGGGGGTTTATCTAGAAATATTTTTATATGTGGTATTATTTAGGGATTCAAGTTCTACGAAATTTGTTGGGATTTATTTCTTGAGGATTTACTTGAGAATTTTCTTACTTGGAGAGATACTTTAGGATTTCGTTATTGTGAATTTTGTTGGAGAATTCTTTTGGGATTTACTTGAAAATTTAATTGCTATAATTTTAATTGAAATTTTTCCCTTGGGAACCTAAGTACTATTTAAATTTGGAGATTTACCAAGCAATATTTTCCTTATATATATATAACAAATGATAAAATAGATTTATTCTTAAATATTTGCTTTATTTTTTTGGTTAAATAAATTGCTATTACTCCCCTATTTTACTCATCCCAAATTTCCTAATTTAATTCCTCATTTTACTTGTCATTTTTCATAAATCAAGACAAGACAATTTTTTTTCTTTTTTACCCTTAGTATTAATTGTGTTAATTTTATTCAAATTAAAATGTAAACATCATTTAACAAGGGTACTATGATAAAATATTCATGTTATTAATTACTTTTCTTAATCAATGTGTAATATCAAATTGGGACGAGAAAAATGAAACGGAAGAAGTATATAATAATGTCAATCAAATAAGGTATTGGAACATTACCCAAGAAAAGATATAAGACAAAATCTAAAACAACAATTGAAAGTATCATCTTTAGTTAATTGATATCAGAATGCCACCAACATGGGTTGTTGTGCAGTGGATGGGGTTGCTTCACCCTTAATCATAGGTCAAGAGTTCAACCCTGTGTATGGAGAAAATTCCGTTGGGAGTGCTGCCACCTTAATGGACCCTGCAACGCGCGATCTGAATTAGTTGGGGCTCCAATGCGGGCACCAAACACCGGATGAAAAACAAAAAAAAGATATCAGAATGTCATGCATATATTTCAATATTTTAAACTTACATGTAGTTAATATTTATTTCATATAAAAGTCAATGATACATCTTTTTGGGATTTGAATAATACAAATCATTAAAATTATATGGCTAGTTATATGTCCAATTAGTGGAGTGCAAAAATTGAACCGATTGATAAATTGAACAGATTAAAATATTATTGGGTTATTGGTATTGGGTTATTGGGTTAGCGGTTTTTATTGGTTTTATAAAAAAATTTATTGGTAAACGGTTCGGTTTCAGTTTTAGCTTATTGGGTTATTGGTTAAACCGATAACCCAATAACGATACACTATATTATTATTTTATCCCTATTTATGTTATATATATAAATCTCTCTCTCTATATATATATATATGAGAGAGAGAGAGAAATAGATAGATGGATATTTATGTATATATATATATATATATATATATATATATATATATATATATATATATATTTATATATATATATATATATATATATATATTATATGCACTACTCATTCATAATTCAGTGATTCACAAAATATTAACCTATTCAGGGTAACAAAGACACAATATAAAGCTCGACTATTATAGTATTGAAAAGTTTGAAGCATTTATAGCTTCCAACAATTAGGATTTAATTTTTTTTCTAACTAACACTTAGTTCAAGTTTGAAGATTCTTGTAAACTAAAATGCATTGTGTAGGATTTTGGCGGTAACTAAGATTTCATTTTTTTATGTTAGTTGTTACTATTTCTATTTTATAAGTATTTTATTATTGGTTAAATAAAAAACTGAACCGTTAAGGACCAAAAACCGATAAACCGAAACCGATAAGAAAATATCTTATTGGTTGGTTATTGATTTTACATATTTAAAAATTGAAAACCGATAAACCGATCAATAACACATAAAATCAAACCGAACCGACCGATATACACCCCTATGTCCAATAGAAAGAATACTATCATAAATATAATTAATGTTGATTTAATATTATTAAAACATACGTTAAATTGAGTATTATGAATAAATAAAGTGTAATTTTTAAGTATAGAAAAAATCAATAATATACATTATTAATGTAAAGTTTGAATCCACCTCAATGATAAAACTGTATTACATAAAATTTTAATTTTTTAATGTATAACCAACTTAATTTAGAATACATAAATAGTTGTTATGTTTTATTTTTTAAGAGTCAAATTATATAAATTTTGTTAACATTTTAAAATATATTTATCTCCATATTGATATGACATGAGTTGTAAATTAGAGTATCTTTTATGTAATTTATGAATATCTAAATTGTATTTTAAAATAGTGAATTAATTAATCTAGTTTAGCTTTAAAAATTAGTTAAATTGACTCACAAAGAGTGAATTATGACAATTAAATAAGAATGAAAAAGTATTATAAGATTGTTATTTGTATTAATCTAAAAAAGAATTGAAGAGATATAAATATTAGAACAATTTTTAATTTAGTATGAAGAAAACTTGGTGCAATTTCATTGGTATCATTTGTACCACAACGAAGGGAAACATCAAAAGCTTAGCATTTATAATGACATGGGTTAACACCACTGAATGGAATTTCAAGGAGCAACTTGGAGAATGTGCGGCGCGAAGGCAGTGTCTTTCAATTTGTGGGTGGGGGGATGGTATCCAAAGACAAAAAATAAAAATGTGTATAGGTAATAGTAATTAGGGAAAATATCAGGTATATCCAGAAAATATTGCATAAAAATAATTAAATATGGGTAAATTAAATTAAAATTCTATTTCACAAATTTTTTTCTAGAAATTTATAAGATATATCTTCATACGGTTTTACTTGCCAAAAAATTTGTATGAAAATTCCTTTTATGCAAAAGTTAAATCTCTAGATAAATTACTCGTGGAATTTTGAAAATCTCAAGTAATAGTACCCTCGAAGGTTTAACCATCGGATTTTTTTTCTTGGTGGGAGACCCAAATGTTTTTAGAATTAAGAAATCATTAGTATATTGCAACCACTCTCGTGAGTCTTCTAGTTTCTACAATTAAGTCAAGAAAACAAATACTTGTTATAGCACATATAAGATTTTGCATTACTAAATCACTCAAACAAAATGGAAAGAAGTTGGTGGCAAAATTTAAAAAAATTACCAGCCATTCATGTGCTCTCTAAGAATGAAGAAAATGATCTGCGAAAAAATCCTACATCGTGAAATGAAACCCAAATCAGTACCCATTAGTCTCTCTCACTCACTAATTTGGAGAACATTACAAGCTTCATCTTGATGAAAATTCTGAAAGCTATCATAATTCTAAGCAAATGTTGGACCAAATACTTTAAAAGTATCTTAAGGTATACTGAAGGGTGTTTTGGCAGTTTAAAAAACAAACACAACTCACGTCTCAGAAGACCATATTATGATTTTGAAGATCTAATTATACAGAACTCATTCAAATTCTGTAATTTTCGTAACTCATGCATATAAAGTTAGTAATTAAAAAATATATTAATTCATTCAGTCATGTTGAGGGAAAAAAAGGAAACGTGCAGTCCCACTTATTGAATAGAATGAATGAAAGAAAGAGGATAGAACATAATTAATAGCCTTAAAGAAGTGACCTTTGAACTTTTTTTAACATAGCACGTAAATGAGAAAAAATTAAAAAAAAATGTCAAAAAATAGGAAAAAAAAAATGAGAATGGAGGTGCGAAGTGTTTCGTCACCTCTTCTCTATTCTCCTTCATTATTATATGTTGATTGCTCTTTGCTGAGCATATAAAGAGCAAGAAAAAAAAAAATTATCCCAGACGCATGAGAAATGAGATGAAAATTGAACAAAATTAATTTGTTGTTTCTCCTGCACGCGAGATAGACCTGACGCCTAAACTTAAATTTATTTTACAATAATTATTTTTGAAGTTAGTCAATAGAATTAACATTACAGTTGTTTCTGATTTTGACCTTTACTATGTCCAAATATTATCATCTACTTATATATGGGTATAAGTATATATACATGCTTTGCAATTTGCCTTCTAGTGAATGTTACATGTGCAAAACCCAAACTTTCAATAATGAGTGCATGTATTTGGGAGTGTCTTTATGGTTATGTTCAAAATAGTGTTATAAATTTTATTTCTTTGAATAATTATTCTTCTTGTGAATAGACGCAATAATAATTCTTTTATTGTTATAAATATATTTACATTATATATAGTGAATGTCTATCAAGATCTAGTTGATATCTATCAGAATTTGAAGTATCTATCTTTTAGTCAGAAATTAGGAGTATTTTCCCTATAAATAAAGGGGTTTTGTTCATTGTATCCCCAATCTGATGATCTCTCATCCCTCAAGAGAAATAAAGAAATTCCCCTCAAGAACAAGAATAAATAGAGAAAGAATAGACAAGAATAAATAGAGAGAGAAGAGAGAGACTTTTTTATTTCTTTTTGAGGGATGAGAGATCATCAAATTGAGGATACAATGAACAAAACCCCTCTATTTATAGGAAAAATACTCTTAGTTTTTAACTAAAAGACAGATACTTCAAATTTTGATAGATATCAACTAGATCTTGCTGGATCTTATTAGATCTTGATAGACATTCACTATAATGTAAGTACATTTATAACAATAAAAGAATTATTACATGTATTCACAAGAAGAATAATTATTCAAAGACATCAAATTTATAACACTATTTTGAACATAACCATAAAGACACTCTCAAATACATGTACTCGTTGTTGAAAGTCTGGGTTTTGTACATATAACATGATACGAGTACTATCATGACCTTGGACACTTTTTGAGTATTTTGAAGATCACCTAAAAGGGTGCACAAGCCCAAGTGTGAAGAAGGCCCAAACCTGCCCCTAAAGTGCACTTAATGGGTGATTTGGAGCCCATTAATGAAAGAGCCCTTTAGTCTTTTGTCTCTTATTTTGTAATGTAATATAAATGAAACATTATATGGTTTCTATTTCTTTATTTGTTTTAAGATATTGAAAGAATACTTCTCTTAGAGAGAGGGATTCCTAAATCGAAACTAGGGCATTGCACAAATGTGGAATCATTTGTGTGTTGCATTTTGCTTAATACGTTGGTGCTTGAGTGGTGGACTTCTTTCTTGTGTCATTGTAAGAGGTAGGTGATTATAGTGTGTAGTATTAAGGGTCCAAGAGTGGAATAGGCTCTTGGGTTCTTAAGATTATACCTTCATTTGTCTATCTTTCTATCTTTATCTTGTTGTAACCTTGTAATTTGTATTTATAATAGTGAAGTCGTGTGGATTGTTATTGTTAATATAGTTTGGTAGCTAGCTATTTTTGGTGTTAAACATCGTGTAAACTCTTCCTTCTTGTTCTTGTTCTTGAATCCGAGAGTGGTCACCAAAGGGGCCCTCGACTCTTCAAACTTGTGGACAATTTTGGTGTATGTTTTGTGTCTTTCCTTGTAATTCTTGTATCATTTGGTATCAGAGCAAGGTTTGATTTTGTTCCAACAAAATCAATCTTAGGATTGTTATCTTGAAAATAAAAAAAAAGTATTAAAAAAAAGAAAAACGCTATTGTTCACGTTTTTAGGATTTTTTAAAAAACTTAATTTTTGTGTGTTTCTAGTGTTATATCCTTGTTCCCTAACAGTATTAGAGTCTAGAAATTGACAATCCCAACACAAAAAAGTGTCAAAATTAAAAATCCCCCCCAAAAATTACCAAACTCGTTTTTGAACGTAGGTCAAATTTTGAGTTTTTGATTGTGTTTTGCTTGTGTTTTTAGTGTTAGATTTGTGTTCTCTAACACTATATGAGTATAGGGTTTGAATTTGAGCTAAATTGGAGGTTACTTGAGCCATCCACCATCGTTGAGCTTGAGTTTGAAGAAACTTGAAGGTGGAATCTCATTGTGGGAGGTTGTTTTGAACTAACATGTGTCTTCTTTTGTAGGATTTGTATTGTATTATTCTGTGTGATGTTTTGAACTGATTGGGTGCTTTGTTGGATCATAACTTGAATGGTTATTTTCGGTACAACCACAATGGAACCCAAGGCTTCAAATGCTCAAACAATTGGACAATAATATCATCAATCTCATTTTGGCTCGCCTTGAAACTATGTCCCGAGATGTGGCTAGGTTGAATGTGGGTCTTGAGAAATTACATACGGATGTGGAATCAATGAGTGGGAGATTAGAACATGTGGAATGCCAAAGGATTCGACCTTCCACTCTTTAAAACAATTCCCAACTAATACTCCCGAGACCTTGCACCAAATGCTATATCTACCAATTGCCACAAATCCAACCAATCTTTACCCCCGAAGCCGAGAACAAGATAGACCAAACCATCATCCACTCCACTAAGTCTAACAAGAAGGGCTTGGAACCAAAATACCACCACCAAACCTGAACCCTCTCATCCAAACTTCACTTGACCAAAGACCTCATTATCTAAATCCAATCCCGCCACTACAAACTCTACTTAACCCAAATAGACCCATCCATATTGAGGGCTATGGTAGGGGAGGACAATATGATGGTTATGGTCCGTATAATGATATTTACTTGAGGAAAGAAAGAATGAGGGGTAGACATGGGGAGTTAGGTCGAGAGGTAAGAGATGGTCATCTAAATCGAGGTGTAGGTCTCAATTCTATCAAAGTGAGCCTTCCCGTTTTCAAAGGTGAGAGTGATCCCGAAGAATACCTTGCATGGGAGTCGTCTTGTGACAAGATCTTCCAACTTAATGATCTCACCAAAGAAAAGAAAAGTTGTTATGCTATATTTTACTTTGAAGGGTATGCTAATACATGGTGGGAGTATGTTAAATGGTTTGGGAATGAGATGATTGGGGGACAACCTCCTCCTTGATTTCAGTTGAAAAATCTTATGCGGAAAAGATACTTGCCCGAGACTTATAGACATGATCTCCTTGGCAAATTGTACAATTTGAGGCAAGGGAGCAAGAGTGTCATGGCTTACTACGATAAATTTCAACAATTGATATTGAAACTAGATCACCGGGAAGAACAAGTGAGTCATGACATCGTGTGCTTCAAAGTCGGGTTGAACAAGGACATCTCCACTCGCATGACACTTCATAAGTTCGACGCCATTGATGGCATATTCCACGCAACATTAGAGGTTGAAATGGAGCTCAAAAAGAGCTCATTCATGGTTGTTCAAACTGAGAGCACCAAGGCTTCCCCAAAACATTCCACTAGGTATGAAGGTAAACCAATTTCCACTTCCAATTCCAAGGGATTTCAATGCTTCAAATGCCAAGGGTGGGGGCACAAGGCTAGTGAGTGCCCAAACCGGAGGAATGTGATCCTAAGAGAGGGAAAATTGTACTATCTTAGGGAAGAAGTAGTAATTGAATCGGCTAAGGTTGATGGAAAGCCTCAAGATGGAGAGCAAGAAGAGGTTAAAATGCAAGGCAAGGAAGATGTGCGGCCGTGTGAAGGAGATTGTGAAGTGCCTTTGTAAAAGAGGTGAGGTCATGAATTTGTGGGAAAATTTCTCTCAAGATGGAGAGGATGATACGAGTACGACCATAACCTTGGACACTTTTTGAGTAGTTTAAAGATTGCCTAAACGGGTGCACAAGTCCAAGTGTGAAGAAGGCCCAAACCCGCCCCTAAAGTGCACTTAATGGGCAGTTTGGAGCCCATTAATGAAAGGACCCTTTAGTCTTTTGTCTCTTATTTTGTAATGTAATATAAGTGAAACATTATAGGGTTTCTAGTTCTTTAGTTGTTTTAAGATATTGAAAGAACACTTCTCTTAGAGAGAGAGATTCCAAAACCGAAACTAAGGCATTGCACAAGTGTGGAATCATTTGTGTGTTGCATTTTGCTTGATACAATGGTGCTTAAGTGGTGGACTCCTCTCTTGTGTCATTGTAAGAGATAGGTGATTGTTAGAGGTGTGCAAAAACTGAACCGACCGATAAATTGAACCGATAAAAATGTTATTGGGGTATTGGGTTAACGATTTTTTATTGATTTTATAAAAAAATTTATTGGGTAAACGGTTCGATTTTGGTTTTAGCTTATCGGGTTATCGGTTAAACCAATAACCCAATAAGGATAAACTAAATTATTGTTTTATTCCGATCTATGTTATATATATAAACATTTATATTACTAATATATATATATACACACATACTCACACACACACACATACATACACACACTACTTATTCACAATTCAGAGATTCACAAAGTATTTACATATTCAGGCCAACAAAGGCACAATACAAAGCTCGCGTATTGTCATATTGGAAAGCTTGGAGCATTTACTAGCTTCCAACAATTAGGATTCAGTTTTTTTTTTTGAACTAACATTCAGCTCAAGTTTGAATATTCTTGTAAACTAAAATGCATTGCGTATGATTTTGGCGGCAACTAAGATTTCATTTTTTATTTTAGTTGTTACTATTTATATTTTATGAGTATTTTCTTATTGGTTAAATCGAAAATCGAACCGTTAAGTACCATAAACCAATAAATCGAAAACCGATAAGAAAATATCTTATTGGTTGGTTATTGGTTTTAAATATTTAAAAACCAAAAACCGATAAACCGAACCAATAACACATAAAATTGAACTAAACCGACCGATGCACACCCCTAGTGATTGTAGTGTGTAGTCTTAAGGGTTCAAGAGTGGAATAGACTCTTAGGCTCTTAAGATTATACCTCTATTTGTCTATCTTTCTATCATTATATTGTTGTAACTTTGTAGTTTGTATTGCAGTAGTGAAGCCGTGTGGATTGTTGTTGTTAATATAGTTTGGTGGCTGGCTATTTTTGGTGTTAAACACCTTGTAAACTCTTCCTTCTTGTTCTTGTTCTTGTTCTTGAATCCGAGAGTGGTCACCAAAGGGGTCCTCGGTTCATCAAACTGGTGGACTATTTTGGTGTATGTTTTGTGCCTTTCCTTGTCATTATTGTATCATAACATTCACTAGAAGGCAAATTGCAAAGCATGTACTTCTGTAAAGATAAATATTTTCTTTGTGTTGACAAGAAATATATACTTATACTCATATATAAGTAGATGATAATATTTGGACATAGTAAAGGTCAAAATCAGAAACAACTGTAATGTTAATTCTATTGACTAACTTCAAAAATAATTATTGTAAAATAAATTTAAGTTTAGGCCTAAGGTATATTTCACGTGCAGGAGAAACAACAAATTAATTTTTTTCAATTTTCATCTCATTTCTCATGCGTCTGAGATAATTCTCTTTTTCTTGCTCTTTATATGCTCAGCAAAGAGCAATCAACATATAATAATGAAGGAGAATAGAGAAGAGGTGACGAAACACTTCGCACCTCCATTCTCATTTTTTTTTCCTATTTTTTGACATTTTTTTTTTTATTTTTTCTCATTTACGTGCTATGTTAAAAAAGTTCAAAGGTCACTTCTTTAAGGCTATTAATTATGTTCTATCCTCTTTCTTTCATTCATTCTATTCAATAAGTGCGACTGCACGTTTCCTTTTTTTCCCTCAACATGACTGAATGAATTAATATATTTTTTAATTACTAACTTTATATGCATGAGTTACGAAAATTACAGAATTTGAATGAGTTCTGTATAATTAGATCTTCAAAATCATAATATGGTCTTCTGAGACGTGAGTTGTGTTTGTTTTTTAAACTGCCAAAACACCCTTCAGTATACGTTAAGATACTTTTAAAGTATTTGGAAAAAAAATTCACTTGGAAGCTGTTAAGGGGGTAAATAATTGTCCGATTAGTTTAGGGTCTAAAGTAAGTTTTGATTACAAGTTTAGGGATGTTTCGATGTATTATCTCTTTTAATATTTATATCTCTTCAATTCTTTTTTAGATTAATACAAATAACACTCTTATAATACTCTTTCATTCTTTTTTAGTTGTCATAATTCACTCTTTGCGAGTCAATTTAACTAATTTTTAA
The DNA here is from genome assembly GCA_030864225.1 of Capsicum baccatum var. pendulum. Lineage (NCBI taxonomy): Eukaryota > Viridiplantae > Streptophyta > Magnoliopsida > Solanales > Solanaceae > Capsicum > Capsicum baccatum. The sequence goes on from CM061554.1 coordinate 188,495,099, forward strand.
AGCTAAACTAGATTAATTATTTCACTATTTTAAAATATAATTTAGATATTTATAAATTACATAAAAGATACTCTAATTTACAACTCATGTCATATCAATATAGAGATAAATATATTTTAAATGTTGACAAAGTTTATATAATTTGACTCTTAAAAGATAAAACATAACAACTATTTATGTGTTCTAAATTAAATTGGTTATACATTAAAAATTTAAAATTTTATGTAATACAGTTTTATCATTGAGGTGGATTCAAACTTTACATTAATAATGTATATTATTGATTTTTTCTATACTTAAAAATTACACTTGATTTATTCATAATACACAATTTAATGTATGTTTCTATTGGACATAACTATCCATATAATTTTGGAAAAATCCTTTTTGTCATAAAAATTTGGCCCAAATTAGCCATAATAGTAAAAAGACTCATTCACACTATAAACTAGGTTTTTTTTTGGACATTTTTGTTCCTTTCATCCTAAATTTAAAATTGGCTTAAGTCATCGCCAGACACCTAGAAATGGTGAGAATTCTTGATCTCTCTCAATTCTTAAATTTGTTTCGAAAATTCACTTAGATCCATCAATCAAGGCCTATACCTATCAGTCCCTAACCCATCCGAATTTTGATCCAATTAGGTCTTTTTTACCTAATCAGCAACAGGCATAGAGTGTGTGTAATCCACTCTCCTGACGTGGCAAAATTAATCAATTAGAAATAAACACGCGGCAAAAAAAATTTAAATTGCTGATTTTTTTATTTTTCTATTTAATTATCTATTTAATAATAATTTCTTAATTAAAAAAAAAAAGAAAAAAATACCCCCACCCCTCGTAGTCGTCTTCTTCACCACAACCCCCCTCGATGTCGTCACACCCACCTACCCACAAATGAATGACAACTAATCTACCCCCACCTCGCCCCTCCCTCCTCCATCAACTTTCCTTCGTCATCCTAAGTCGCCATTGAAGACGAAATCAATGGCGACCAGAAGAACAAAAAAATAAAAATCAGTAATTCAATTTTAAGAATTTGCATTCCAAAACTCAGTAACTCAACATATCGAAAAACTGAACACTTTATATACTAGTAGTAACAAATTCAAAGAAGAACATGAACATCTTTTATCTTGTCTCTTTTAAAATTACTACTAATAATTAAAGATTACATTTTTATGCAATCAACATCAAAATTCCATCCTCCCCAATCCATACAATCTCAAAGCACAAAAAAACTCAATTCTCAAAATCAGTTTAAAATTACAACTAATAATTAAAAATTTCATTTTTATTCAATCAACACCAAAAGTCCATCCTCCCCAATTCATAAAATCTCAAAAACAAAAACCCAATTCTCAAAAAAGATTCAATATTTACAAGTAAAACCACAAATATTGAGCAAAAACCTGATCAAATGGAAGAAAGAAAAAATAATAATAATCTTGGCAAATATAAAGAGAAGGAATTATGAAGAAAAATAATGAAGAGCAAAAATTTGCAGCGGTAAAATTTGTAAATGCTTGCCTCAAGGTCTTAAGAGGAGATGCCAGTGTGGTGGCTTGTGCTTTTGAGACGATTAGACGGGAAGGGGTGGCTTGGGGGTTGGGGGTTGACGACGAATTAGGGGGAGGGGTGATGAAGACGACGGTGATGAAGACACGATGAAAACGGGGGGTTGGGGCTTGGGGGCTTTTCTTTTCTTTTTTTAAATTAAAAATTATATTAATAAAATAATTAAAGCATAAGTTTTTTAATTAAAAGAAATAAAATATTATTTTTTTCTCCGATTCACGCGCCCAAGAAAAGTGTGTTATGTTCTCCTTGTCAAATCAGCATTTTGTGTCTGATAGGTACCAATTTTAACATTTGAGATGCCTGATAGGTACAAGCCTTAGTTGAGGGGTCTAAGTGAATTTTCGGGACAAATTTAAGTGTCTGGCGTTGACTTAAACCTTTAAAATTCTATCATTACTTGTTTATTACTCTTTTTCAATACATTGAAAACTACCCAATACATGAGAATGGACAAATTAACATGATTTTCATAAATATGATTGCATAGTATGTATTGCTTGAAAATAATAGTCTAGAATAAAAATAATGATATAAAATTAATTAATTACATTTCATATAGACAAAATAAATGTGAACAAAGTAGTATTGTATGAAAATTTTAATTTAACATATATACTTATGTTAAATTAATATATTTTTTAGGAAAAATATACTCCACAAAAAACTACTTATGTTTCTTTTTAAAAAGAATACTCTAGAATAAAAATAATGACATAAAATTAATTAATTATATTTTCATATAGCCAAAATTAATGTGACCAAAGTAGTATTGTTTGAAAATTTTAATTTAACAAAATATACTTATGTATCATATTTACTTAATTATTTGTTTTATCAGATAGATAATTCTTAATTATTAAAATCTTTTATTTAAAATTTTATGCCTCTTCTATTTTATGAGTGAGAATTTTAATTGTTTCGCAGTAATACATTACACACTGCCAGTGGATTAATATACATTAGTTTGTTAGTATTTACAGGTCATGTTGGAGTTATTTATATACTCTATTTTTCTTCTTTTTTCAGTTATTTTTTGTTGAAAATCAAATCATACCAATCAAATATTTAGTGATCTCTAAATTAAAATTCAAGTTGAACTAAATAAAGATATCAATTTTTCTTTGATTCGATTTCTTCTCCCCTTTCCTTCTTAAATTAACACTCTTACCTGACACATTTTAATGACCTATAAATCAATGTTTTAGTGTAAATTAATATTTTTTATTCCATAGGCAAAAGGAGGACAAATTTAATCTAATTGATGGAATTTGGAAGGAATGTATTTTAAACTAGGGAATTCTTGGCTATTTTTTTTGTAATTAAGAACGTGAAGAAAAAAATTCTTTTGACCATGCACGATAGACACAATGATATTTGAATGTAATTCTTTTGGCCATGCACGATGGACACAATGATATTTGAATGTTTATTCACACTACAACTCAATTTTTTGGTTACATTTTTTCCCTTTCTCAATTTAATTTTTTCTTAATAATTTATTAACTATTTTCTATACATGGGGTTTTTCCAATATATGGGGATTGAACATTTTTCTTGTTCACTTTACTTGGATGAATTATGTATAAAAATAATTGGATAAATACCTTTTTTTTTTTCTTTTAGTGCTAAGTGAAGAAATTTAAAAATATTAAATAACTTATGAAAATTCGTAAGATCAAATGACTTTGGTTAATATTAATTTGACTTTCTAGTAATATTTAAAAATTTATTTAAATATGTTAGTATAATTTTACACCTATATTTTTGTAAATATGATCTCTACTTAAGTAATTTTATTAATTATTATGTCTAACTAAATCTAAACTACGCATTTAAATATTTTTAAATATAATTTAAAAATACGCTAATAATGACAATCAAAATTCAAAATACTTTAGACATGAATGTATATCGACATATTATAAAAATCATAAAATTATATAGTTCATATATGTCAACTATTGCTATTTGCTAGAAGTAGGGGTGACAAATGGGCGAATTGGATTGAATTTGGACGGGTTAAATATGGATCGAGTAAAAATGGTTTGGATTGCAATCCATCCATATAAATATGGGTAAATATGGATTTGATCAAATATGAATTGGGTAAAAATGGTTTCAATCCACTTTAACTCCTAAGTAAAAAACTTAAAACTTCTATATCATATCAACTTGACTTTTTTCATTTTTTTTTTTAGTTTTTTCTTTTTAATTTTTTTTGTCACTCTTCTATATGTAGCCTTTAGTTTTTTTTTTTTTCTTTTTTTCTTTTTTTGTCATTTCTTTTTTTTTTCTCTCTTCTATCTCTACCCTCTGCCCTTTGTTTCTCTTTCTTTTTTCTTTTTTCTCCTTTTCCTTTTTAGTCTCCTTTTTTTCTATTTTTTATTTTCTTGTTTTTACTTCTTTCTCATTTTTTTCTTTTTTGGTTGTATTTTATGTTTTATTTATTTTTTATTTTCGAAGAACATGATTAAGTCGAGTACAAATTATGGATGATGACTAAAATATCGTAACCACTCAGTATATTTGTTTTCACCATCATCTTTTTTCTTTTTCCTTTTCTCCTTTTTCATTATTTTTTCTTTTTGATTTTTTTTGTATTTTTTTCTTCAATTCTTTCTTTACGTTTTTTTTCTCTCTTGTATCTTTAACTTCTACCTCTCTTTCTACTTTTTTTTTTTGGTTTCCTTCTTTTTTTTATGATAACGAAAATACCACAAGTGCATATTGATTTATATTCGCCCAACATTTATAATTCGAGGGCTATGTGGATCCTCAGTCATATATATTTTAGTCTCAAAAAAATATAATTAGTTCATATACTTCATTTTTATTTTTCATCCAACGTGCGGTGCCTGCATTGGAGCCCCGACTAATTCGGATCGGGCGTTGCAAGGCCCATGAAGATGGCAGCGCTCCCAACAGAGTTTTCTCCATAACCAGGGTCGTATCCTCGACCTCTGGTTAAGGGTGGATCAGCCTCATCCACTGCACCACAACTCATGTTGATTTTAATTCATATACTTATTTGTATATAAATACAAATGATAAATTGCACATATTGACAACTAAACTATTCAAATATAAATAATAAATTTATTTGAAATATATAGTATGATACAAATAAATTTAAAGTAAAAAATATAAAATGCAATGACAAAAAAAAGATGAGGAAAAGAATATAAAAAAATAAGAAAAATGACAAAAATGACGAAACAAGAATAAAAAAGGGGGAAACGAAAATACAAAAAAAAGAATGCAAAGAAATAAAATTGAAAAGGAAAAAAATGATGAAAAAGAAGAAAGAAAAAAAGTGTAAGAAACGAGTAAAAAATAAGTGCAAAAAAAAGTAAACTAAAGGAAAAAAGAAAGAAAAAAACAATAAATTAAAGGAAAAAAGAAAGAAAAAAGAAAAAAAAGAAAGAGAAATAAAAGATAGAAGACAATAATAATAAAAGAGTGAGACTGTGGATTATATTTAATTGATAAGAGATATTATGAATTATATAGGCTAAATGGGATAATTAGAAGCTTATAATTATTAACCCATGCAGGTCTCAAGCGAATACGAATGATGAAATAAGAATGAGAAAGGGAAAAACGAAAAAAAAAAGAATACAAAGAAAAAAGAAATAAAAATAAAAAAATAAAAAATAAAAAATAGATGAAAAAATGAGAAAGAAAAAAAGAAATTATAAGAAATGAGTAAAAAAAATAAAAAAAAATGAAAAAAAGTAAATTAAAGGAACAAAGAAAGAAAAAAACAAAAAGAAAAGAAACTAGAAAAAAAAACTGAAACTTTAAGTATAAGTGGGTCATCTCTTCGTTTAAATGGGTACCCATATTTTACCCATTTTGTCCATATTTGTATGAGCTTTTAAAATGAGTTGAAGTCCATATTTATCCATTTGAAATATGAGTGATTCAATTCACTAAATATGGGTTAAATGAACTCTTTTTACAAATATGGGCTGGAATTGCCACCCCTAGCTAGAAACAACCCAAGAGAGTCACGTGTTAATATTGTAGTCTTGCTCCTTTATATTATGTCGATTTTTGATAATTTTCTAATCATTACTTAGATTGTTATTAAAGATCTCTAATATAGTTATTTTATTAATTATTATGCTTAAATAAATTTAAACTACATATTTATATTCTAATATAATTTAAAATATTTCAATAACAACAGTCAAAAGTTAAAACAATTTAAACATGATATACATTTACGCGATATACAAATCTTAAAAATCATATAATTCATATGTGTTGATCATAGTAGCAACGACCCAATAGAGTCACGTATTAATGTTGTAATGTCTTGACATTATTATATTGCGTCAATTTGATAACTTGTGATCGAATCATTACTTATAGTATTTATTGTTAATGTCTGATTAAGATTTTTAAATATTTTAATCACGACAGTCAAAATTCAAAATACTTTAACATAGCAGACATCGATAAATTATAATAAACATAAAATTATTTTGTTCATACGTGTCAACCCTACATATATACTGTTACTACTATCACACACATTAGACAAAAAAGAGTTACTTTATGAAATAAATAAATTATACATTTGATAACTTTTTATTTTAAATTAATCCCATATTAAAAAAAAATAAAAAATTAGCCTCTTTCATCAATTTCTCTCCAAATTAAAAGGTGTCAAATGGATATTTCAATTAATTTTCTCTCTCTAATTTTTTTTATAGGGGTGAGTACTGATTATTTCAGTTTTCATTTATCCGGTTCAATTCTTTCATTTTCTTTTACTATTTTAATTTTTTTTTTAATTTCTACTTTTTAATCTAAAATTTTAATTTTACATTACTTATGTTTCATTTCTTTCTTTTTATTTCTCAATCATTATTTCTTGTAATTTTATGTTATGTCACAGATTTTTATTTTTTATTTCTTTATCTAGCATAACTGATTAACTGCACTACTATTTTAGCTTTTGAATTAAAGTAAAATTTTATTGTTGAAATATTTCACAAATTATGTTTTAAAAATATTTAAATATAGTTTAACTTTAATTTAACATAATAATTTAAAAATAATTAATTAAAAGTCATTTTAGTAATAAATATAAGTAATGATTCACAATTTATCAAATCGACATAACATAAAGGTGAAAGACATGTACGGTCAATACTTATGTCTCACTCTTTTTGGCTCGATACATATGAAGTATGAACTATGTGATTTATTTAATATATTGACATCTACAACGTCTAAAGTGTTTGGGTTGTAGTATTTGAAATATCTCACAAATTATGCGTAAAAATTATTTCAATATATAAATTAATTTTATTTAAATATAATAATTAAAAAATAATTAATTAGAGGTTAATTTAATAATATATATAAGTAACATCCGCAATTTATCAAATCAGCATAACATAATGACGAAAGATTTGTATGGTCAACTCTTATGTCTCACTCTCTTTGGTTTGACACGTGAAGTATGAACTATATGATCTCTATAATATGTCGACATTTATCTTGTCTGAAGTGTTTGAGTTGTCATTATTGAAATATCTCACAGATTATGTTTAAAACTTATTCAAATATATAGTTTAATTTTATTCAAAAATAATAATAAAAAATTATTAATTAGAGGTCAATTAAGTAACATATATAAGTAACGAATCACAATTTATTCAATTGGCGTAACATAGACGCGAAAGACTTGTATGATAAAAAATAACAATAGCTCGAAGAGGAACAAATTGTCCTTTAAATCATCTTTTTCTTTATTTAAGTTAAGAAAGAAGTCAAATATATTTGAGTGTTTTGTCTTCGAACCGATAAATTATATGTTTAAATTTTATAATTATTTGAATATGTTATATTCTTTTTCATAACTAAATATAAATATTTTATACCTTATAATCATTAATTTTAGTTTAGTCAACTTATATTACATGTACTACGATATATTTAAATTCTATGTCTTTAAAAATATGACCAAACATAACACTCCAAATCTAATTGTCTATATGTGGTTATAGTATATGATTGATTTTTAATGTACTTCAATAGATTGATCCTTTGATTTTTGAAATGAAGTAACCTCTACAATTAAACAACATAAAATGCTTAAGTTTCGGAAGAATATTGGAAAATAATGTAAAAAATTCAAATACCCTTATCTAATATAATCGTAGATACCAATTTATTAATTTCCAATATTCATTTGAAATAATTATTCTTTATTATTTTATAATTATCAATTTATCATTAGCTAGTTATAAACGAAACTATCAAACCATATTGATAGTTTTATTTAAATTTTAAAATTGACTAAATTACTTTAGTTTTGATTTTAATAAAAAATAATCCAAACCAAATCATGAACACTCACTATTTAAAAAAAAGAATTTGACATCCTTTTATTTCTTGAAATGCATATTATAATTGCGTGTTTCTAAGAAATTAAAATAGTTGTAGTTCAAATTTATCAAATAAAAATAATATTGTATCACAATCAATATTTATAATTTCATTCGAATTGAGTAAATCAAAGAATTATTTTTGGGTTGATCAAGAAATAAAATTGAAAACTGAAATTAAAAAAAAAAACAATCAAGAAACATATTTAATAACAAAGATTACAACTATGACATAATTCAGAGTTTAGACACAGAAATATGACATATTTAGTTTTTATTTATCAACTCCACTTTTTAAATAATTAAGATTACTTTGATTAATTTATTTTAATTTTTATTCTTTGATATTTTTTTAAATTTAAAATAAAACTTTTTGAATTGGATGATATTTTTTTCAATTTAAATTATTTATCCTCTCTTTAGTAGACTAAAATAGAGGAATATAAAATATTATATATATATATATATATATATATATATGTGTGTGTGTGTGTGTGTGTGTGTGAAAAATTATAAAACAATTAATGAGCATCGTAATAAAAAAAAATAATATGATTGAAAGTTAAAATCTTTTTGTTGGGACAAATCAGTAAGTTTCAATTTAAATAAGTTATAAATATATTTAAATTACACCGAGTAAAATTTGAAGTGAAATATAAATTTATCTATATACTAGGTAACATGTCCGTGCTTTGCGCGGTCTTATAACACATTTAAAAATATTAATCTCATTTTTAATAAAATAAAAACACTTATAAACAATATGCATTTGAATTCATTTTTCTTCTCCATTTGAATTCATTTAACAATGTGAATGTTAACAGAAATTTAGAAAGGAAAAAAAATTAGAGATTTATAAATAGTATTAAATTAGATAGAACTCAAATTAAATTACATTCAAGGGAGGTTATGTTTTATTATTGGTAATATTATTTTTTTGGCAGTACTTTGAATTTGTGATGTCAAGATCATCAGCCCCCTAAAAAACGTTTAGATAAATATCGACAATCATATGTATATCGATGATCACAATAACCATTATCACATGTTTAACAAAATAGAGCACCCAAATTCCTTTAATCACATTCCTGAAAGTTCAAACTTTCCTCTAGGTGGAAATTTATGCAGTTGATAGGAAAACTGTGACCAATTGGTGGTATTCGATTATTAATTTGAAAATAAATCTTCTAATATTATCTCTTGACGGGTACAATTACCAATATAAGAATCATCGCATTATACTATGAAGATCTAACCACACAGAAAATAGAAAAAAATTTGTATTACTCTCTAATTTACTCTGATTTTTAACATCGAAGTGAATGTGTAACTATATAACATCACTTTGACCAACTCTACCGCTTTTCTCATGTTGAAGGAAACAAGACCCTCTCTTCTACCTCTGTCACAACACGTCCATATGCAACACCTGCTATCAAACATTTAACAAACTCCATGGAGTTGCATGTTAAAGTGCCTGTTTTATCAGAGAGTATAGTGTCAACTTGCCCAAGTTCCTCATTGAGATTAGACGTTCTTGCATGAGCTGGCTTATCAGTTTCCTCATAGTATATCTGCATATCTTGATTGATGAATATGCTCTGTAAAACCTTCACAATTTCAATAGTCACATATAATGAAATAGTAATCAAGTGCCTATACAACATAAGGCTATCAGGAAATGGAAAAATGCAGCCAGTGAAGCTCGTTTAGGATCATAAAATACACTTGTCTTGTCTGGTCGAAGATACCACCTCCTTTAGTTTACCACCAAAAATATAATTCTTAGTCTCAATCCCGAAAAAGATCAATCCAATAAAAGCTATTGTAATCAAGGTACCAAAAAGAACATATATTATTCTATCCATCCTTTTCTCAATGCCACTCCTCTTAGAAGGGGGATCTGTAGAATTCTGCATGACTTTTGTGTCATGAACAGTAAAAATGATCACACCATAAACATAATCAGTATTCCGTAGCTTCAAACCTCACAGAAGTATCTTTTGCACTGAAAGAGGGTTCTGATGTTTATCATAATACAGAGTACCAATGAATGTATAAAGATCTTCATTTGGATCTTCACACTTGACAACAACCTTACAATTTTGAAAAGAACTATCATCGTTCAAGGAGGATGTGATATTCAATACATGCTTCAACTTAAGGTTAGTCTCTCCATCAAGATTGGAGGTTTCAACATAACATATCCCATCCTCATAGCTTAATGAAAGCAATAGCAGATCAGCAGGGAAATATTCATCTTTGAACACCTTCATGAGATCACCAACTCGCAAACTTCTCCATCTAGTCTCTTGGAAAGTATTATTGTCAGTGTATACGTTTACTTTCCGGCTATTGGCCTCAATATCCTGAAGAAGATTGCATCAAAAGAACTAAAATTTTACAAGAAAGACCATTGAATAAACACCTAACTTGCTTAGAACTAATCAAAAGCGCTCTAACATTTTTCTTTTGTCAAAGTTCCATAACCATAAGCATGCCAGCATAGACTAAGAGCATCTATTGATCAGAAAGTAAGAGTACAACCTTGTAATCACACAACTAAAGACATCAGAAAGTTCTAGTGATGTTTTTCGACATGACATTCAGACTTCTCAAATTACAGTACATCTGATTTTACACCTGAGACACATGTGAAACAATTAGTAACTATTCTAACTAACTATCCTTTTCAAAGACTTGTTCACCAAGGAAATATCAAAGTTGAAGCACTTCTGTCCACCCAATAGGGAAATAAAATATTTTCTTAATATAAAGTAAGATATTATATTTTTTAATGAAAAGGATATGGGTATTATAAATACCCTATTTTGCTGAAGCCTTTATTCATTCTCATTATTTGATTATTCTTATTCCATCAATCATTCAACAATTACAACAATTCTCTTTCAATTAATTCTTATTACTTTCTCTTCATCTATTCGATTCTAAATTTTCACAACAAGAGAAATACTACTCTGAAAGGAAATCACGCCACAAGCCCTACCAACATATACTACATGTTCTATCCTTATATTGGTATGATGATAATGACTATTGTGATTTCCATTGCACTCATGAGTAGCTAAACTTCTCTGTTGGGGTTATGGAAGCCTTATGAGATACTATCTATTGCTATGAGTTTGTGAATTCTTGACACGTATGCTGCTTATATCATTATTCTCTTCATCTTAATGCAAATTCTTGTGGTTGCAAACACATAGAATACGCCAATATAGCATTAACTTGTTCGAAAGAAAAGTTATATGTCTGGAAAAGAGATAATGTCAAGGTAATAGGGCACCAACCCCTGTTAAAACGTTAGTGCCGTAACTGGATTAACCTCTTGAAGAATTTGTACCGTTAGATACGCTTTAAGCTCGAAAGAGTTAAAGTGAAATAATCCTTGATGGTCGAAAAACGCCTGGATTTACCATAGAATACAATTCTCTATAAGCACATGCATGTCTGAATTCCGCATAACTCATAGCCAATAGAGACGTATAACTCATAAGGTGGACATAACCCCAACTCTCAATTCTCATTGGTTAAACATCTTACTAAACATTCTTTCTTTTTTACTTTGCTATTTCCGTTTTGCACTTTGTTACATTATTGCATGCTACAATCCCCCCTTTTTACGAAACTTTCACCAAAAGTCTAATAATCTTTGCTTACTTAGTGACCAAGTATTCTCTGTGGGATTCAACACCCAACCCAGTTGGGTTCTATATTTGACAACGACCGTTTACACTCTTACGAGAGCTGTAGTTTGAGCGTTATCAAATTTTGACGCCGTTGCCGGGGAATACGGTTGTCTACTAAGTTTGTGATAGTTACTAGACCCTTTGGTCAAAGATTTCTCATACTTTACTTTTAGTTGTTGTTTTTGTTTTCTGCAGTTTTTTTATCTAGTGCATGCCCCATACTCGAAATTCTGGTCAACCATTGTTACCTTTCAATCCTGAACCACATCGTATTGGCAGAATGGAGGCTCAACAGGAAATTGAAAGAAGGGCTGCTCAACAGGAACAGGCTAGACTAGCTGCTCTGGCCGCCGCTCAAGTGCATCAACAGAATATTGATAATTCTGGGCGAGCAACAAATCCTGACGATGAGGATCTAGGTGATGATGAGTTACTAAACCCTAGGCGTGATGCTGAGATGGCGACACCAGCCAACAGAATAGATCGTCAAGATAGGTTCAGGCCTGAACGCCGAGCCATACCATTCGATGATGATGATGATGATCTTGATGGAGCTGGTGCCACAAGGGCCATTATTCCTCCGCCATTGGCACCCGGAGCCAAGTTCAACATCACGAGCACCATGATTTAGTTATTGCAACTCAAGGGATTATTCGGTGGACTAGCAGGCGATGATTCGAATATGCATCTGATCAACTTTATTTCTACATGCAAGTCATTCGACAATCCTGGCGTTGGACAGAATATAATTCAGTTGCGCCTATTTCCATTGTCTCTATCTGGGGAGGCAACTCTATGGTTGAATGGGCTGACTCCTGATTCTATTACAAATTGGAGGCAATTGAAAGACGCTTTCCTAGAAAGATTCTTTCCGCCATCCAAGAGAGCACAATTAAGAGATGAAATCAGCAATTTTCGACAGCTTCCAACTGAAGCCCTCCACGAAACATGGGAGAGATTCAAGAAGAAGCTAATGAGGTGCCCAAACCATCACATGACCAATGTTCACTTGATGGAGATACTATATAGATCCTTGAATTCAGTAACTAAACCTGTGGTGGATAATGCGGCTGGAGGATCATTTATGGACCTTACCTTTGTTCAGGAAAGTGATATGCTAGACCGGATGATGAAGCAAAGTAGGGCATGGCATACCAGAGATTCTGAGGTAGCAAGCCCCACTTTGTCTATAGGCATGACTGCAGAACAAATGAGAAGAGAAGAAGAACGTGATCAAGATTTGGTGCACATGAAAACACAAGTGGATCTTCTTACAAAGCATCTACTATCAGGGAAGACCAAAAAAGTCAAAGCAGTTGCGTCAAAAGGAAGAGAGGAATCCAATTCTGAGGAAGAAGCCAACTACGTGAACAATCAGGGGGGTTTCTGAGGCAATGCCCAAGGAAACCAAGGTTGGAACTATTATGATAATTCTGGAAACAAGGACCGGGATCAAGGTAGTTGGAAGAACAAGACTGACAGGAGTGGCGTGTATATTCCTCCTAGACGACGAGAGGCCACTGCATCTGGTTCGGGAAATATGTCAATGGAAGATATGATGGCTAAGCTGTTGAAAGGAGTGGAAGCAACCAACACGGGAGTAATGAGGTAATAAATGACTTGGCCTCAATGAAGCAATTGGTTGACTCACATTCCACTTCAATAAGACAGCTGGAACAACAATTGAGTCAAATCTCAGCCACATTAAATCAAAGAAAAGTTGGCACCCTACCGAGCGACACAGTGCAAAACCCAAGAAACGATGGGACATGCATGGCTGTTACTACCAGAAGTGGTAAGGTGCTGGAAAATTCATCCCAAAGCAAGCAAGTGGCCGAAGATATCGTAGGAGATGACGCCATCAAAACTGATGACGACGTTCAAGACGTCAGTCCTCGACGTCCACAGCCTAAAAAGATCTCCGAACCTAAGCATGATGAAAAGAAAGTCGTGGAGAAAACAATTCCCCTTCCACCACCTCCTTTTCCGCAAAGATTAAAGAAGAGAGCTGATGATACCAAGTTCAATAAATTCATGTCAATGTTAAAACAGCTGACCATTAGTGTTCCCTTGGTTGAGGCACTAGAACAAATGCCAGGCTACGCAAAATTTATGAAGGATCTTTTAACAAAGAAGCGAGCAGCAAATGGTGAGTTGACAGATGTTGTTCATCATTGTAGTGCAATTGCTACCAGATCACTAGTTTAAAAGAAGGCCGACCCAGGAGCCTTCACTATTCCTTGCACTGTCGGATCTTTGAATTTTGCCAAGGCATTATGCGATTTAGGAGCCAGCATCAACTTGATGCCATTATCCATTTACAAAAAGTTGGGGTTGAGTGATCCTACTCCAACCAATATGAGGCTTGTGATGGCGGATAGGTCGGTAAAACGACCTGTTGGTATTTTATGTGATGTATTGGTGAAGGTTTCTTCATTCATCTTTCCGGCAGACTTCGTTATTTTGGATTGTAAGGTAGACTCTGAAGTTTTCATAATCTTGGGGCGCCCTTTCCTTGCAACAGGAAGTGTGCTTATTGATTTAAGAGCTAATGAGCTTCTATTCTGAATGAATGACGAAGTAGTCCGCTTTGATGTATGTAAATCAATGAAGCAACCCAAAGATCTAAACGTGTTCTCGGTAGCTGATGTTTATATTGATGATGAGAAAGAATTACCCGTAGAGGAGAAACTTATTGATGACCCATTGGCGGTTATGCTTATGAATGTTGAGCATAAAGATGCTGAAAATTATGAAGAAACTATTTGTGCTCTAACAGGATTAGGGTCATATCCTCATGCTCCCAAGAAGCTGGACCTTGATCTCAAAAACTGACCAACACCACCAGCTTAACCATCTATTGAGGAACTACCCACGTTAGAATTGAAGGAGCTGCCTAGTCATCTAAAGTATGTATTCTTAGAAAGCGGTAACACACTTTCGGTTATTGTGGCAGCAGATTTGGGTGAGCAGCAAGTTGCAGCTCTCATCACGATTCTACGAAAGTACATGAGAGCCATCGGTTGGACCATCGCTGATATCATTAGTATTCCGCCTGGGATTTGTACACACAAGATTCAGCTTGAAGAAAATTGCTTACCCACTATTGAGCATCAAAGGCGTCTGAATCCACCTATGCAAGAGGTGGTGAAGAAAGAAATTATTAAATGGTTAGATGCAGGGGTTGTGTATCCAATCTCCGACAGTAAATGGGTAAGCCCGGTACAATGTGTACCAAAGAAAGGTGGCATGACGGTAGTTGCGAATGAAAAAAATGAGTTAATTCCACTCAGACCTGTCACAGGGTGGAGAGTATGCATGGACTACCGCAAGCTGAATTCATGGACCCTTAAGGATCACTTTTCAATGCCCTTTATTGACCAAATGCTTGATCGGTTAGCAGGGAAAGGATGGTTTTGTTTCTTAGACGATTATTCCGGCTATAATCAGATATGTATCGCCCCCGAAGATCAAAAGAAGACAACGTTTACATGCCTCTATGGTACGTTTGCCTTTAAACGTATGCCATTTGGGCTATGTAACGCACCCGCCACTTTTTAGCGTTGTATGATGTCCATTTTTTCTGATATGGTGGAAGACACGCTGGAGGTATTCATGGACGATTTTTCAGTTGTGGGTGAGTCATTTGAATTGTGCTTGACAAATCTAAGTATGGCGTTGTATAGATGTGTTGAATTCAACCTAGTGCTGAATTGGGAGAAGTGCCACTTTATGGTGAAAGAATGTATTGTTCTTGGGCATAAAATCTCCAAAAGAGGAATTGAAGTGGATCGAGCTAAAATCGAAGTTATCGAGAAACTATCACCCCCAATTTCGGTCATAGGAGTTCGTAGTTTCCTCGGTCATGCAGGTTTCTACCGAAGATTTATCAAAGACTTCTCCAAAATTGCTAGTCCATTATGCAATCTTTTGGAGAAAGATGCAAAGTTTGACTTCAATGAGGATTGTATAAAGGCATTTGAATGCCTCAAAGAGAAGCTAATTGACGCTCCTATCATGGTAGCACCAGATTGGTCTTTACCGTTTGAAGTCATGTGTGATGCTAGCGGGGTAGCTTTGGGTGCTGTACTTGGCTAGAGAAGAGAAAAGTTATTCCATCCAATCTACTATACGATTAAGGTCTTGAATGAAGCCCAGAAAAACTATACTGTCACAGAACAAGAGCTTCTAGCAGTTGTGTATGCCTTTAAAAATTTCCGTGCTTATTTGTTAGGAACCAAAGTGATAGTTCATACAGACCATGTAGCCCTTAGATATTTGATGACAAAGAAAGATGCAAAACCAAGGCTAATTCGATGGGTATTGTTGCTGCAAGAATTTGATTTCGAGGTAAAAGATAGAAAAGGTTGTGAAAACCAAGTGGCTGATCATCTATCTAGACTCGAGAATGAGCATATAGCACAGCAAGATCGTGAGATTGACAATACCTTCCCGGATGAAGAGATTTTAGCCACAATGATGGAGGAGTTACCATGGTATGCAGATTTTGCAAACTTCGTGGTGAGTAATGTGATGCCTACGAATCTATCATTTCATCAAAAGAGGAAGTTCATGCATGACGTGAGACACTATTTTTGGGACGAGCCATATTTGTTTAGACGATGCACGGATGGTGTTATCAGGCGATGCATATCCCATGTTGAGGTGCCGAATATATTGGAAGCATGTCACACTTCCCAAGTTGGGGGACATCACGCAGGTAATCGGACAGCAAGGAAGGTATTGCAAAGTGGCTATTATTGGCCTTCGATATTTAAAGATGCCTACGACTTTGTGAGAAGATGCGACCAATGTCAGAGACAAGGTGCGATTTCGAAACACCATGAGATGCCCATGTCAAAAATCCTTGAAGTAGAGCTCTTTGATGTCTGGGGTATTAATTTTATGGGTCCATTCGTGAATTCGTTTGGAATGAAATATATCCTAGTTGCTGTAGATTATGTTTCAAAATGGGTCGAAGCAGTGGCATTGGCTGATAATGAAGGAAAATGTGTTGTTGCATTCTTGAAGAAAAACATCTTCTCTCGTTTTGGGGTACCACGTACTATTATAAGCGATGGAGGATTTCACTTTTGCAACAAACTGTGGATTTCACTTTTGCAACAAACTGTTCAAATCCGTGTTGGCGAAATATGGTGTCAATCAACACAAGGTAGCCACGCCTTATCACCCACAAACTAGTGGACAGGTCGAGGTTTCCAATCGAGAGATCAAGCAAATCCTTGCTAAGACTGTAAATGCGAATAGGAAAGATTGGTCTCGGAAGCTGGACGATGCACTATGGGCTTATAGGACTGCATTCAAAATGCCAATTGGCATGTCCCCGTACCAACTAGTTTATGGCAAAGCTTGTCATTTACCCATTGAGCTCGAGCACAAAGCATTGTGGGCGTTGAAGCAACTGAATTTGAATTGGGATGATGCTATGAACTTGAGGTTGGAGCAGCTGAATGAGATGGATGAATTCCGTCTACATGCATATGAAAGATCAGACCTCTACAAGGAGCGGATGAAGAAGTATCATGATCTGCGGATTGTTCAATGAAACTTCCAAAAGGGTGATATGGTACTTCTTTTCAATTCCAGACTAAAGCTATTCCCAGGTAAGTTAAGGTCCAAATGGTCTGGTCCGTACAAGATTAGCCAAGTCTACTCTTCTGGAGTAGTTGAGCTAGAAGACAATAATGGTGTTGTCTTTAAGGTGAATGGCCAACGAGTAAAACCATATATCGAGCCCCTTGACTCGATGAACTATATGGCCACCATCTATCTCGACGAAGTCTAAGTACTCGAGGTAACTATGTCGTGCCGCGACAATAAATCAAGCGCTAGATAGGAGGCAACCCATCGTAATTTTTTCGTTTCCTTTGCATTTGTTTTTACTAAATAAAAATCTAAAAAGAAGAGTCGAGCCACGACCGAAACTAAGGCGCTTGATGGGAGGCAACCCATCGTTCTAATCGTTTTTGTTATTTTTGAGTGGATGTAGGTGCAAGAGGTGTAAAGGAGGAGATTGGTTTCAAATTTTGATTTGGAAGTATTACAAGTTGAAGGTGGTAAGTTAGGAATGAAGAAGCAAAAGGCTATAGGTGAGGCATTGCTCATGCAAATCTAGGCTATGAACAAGGCAAGGCCTATGTAAATCTAGGCCATGAGCAAGGCACGGCCTATGCTATGGCCTAAGCTCTCGGATTCTAGAGTGCCATGGCATAGGCGCCGCCTATGCTCAACAATGCCATAGCATAGGCGCCGCCTATGCAAAAGCATTTTGTCTCTGAATCTCATATGCCATGGTATAGGCGCCGCCTATGCCTAACAATGCCATAGCATAGGCGCCGCCTATGCTCAACAATGCTTTGCAAAAGGCGCCGCCTATGCCAAGCATAGGCAAAGCATTAGGCGCCGCCTATGGTCACTTTTGGTCTCCAAATACGATTCCAAATGGGTCAAAACCCGACCCAAGCTTGTCCTATAAATAGAACCTTAGTCTTAAATCAAAAACACATTGCAATTCCACCCTAAAGCGC
The DNA here is from genome assembly GCA_030864225.1 of Capsicum baccatum var. pendulum. Lineage (NCBI taxonomy): Eukaryota > Viridiplantae > Streptophyta > Magnoliopsida > Solanales > Solanaceae > Capsicum > Capsicum baccatum. The sequence continues at coordinate 188,513,338 of CM061554.1, forward strand.
CGCCTACCTCTCCAAATTCTCTCAAAATTTTTCCCTTTGCTCTTTTACTTTGCAAGAACATCTTCCTAGGCCATCAACCAAGTAAGTACTTCTTTGTTCTTCTTTTATATTACGTAAGTACTACACTACTATGTCTATAATGAATTGTTTAATCTTGAAGTAGTATTGATGATTTGAATATGGTTGATTTGTTGTGGTGAAACTAAGTGAGTGAAAGAGTACGTACGGATGCTCTTGACTTGTTTCCAACTTGAATTTGATTTTGATACACTGTCATACCTTTGCGGAATTGACATGGTCAAGAAAATTGCATAATCTTGTAACTTGAAAGCTTTCATGTTCGGATGACTTGTTCATTTAGATGAAAATCATGGTTAACTACAAACATAAGATGTTGATTATTTCTATGCCATAACTTGATACATTCTCTATGTAGTAGTCTTATTCAAAGTGATGCATGAAAACATTACCAAGATTACATGATCTAGAATTGAGAAAGGATAGTTAAGATGATACGAAAAGTATGACTGCACTGATTATATTGTTGGAACATAACACCTTAACGTATATCACTGAAATCTGAGTAATCTACATCGTTCACTTCACTAGTTTGTACAACCAAACTAAGTGTGGGGTGGTTCTACTACTGCTTGTTTATTGGTTGTATCCACCGAGATGAAGCTAACATGACTATAATTTTAATCTCAGGTACAATGGCACCAAAACCAAGACAAGGGAAAGAAAAAGCAACCACTTCACAAAAAGGCCAAAAAAGGGGACGAAAAGAGCAAGGAGAATCCTCCTTGCTGCAAATACCACACCGCATGTTTGGAATTAAATGGGTCCTCGAGGAGGAAGGAAAGGAGTGGTATAGGAACAATAAAGAGAAAAAATATGTTCATGTGGAGTTGATACACAAGGAAAGCCTAGCAAAGAAAGAACCCCGTATGTTGGATAAGATAATGGCGTTACATCTTGATTTCATCTTCCGAGATATGGGAGAGTGCAATCTTGATTTAACACATGAATTCTATGCCAACTGGTCACCGAAAACTACAGGGAGTGAAGTAAAGATTCGGGGCCAAGTTCTACAACTAAATGCGGAGTTCTTCAACTCCTTTCTGGGTTTGCCATCTGTTGATCCATCACCACTCAAAGAGCTGTATAACAGACCTCCGTACAGGCAAATTAGACACACATTGTGCGGAACAAGATCTATGGCACGATGGAGCAGACACAAGGACACCGGTCGACACAACACCTTCCCATATGCTTCCTTGAATAGAGAAGCTCGGATATGGATGCGCATAGTCAACTCTTGTCTGATTCCATGGATCCAGTACACGAAGATTACACGAGATAGAGTGTGCTTGGTGTACGCATTGATGACGAATGTTCCTATCAATATTGGGGCAATTATTCGATCTACAATGCGAAAGGCCAGGCTACACATGAGGTCCTACTTCATCTTTGGCAATTTGTTGACCGTAATCTTGAGGAAGGAGGACATCGAAGAGGAACCGGATGATCATAAACTTCCACACAACCCAAAGAGGGTTGACCTCATAAAGGTTAAGGATGCTGAACCCACGCATGGCGTCAACCTTACCACTGCGGAAAGGCATGCTCGGGATGAGAGTTTCTTTTGCCATCTTTATGGCATGACTTGGTTTACCATGATGAGCGGAGGTCGTGTTCCAACTGCTATAAAGCTCCAACAGTTGGACTATGACTACCCAATGAATGAGCATGCAAGGCAAATGTGTGGAGTAGGTGTGTACTTTGAGGAACCTCTTGATGACGATGTGCCAACCGATGATGATCGTCGAATGCCAGACTCCGACGTGGAGGAGAACTCTGATGGCGACGACTCTGATGATGATTCCGACGAAGGGGGTATGACCCCAGACATAGAGGAGGAGTCCGACTAACCAGGTTCTTCTTAGTTATTTTCCACTGAGGGCAGTGTGTCCCGTTTAAGTGTGGGGTGCTGGTATTTGCATGCTAACCTTCTTTATCTGCATTTGCATTCATTTATGTTTGTTTGTTTTGTTTTTACTAGTTAGTTTTGTTTTTTTTTAGTAGTAAATTTTTTTTTAAATTTTTTTAACTTTGCATGAAATTGTTCTGATAGGGAGCATGGTATTACGACAAGAGTCTGTGATAAAATCATTACTATTGAGACGTTTAGGCTCTAATAGTGACTCATTATGTGATAATTGTGTGGTTCAATTCATTCATCTGTTGGGTCAAGAGTCTATACTGCTTCCAATAAAGTCGACCATGTGCCTTGTGTGTGTGAGATGATAGTATATTCTATGTTTGTGGCTGATGCTAGAACTTGCCTCGTATGTATGTAAAGCGAAATAAAGAGTGTGAGTTTAGGAGATGATTTAGGCATTTCTTTGGCAACCTATGATTGTTTACCTTCATTTTATCTACCCATGGACATCATCCTAGATAACCCCCTTTGAGCTGTTAGCCTATTTTCTTTGACAACCTCATATGTAAGCCTAATCCATTTTTTTTCAAGACCATAATTTGATCCAAATTCCTAAGTGTTTTAAATTGTAAAGTAATGTGACAAAATAAGAGGAAATTGGGTGAGAATAGTGCCTTAGAATGTATTGGTGCTTGAATTTGTTATGAAAAATAATTGCTATCATAAGAGGTGTGTTATAAAAAGAAAAAGGAAAAGAAAAATAAGAAGTTAATTCTATTCAAAATTGAAAAACAAAAGAGGTGAGAAAGGGTGGTAGATTAAAAGAAAGTAGAAAGGTTGTTTGAAAGAAAGCATAAATGGCATAATGTGATGTATTAAAGCGCTTAGGAACATAGTCACTATTTCTGGCCAAAATAGTCCTATCCGTCCCTTAGCCTACATTACAACCTGTAAAGACCTATTTGATCCTACGCTTAGCATTCTGATATTTAGTGGAGCATTACACTAAGGGCAAGCCTATGGTCATCAGTTGCAACATACGAATTCTTTGTGAGAGTGAGAGCAAGGATAATCTTATACCCATGTTCGAAATATATACAATACTTGTGAGTGATTATGGGTTATATTTTGTGAGACACACATGGTTGATGAGTTTTGGGTGGTTGTGTATGATTCTTTGTGCCTTAACTTTTGGATACGAATTAACCATCATCACAAGTCTATGTTGGAGGTTGAATTGTTTCTAGTAGTGATCAGAAAACTACTCTTTGTAATAAGTGTCATGCCTGTCTTGATGGATATTTTGTGTTGTTACTGTGAAACCCTAAGTGGATGTTTAGAAGGACATGATATTTTGTTCGAGGACGAACAAAGCTTTAAGTGTGGGGTGTTGATGATAGGCGTATTTACACACCTAAAGTGCTATAATGTACCCATATTTTAGCTAAGTTTTGAGGACAAAATATATAATTCATGCACTTTTAGTCCTTTTTCCTGTGAGTGAGCTAACAAACATGATTAGTAAGTTTTCAGGTATAAATAATGCAGATTTCAGCATTTTATGGATAACTTGATGCCAAATGAAGCTTCACGAAAGAAGGAAAGGAGAGCTTGGACGCCAAGGACTAAAAGTGACGCATGGAAAACCTGTCCCGGGCAAAAACAATATTTCTCAAGACTTTGGGGATCAGCAGTAACTTATTAGGATTAGGATAATAATGCAGTAATTTATAAGGATTAGGATAAGTACGCAGTAGCCTAGTAGGAATAGGATATGGGTATTATAAATACCCTATTTTGCTGAAGCCTTTATTCATCCTCATTATTTTGATTATTCTTATTCGATCAATCATTCAACAATTACAACAATTCTCTTTCAATTAATTCTTATTACTTTCTCTTCATCTATTCGATTCTAAATTTTTACAACAAGAGAAATACTACTCTGAAAGGAAATCACGCCACAAGCCCTACCAACATATACTACATGTTCTATCCTTATATTGGTATGATGATAATGACTATTGTGATTTCCATTGCACTCATGAGTAGCTAAACTTCTCTGTTGGGGTTATGGAAGCCTTATGAGATACTATCTATTGCTATGAGTTTGTGAATTCTTGACACGTATGCTGCTTATATCATTATTCTCTTCATCTTAATGCAAATTCTTGTGGTTGCAAACACATAGAATACGCCAGTATAGCATTAACTTGTTCGAAAGAAAAGTTATATGTCTGAAAAAGAGATAATGTCAAGGTAATAGGGCACCAACCCCTGTTAAAAAGTTAGTGCCGTAACTGGATTAACCTCTTGGAGAATTTGTACCGTTAGATACGCTTTAAGCTCGAAAGAGTTAAAGTGAAATAATCCTTGATGGTCGAAAGACGCCTAGATTTACCATAGAATACAATTCTCTATAAGCACATGCATGTCTGAATTCCGCATAACTCATAGCCAATAGAGACGTATAACTCATAAGGTGGACATAACCCCAACTCTCAATTCTCATTGGTTAAACATCTTACTAAACATTCTTTCTTTTTACTTTGCTATTTCCGTTTTGCACTTTGTTACATTATTGCACGCTACAATCCCCTCTTTTTACGAAACTTTCACCAAAAGTCTAATAATCTTTGCTTACTTAGTGACCAAGTATTCTCTGTGGGATTCAACACCCAACCCAGTTGGGTTCTATATTTGACAACGACCGTTTACACTCTTACGAGAGCGGTAGTTTGAGCATTATTAGGAAAGGAATAAAATGATAGATATTGATTTGTATCAAGTAGTCAATTTTTGTTCCTGCAAAAATATATTTGTATTTTCAAATACTTTCAAGTAAGGCACTGCATTTATTTATTTATTCCAAATAGGTTCTTCTTTTTAAAAAAAAAAGGTTGATAGTACCTCTCGGGGTCTCAGTTGGGGACAACTTTACGCATTATTTCTACTGAAGGTTGTGATTGCAGCTATATCTTATTAACTTCATATGTCACTGGATATTGCTTAACTCCTTTTCTCCTTTCTTTTTATAGAAAGTGTCACTACACATCTCTTTGTTTCTATTTTTTTATGAGTATTGTTGCCTAGACACATCATAACTATATGACAAGAATCTACTTAACAAATTCTATCATCCTCATTGTGAAATCAACACTACCTCAAAGTCATTATCCTTAGTTGCTAACCATATTGGCCAAGTTACAATGCCTCCCTACCTCTGAGGTAAGGTCTACATACAATCTACCCTCCCCAGACCCCACATTATGGACTACGCTTGTATGTTATTGAATTTTCACCCTAGCTAGAATTTATCGGTGATTGGTGAATGGAGAATAATTAAAAAAAGTTGAAATTGTTTTGAAAAATTTGAAGCAGACATTATTAGAGCTCCGAAAGATACATTATCAATGCATGTAAAGTAATTTCATCTTATTGACTATCTGACTACCTTCATCGTCACATACCCACAGAATATGTAATGTACAACCACGTAGCTGTGGAGAATCATAGCTATCTAGATGCAATGCTTCTAATGGTAAGACATTCTACATACGACAATCTGTGGGTATGTTGTAGACATTCTACCTTCATCGTCACATACCCACGGAATATGTAATGTACAACCACTATCATAGTCATGTAGAGTAAGAAGAAGCAGTTCTTAGAAGTTGAATAGAGCTTCCAAGGTCATATGCCTCCCTAATATGTTGACTTGAGCTCTAATGTATAAGCTTGGTATTGTGGTCGCCCAAAGAGAGAACACTATTCTAGTAAAATCTGGATGGGCACAAGATATAACATTATCAGCTAACAACTGTACATAGATATTTATAGCAAACTATACAGGTGCACATGTCCATACTTAAAATTTTGAGTTTGTCCCATAGCTCCAGTTTCTCTGCAGTAGTTAGAGAATTTGGCTCGTTTTTCCTTTTTACCAGCCTCTCCATCAAGTGCGTAAGGTCTAATTCTTCATCTATTCGGCTACTTAAATGTCGCATTACATGGGGCAATGTCGTTGAATTAGCTATTGTCTGGATTTTCTCGAAATGTTTCTTGATCCTACAGACGAGACAAATAACTCTGAGCATAATATAACTCTAACACTACACTTTTCTTTTCAGGGAAATAAGCAATAAAGGAGAAAATCTTAACTGGGATCTAATGAGTTCCTCATTTCTCTTCTCATCCACGAGTTCCCTCTCAAGATTAGAGAGTCGCCGCCTGTGTAGAGTCGCCACCTGTGTCCTTCATACAGGTTATACAGAAGGTAACCACTTCCAAGAACTCCAAATGTAACATATACCTTCCTCTTATGACTTCTCTAAAATTTCCTGACCTCAACCAAAAACAACAAAAACTATCAAAACAAAAAAAATTAATGAAACAACAATACTACAGTTGCCTCTTCTAGTGAAATACCTAGCCCTACAAACTCTCAAATCTCATATCTTACCATACAAAATAGGAAGAGGGTTCTTATTTTCAGCAACAACACTAAGTCACTAATAACAAAATCCCGGTGTAGTCCCACAAAATGTAGCATATGGAGGGTAGAGTGTACGCAGATCTTACCTCTTCTAGCTCGGATGTAGAGAGGTTATTTCCAATAGACCCTCAGTACAAGTAGACAGTCCAAATCAGTCCCAATAAAGGAAGTAATATCAATATAGAAACAGCAAACTAACAACAATAGCAGGAAGCTAGTAACATAATGGATCGAACAACAAAACCCACATATTCAACATAACTATTTTTTTATCTACTTTCAATAAATTAAATTACAGCTCAATCAAAACAGTAGAAATCGAATAATCTCATTATTGTTCCATCAAAGAAAAAGAACAAATATAACTCACATAATGGCTATACAACACTACAACTTTCCCAGTTTCTTCGACAATGCTCATCATCACAAACCTGAATCCACGACTTCGATCAGTCTACCTATTGTAAATAACCTACAAAAAAATCAAATTCAGTTCCACAAATAATAAAGCTCTAAATTTTCAATCTTTTGTAAAAAAAAAGCTCAAAACTTGAGACATTATTACCTCAGCAATCTCAACAACACCAGCCTGTTGGAAAAGTTGAGTCAAGCCTTCACTATCTACATCATAAGGTAAATTTCCAACGAACAATTTCCCATCCTCAGGAGGTTCTTGATACTCCTCCACTTCCGCTTCGCCTCTGCCTCCGGCTTCATCACTCTTGCGTGAAAGATTGTAACGTTTTAATTAATGGGACTGTCTGAGTAATAAGTATGTGTATTATCTTAATTTTTTCATGAAAAGAATGAGTAAAAATTTTCAAAAAAATAAGAAAAAAGCTAAATGCAAATGCTGGATTTTTAGACATGCCACATCAGCATGATCTTTATTCTCTTTTATATATATAGAGAGATTATTATTAAAAGGAGAGTAAAGTATAAAATACACATATTTTATTTTTTTAAGTATAAGTAAATGTATAGTTTTTAAATTTTATGTAGAAATCTTTTATACTCATTAATTATTGTTATTTACATCAATTTTAGTTGTTCAATAAGTTTAGAATATTGAAAAAGTTACTGCATTTATTAATATATTTTGAAGGAAAACTTATTTGAGAAAGCATGGTAAAATTAAAATAAGATTATAGAAATCTTTTTACAATTATGCCCAAATAATTATGATCATTTAGTACTTCCCTATAATTTTAATGATTTGGATTATTCAAATCCCAAAAATATGTATCATTGACTTTTATATGAGATAAATATTAACTACATGTAAGTTTAAAATATTGAAACATATGCATGGCATTCCGATATCAATTAACTAAAGATGATACTTTCAATTGTTGTTTTAGATGTTGTCTTATATTCCCTCCGTCCCATTTTATCCATCCCAAATTTTCTAATATGGTGTCTCATTTTTCTTGTCCTCCTTTACTTATTAAGGTAAGACAATTTTTTTTCTCATGTTTTACCCTTTGCATTAATTATTTTTTCTTTAATTTAAAATATAAACATCATTTAATAGGGGGTATTATGATAAACTATCCATATTATATATTATTTTTCTTAATAGCTATGTCATCCTCATTTGGGACGGGTAAGATGGGAGTATCTTTTCTTGGGTAATGTTCGAATACCTTATTTGATTGACATTATTATATACTTCCTCTGTTTTATTTTACTCATCCCAATTTTACATTGCACATTGATTAAGAAAAATAATTAATAACATAACTATTTTATCATAGTACCCCTATTAAATGATGTTTACATTTTAATTTGGAGAAAACACAATTAATACTAAGGGTAAAAAAGAAAAATAAATTGTCTTATTTTGATTATGAAAAATGACAAGTAAAATGAGAAATCAAATTAGGAAATTTGGGATGAGTAAAATGGGACGAAGGGAGTAATAGCAATTTATTTAACCAAACAATTATAGCAAAAATTTAAGAATAAATCTATTTTATCATTTGTTATATATATATATATATATAAGGAAAATATTGCTTGGTAAATCTCCAAATTTAAATAGTACTTAGGTTCCCAAGAGAAAATTTTCAATTAAAATTATTGCAGTTAAATTTCAATTAAATCCCAAAAGAATTCTCCAACAAAATTCACAATAACGAATCCCAAAGTATTTCTCCAAGTAAGAAAATTTCCAAGTAAATCCTCAAGAAATAAATCCCAACAAAATTCGTAGAACTTGAATTCCAAAGTAATAGCACATATAAAAATATTCCTAGATAAACCCCCAAGTAAGTATCCCTAGCTAAATCGGCAAGTTTACCTAGGGATTTTCTTACAAACTGATAAGAGAATTATCTTATGTTCATTACTTGTGGATTTACCTATGAAAACGATACTGCAAATTAGTTGCCCCAAATAATTCCCGAAGTAATAATTTTGCGAAATTGACGCCAAATTTACCTACCAATTTTCCTGGAGAAATATTTTTTTCATGTAAAATGTTTTAGAATTTAGGAATTTCATATTTCCGCATGAAAATTCATAGAAAATTTCTGCGGAGAAAATCCCCAAGTAAAATCTATGGGCAATTTACAGTTTTCTAGTAGTGTCAGTGCACTAGTGTGGGAGTGTCCCCATCTGAATAACACTATACAATTGGACAATCGCAAAATAATGATTTTTAAATTTTAATTATGATAGTGAGATACAGAGCTGTCAGGTATAAGACAATTCTCAGACTCTTTTTTTTTTTTTAATATTCTTTTAGTTTTTGTAAATATTTTCTGTATGTCGAACTATGTTTCATTTTTCAGTTGTTACTATTTCTATTTAGTGGTTTTGGATCTAATCTTTATTTCTTTCTCTTTGTTAGATTAAGAAGGAATCGTTTTATAATTTAGTTGACCGACTTAAGAGGTGTTTCATGTTGTGATATACATATATACATACATACATATACATATACATATACATACATACATACATATATATATATATATATATATATATATATATATATATATATATAAATATATATTATGACAATTAAAAGTTTATCATTTTATGTGAATAGTGTCAGAACCAAGTAGGTTGAACCCCTTTCATAAAAAAATTCTATCGTACAAATAGAATAAAGATGATCTTTTCTTGATTATATATATGTGAATTGTTAAATTTCCTTGACACAAAGAAAAAAACAAGCATACTAGTAAACAGAATTCAAAATTATTTTAGGTCATATTTTTAAACTACAACTATAACATTTTAGAGTTTTTTTTCAATTTCTTTATATAAATTTTTTATTTCGCCAATGTGAGATGTGAAATGATTGCATGAAAGTTGATTCCTTATAAAAGGATTGAAGTTTTTCGATTGCGACAACAACGATTTTCTATGCACACCTTTGCATCATATAGAACTTTCCACATCATAAGTTGTACTCTTAAATTTATATTGTATTTAGCTTGAATAACTCAAAAAAAGTTATGCATTTTTTTCTTTTAAATCAAGTTCCTACATGTTACAGAGTAAAACATCTAGTACCCCTGAACTATAACTAAATTTGCTACAATACACTCCAACTTCACAGGGTTTCTATTACCCCAAAACTAAATTTTAGCATATTTTTGTCAATTTTTTTACTAATATGACACCTTTTGTCAACCTTTTTAGCTGATGTGGAACCTTTGATGTGGACCTCATTATGTAATAAATGTTTCACGTCAGCACAAAAGGGCGATCAAAATATGTTAAAATTGAGTTTAAGGGGATAAAAGGACCCTTGTGAAATTGGAGTGTGTCGTAGCAACTTTGACCGTAGTTCGAGGGGTACTGAATGCTTTTCTCAATGTTATAGTATGTGTAGAATTTTTAGAAATACAAGTCTTTGATATTTATTAACAATTGAGTAAAATTACATGGAATATTTTCACTAATAAATTTTTAACTTTTAAATTTTATTAGGTGACACAATGAAGGAATTGGATGGTAGAATATTAGCATAAACTTTTAATCCATCTTTTCTTGCTTGGTTGAACAAGGCTCATATTCTTTTAATTGATTGTAGTTCGATTTTGTAACATACCAGGTTGTATGCATGTTGAATATATCGGGTCATGGCCATGTTCTAGTTAAAAGGCCCATGAACTAATCCTATTCTTTTTTGATTTTCAATCCTATTTGAAAAAAGATTTAGATTTCTATTTCTATTTAGAGTTGATTTGACTTTAGGAAAAAACACCAATCATCTATAAATAGAATTATTTCAGAGAGAATTATACATGCCATTGATATTTATCTTTGAGAGACCTTGACACATAAGAGATGCTTTTTTTAAAGAGATTTCACCAAAGAAAGGAGAGAGAGAGTGAGAGAGTTCTTTTGTTGCAGTTTTTGTTCACCGACTAGCCATTTTCGGATCAAGTTTTTTTAGTCGTTCATCTTTGGATCGAGCTGAAATTTTAATTAAGAGTTTTCAACATCTTGGTGTTTGATTTGAATGGTAGAGATCAGATTTGGAGGTATGCAATATCTGTTTTTTTTCTAGTTCCGAACAACAACACTATTTTGAGAGATTTCTCTTGTTTTATATTTATTGGTGTAGCTATTGCGTCTCCTTGTTTGACACTTGTTGTGTAGCCATTCAAGAGAATATTTATAATCATCTTATTACCGTAGAGAGTTGTTTGAATCTCTGTAATTTCGTGATTGTTATCTTTGTTTTGAAGATTTTTTACGTTATATTTGGTGTGCTTTACTTTCTTTATTTTTGTATTTATCTTCTGTTATCATAACAAGTGATATTAGAGAGTTGGTTGTCAATGAAGAATTTTTTAATGGAGGTGAATATGAGTAAGATGGTATGTTTAAATAGGAGCAATTACAACATATGGAAGAGCAAGATGAAAGTTATTCTATTTGTGAAGAAGATACATCTTTCCATTTTTGCTGCTCATAAAATCGATGATAAAACTAACGAAAATTGAGATTTGAGAACCAATAAATATGTGGATATATAAGGCAATGGGTTAAAGATAACGTTCACAATCATATTGTTAATAAGACACATTCTAGAATATTGTGAGAAAAATTGAAGACACTTTACGCTTCAAAAACTGACAATAATAAGTTGTTTTTGCTAAATCAATTGATGACCTTTCAATACAAGCAGTGCAGTCCTATTATTGATCATATAATTGATTTTAAGGTGTTCTTTATGAAATCTCTAGAATGAGTGTTGATTTTGATAATGAGATTCAAGGATTTTGACTTCTTATTATTCTTTCAGATTCATAAAAAACTCTTCGCATTTCTTCAACAAATTTAGATTTTGATGGAAAAGTGAGGATGAAATTTGTCAAAAATGATACTTTAAATGAAGAAATAAGAAGAAAATCTCAGGGTTCATCCTCACACTCAGAGGTGTTTATAAAAGACTGGGAGAGAGATAAAATAAGAAACACAAGGAATAAATGTAAAAGAAGAAACAAGTCAAGGTCAGGATATAAGATTCGTTAATGCTATCATTCTAGCAATAAAGGATATATTAAAAGATTCTGTAATACGTTAAAGCAAGAGATTAGAGAAGGAAAGAAAGAAGAGAATAACGAAAATAATGTTATTGCCGTTGTTAGGGATGACCTTTTCTTTTCTTGTGATAAAAACATCATCAATTTTATATCCCAAAATACTAGTTGGATAGTAGATTCTGGAGTTACATCTCATGTTACACGGAATAAAAACTTCTTTTCATATTATAATCCTTAACTCTATGGTGTTGAAGATGGACAGTGTTGGTGAGGTTAAGGTGTTTGGTTTTGGCACAATTTATTTGAAGACTAATAGTGATACGACACCAGCCCTTCAAAATGTCAAGCATACTCCAAACATTTCTTTAAACTTGATATCTGTAGGGCAGCTAGATGACAGGCTACCATAATGACTTATTCAATGACCAATGAAAGATCACTAAAGACACATTAGTTATATCTAGAGAAAGAAATTATTTTAATTTATACATGACTAAAGGATCTATCCTCAACGACTTTGTACATTTGATAAACAGTGACACTTTATTGGAATTTTGGCACAATAGGATCAATCATATGAGCAAGATGGGGATCACATATTTAGCTAAGAAGAACTTACTTGCTGGTGTGAAACAAGCAAAGATTAAAAGATGTCTTCATTCCCTAGCCGAAAAATAGAAGAAACTTTTGTTTCAAAGTCATCCTCCAACAAGAAAGCCTGAATTATTAGAGCTAGTACACCCTGACTTTTGTGGTCCCTTTAAAGTGAAATAACAAGGTGGTGCACTTTACTTTGTGACTTTCATTGACGATCATTCTTGCAAGCTTTGGATATATTCTTTAAAATCCAAAGATTAAGTACTTGATGTGTTTAAGAAATTGTAATCCTTATCCGAGAGACAAATTAGGAAGATACAAAAATATATTTGCACTGACAATGATGGTGAATATATTGATTCCTTTGATAACTATTACAAATTACAAATAATTTATCATCTGAGAACTCGATCCAAGATGCCTCAATTGAATGGCTTGGCAAAAAGGATGAATAAAACTCTAGTTGAGAGAGAGTTAGATGTGTACGTTCAGTGGCTAAACTTTTAAATTTCTTTTGCGCGAAAGCACTTAATACTGTTGCTTATTTTATCAATTTGTCTCCCGTAGTTTTCTTGGATGGCGATGTTCTAAATAGAATTTAGTATGCTCAGGATATTTCGTATGATCACTTGAAAGTGTTTGGGTGTAAGGCTTGTGTGTATGTTTTAAAACATGAGAGATCAAAACTAAATGTCAAAACTAAGAAGTGCATCTTTATTGGTTATGGTCAATGAGTTTGGATATCACTTTTATGATTTATTTGATAAGAAGCTTAGTAGAAATCGTGATGCATTGTTCTTATAGATCAATCTATTAAAGATATTAACAAGACTAAAAAAAAAATTCTCAGAACAATTAAAACTTAGTTGATGTTGATCTAGTTTCTATTACTGATGCACCTATTTTATATGAAGGAACCCAAGATAATGAGGCAAATGATGATCAAGAGAGTGTAAAACCTATAGACGATTCAATTAATGATATTGTGGTTGATCAACAACCAAATCGTGCTCAGGTAACTGCTTCAGATGTTTCAGAAACCTCTTGTAGAAGATATTCTAAGGAGAAACAAAAGTCAATATGTTATTCTTCAAATTACTATGTACTTTTGACTCACATGGGAGAATCTTGAGATTAGGATGAATCCATGCAAGATACTCACAGAGATGAGTGGTAGAAGTAATGAAAGATAAGATGAAGTCACTCTACAAGAATGACACATACTATTTAGTGAAATTATCAAAAGGTAAGAAAGCTTAAATGGATCTTTAGAGTAAAGCAAGAGCAACATGCCTTTGCGCCTATGTATAAGGTGAGGTTAATTGTCAAAGGGTTTGGTAAGAGAAAGGGAGTTGACTTTGATGAAGTTTTCTCTTCTGTCATGAAAATATCTTCTATTCGTATGGTGCTAGGCTTGACTGCAAGACAATGACACTTGAAGTTCAAATTTGTCATTGAAAAACAAAGATACAAGAAAAATCTTCAAATCACTATGTATTCTTCAGAAGTTCTCAGATGATGATATTATTATTTTAGTACTTTATGTGGATGATATACTAATTGTTGGTAGAAATAAATCTAGAATTATAGTTTTAAATAAAAATTTGAGCAAATCGTTTGCAATGAAGGACTTAGGATAACAAGAAAAATTTTAGTCATACATATATATAGAGATAAAAATAAAAATAAGTTATCATTATTACATAATTAGCAGTATATTGAGAAGGTACTAAAGAGGTTCAATATGACAGAAGCAAAAGTGGTTAGTACTCTTCTTGTTAACCACTTTAAATTGAGTACGATTCAGAGTCTATCTACTGGCAAAGATAAGAAAGAGATGTATTGTATTTCCTACTCCTCTGTAATTGGGAGTTTGATGTATGCTATGGTTTGCACTAGATCCCAGATGTTGCATATATCGTTGGTACTGTTAAAAGATTTCTTTCTAATCCTGAAAATATTGAGATGCAGTAAAATGGATACTAAGATATTTGAAGGATACTACAGACATAGAGTTGTAGTTTAGTAGTGATAAGTCTGAACTTGTTTTCTATACAAACTCTAATTGGAGGGGGGGGGGACCTGACTCAAGATCCACATTCGGTTATTTGATCACTTTTGTCGGGAGATCTATTTCTTGAAAATCTAGACTATAGAAGTGTATAGCTCTATCCGCCACAGAAGTCGAATATATTGCAATCACTAAAGATGCCAAAGAATTGCTTTGGATAAAGGAATTTATGAAGGATTTGGATTTTGAGAAGTCAAGGTTCATTTTATTTAATGATAATCAGAGTGTCATTTATCTCGCAAAGCACTCTACCTTTCATTCTAAGTCCAAGAATACTAGTTTAAGTAACATTAGATTAGAACGACCATGGAAAGGGAAATTATTTGAGGTTGAGAAGATACACACTGATGACAATCAACTATATATGCCAACAAAAGTGCTGGTTGTAGAGAAGCATGTGTATTGTAGAACTTTGGCAGGCACGAACCTTGTCCTGAGTTCCTCCGCTTGATCATTTGACCCCTTAGATGGAGGGGGAGCTTATTGGACCGTGGCCATGTTTCAGCCAAAAGACCCATGGACTAATCCTATTATCTTTTGATTTTTAATTCTGTTTGAAAAAAGATTCAGACTTTCATTCTTGTTTGGAGTTGATTTGGCTTTTAAAAAAAAAGCAGCACCCATCATCTATAAATAGGACTATTTAAGAGAGAATTATCATGCTCATTGGTGTTTGTATTTAAGAGAAATTAGCACATAAGAGAGGTTTTTTTAGAGGGCTTTCACCAAAGTGAGAAGAGAGAAAGAGAGTTCTTTTGCAGCAGTTTTTGCTCTCCAACCAGCCAGCTTCGAATCGCACTTGACAGCTCGTTCACTGTTGGATTGGAGATGAAATTTTAACTGAGTATTTCTAACATCTTAATGTTTGATTTAAATGGTGGATATCGGACTTGGAGGTCAACAACATCTAGTTTTTAGTCTTGAATAGCACAACTATTTTTGGTGCTTTCTCTTAATTTTTTTGTTGGTGTAGCTATTGCTTCTCCGTATTTGACATTTGTTATGTAGACATTTGAGAGAATATTTATAACCATGTTATTATTATAATGGAGTTGTTTGGATCTCGGTGATCTCGTAGTTGCTACCTTCAATTTGAAGGATTTTTTTCATGTTATATTTGATTTTTTTACTTTTTTATTTTGTATTTACCTCCTTTCATCGTAACAGAACACGATGATGAAATTCTAACTTATATAATGTGAATTAAAGACTTTAAAATTCATATCAATTTTCTCCCTTTGTTGAACATGGTTGATATGCTTTTTAGCTAGCTAGAAAGAAAATATGACACAGAATTTTTGAGGTATGCATTAATCATCTCGAGATTCTTACGATAGGATGATTAATTTATTCAAACTAAACAATAGGAAAAGGAAAAACAAAAAAAATTAATATTAAAATTTAATAAATTTGATTCCAGCAATAGCATGATGCAGTTAATCGTTGTTTCATTTAGCTATTCCTTTTCTTTTTCTACTTTTCTTTTTCTTTTCTTTAATTTATTTTTTTAATTATTTTGAATTTTCCAGGTGAATTAAAAAAAGAAACCGACTTGTCAACTATGAGAATCAACACCAACCAATAATTTATTAATTTTAAGGAACAAAATACTAAAGGGTGAAAATCATTCTCCCCTAACTTTACTTTAAAAATCAACCCCCCTAATAAGTATTTTCCCCCTTTTTTCCTACTTATTTTTTTTAAATAACTATTTTACCCTTATACTATTAATCTTTATTTTTCTTTACCTCTTTAAAATTATTATATTTTTTATTTTTAATATATATAGTAAATTTTTGTAAATAAAAAGAAAATTATTTTCCAGACAAAAAAAAGTGAGAAACATATATTAAGTATATAAGTTAATGACGTTTTAAATGAAATAAATGACCATGATATGAAAATTTATTTATTAATAATAATAAAAATTGTAATATATATTTATACTAGCGAAAATAACAAATAAAAATAATTTAATAAACATATTCCAATGCATGTAATATAATAACCTATAACAAAAATGAAGATATATTTATACTAAATTAATTCAAAATTTTACTTATATTATAAATATATACTCCCTTTGTTCACTTTTACTTGTCACTATTTTTCTTTTTGAGGTCAACCTGCGTGAACTTTGTCCAACATTTTAAGATGTATAATTTAATATTTAAATTTAAAATTTAGATGATCAGAACATATATAAAAAATGCTATAAGTTACAATCCTTCTTCATATTAATAAAATGAAAAAATATATCTTAAAATATTTATCAAAATTTATATAGGTTGACTTGAAAAAATGAAAAGTGACAAGTAAAATACACACACACATTACACACGCACACACTTAATGCATGTAAAATAAGAGATAAGGTATAATGTACTCCTAAACTATATTTGAAATTGTTATGACACACTTAAACTTTAAGGGAGACCTAATATCACCTAAACTCATTTTTGCTGATCTAGCTGTCAAGTATCAGAATATTTTTATAGTCCTTTTGGGGAAGACGAAAAATACTTGTGTGTTATCTCAATAAAATAACAATCATAAAAATAACATTAGCTTTTGTGACAAGTTCATTAAAAAGGTTAAAATAAAAAATTTAAATAGAAATATATAAATACTTGACTAAAATAAATAATGTATACTATAAGAAGATATTACTAATGCCTAGGCTTAAATAGACATTATCAAAATAAAAAAGGAAGAAAGTTTATTATTCAAAGTAGAGGAGAAATTTAATTTTTAAGTAAACTTGAGGAGGAAAAATGATTTTCACCCAAATACTAAAAAAAAAAAAAAAAAAAGAAGGTCTTACGTGGAGAAACAAGCTAGCCTCATCTTTATATCCCTCAGTTTTTTACATTATCGTATCTTCTCTTTTTGATTTCCTTATATAATTTCAGTTATTTTATTATTAAATAGGCTGTGTTTTTCAACCAGAAATTGGTCTCAGAGAATATTTTCTGTCAAAATGAATTCGTATGAAATGTTAAAAAATCTTATGAAAAAATATTAAATTATTAAAGATTGACTTTTATAAAAATTATTGTAATATTGATATAATATTTTACCTTTATTTTTTGGTTTAACCGCGTGAAGAGATTGACTTTTATAAAAAGTATTATAATATTGATATAATATTTTCCCTTTATTTTTTGTTTTAACCGCGTGACTATGGGATAAACAAATGCCTTTTTACTGCTCTAAACTAAGTTAATTTTCAAATAATTTAGAATTCTACAAGAAACAAACTTTAAGTTATTTTTATTATATATTAGAATATTATAAAAGGCTTAACATGTCGTTTATGATTGCGCGAACGAATAAGTTACCTAGTTCAATATAAAGAAAAAAAATGATCTTTTTAACTAGAAAAATTTACATAAATATATATCATAACTTTCTATTATTACATAAATTTCATTTATCAAAACTAATTACAAATATCTCATATATTTAACTTGCCCTCTCCAACCTCCATATATATATATCACCCCCCCCCCCCCCCCCCCCCCCCGCCCTATATGTCAACTAATGCTTCACAATTTATGCCTAAAATCACGCAATCATAATTAAAGGGTTTCAAGGTTTGAATTTACAAATCTTATCTTATGAAATTGTTGAACATCATCATCTTCTTCAATTTATTTTTGAGGTTAGTTTAATTTATTAATTTTTTCAACTTTACTAAATAAAAAATCTACGAGTTACTTGTTGCGTGTGCGTAATTCTCAAAACTTAAGCATAGTAATTGAGTCTGATCCGAGTTTTAGAGAAAATAGATCGAAACACCGAAATGATCCCGCCAAAATGAAGAAGTCGAGGGAAGTTGCTCATACAAGCTCTAAAAATCCCGTTGCTAAATCTTCAAGTAAGATAAAAAGTGAAGAATCATCAAGATCGCGTCTTTCAAAGGTATAGTGATTTGTTGCTGAATCTATATTTTTTGTCGATTTATGCGTTCTTATACATTGTTATATAAGAGTGTTTTATTGTTATTTTAACCTTATACATAAATTAGTTATGTATAGTGTTACAGACGTCTTCTTATACATTAAATTTGTTATGTATATGGTCAGATTACTTCGTAAATCCATGTTGTTATTTTGAACCATGATACATAGCGAATTATGCATATATTTGTAGTTATGTCATTTATTGGACGTTTTATTTCAACTCATATACATAAATATGTTATGTATATGTAGTGAAACAGACACTGCTGGACTGTTTAATTTAAAGTATTATGTATATGTTATGCATCAATAGTATTATACATAGCACAATTATGTATATGGCTCTGTTAGACAAGCCGAGTTATATGTATTTCAACCCATATACATTGCAGTGTTTTGTATATGAAAGAACGTTAGACATGTATATGATGTGTTATCTTTATGTTTTCAAGTTTTGTTTCAGATTGTTATGTATATATGATGCCTGAGATGTGTATTTTGCAAACCTATATGTATAAGGGTTTGGGATTCACTGGTGTCATGTTCTTCAGATCTTATAAGAATTCATTTTTTTTGTTTCAAAATTTTTCATACTTACGTAGTAAAATTTTCTTTTTATGTATATTAGGTAGTAATTTTTTTTTGTAGACTTACATAGTAAAATTTTCTTTATATGAGTCTTTTTTTATTTTAAAATTTTTTATGTCCCTTTATTTTATAAGTTTTTTTTTTTTTGATTTTAAAATTTTCTAGGTGATTTATGTGGTAAATTTCCTTGAAGGAGTATATTCTTTGGAAAATGTACATAATTAAGGGATTCATTAGTTACACATTAATAAGGTACAATATTAAATAATTATTAGACTTGATATATTTCCTTAAATACTATTTTGGATAATTATTAGACTTGATTTATTTTCTTAAATATTGTTAAGGAAGTTAATTATGATACATAAGATACTTATGTATATTAACGTTAGTTATATATATGAACAATTAAAATTTGGGAGAGCGAAAATTTATAAATCGAGAGAGAAGGTAATTAAAAAATAAACTAGTGGAATTTATGAAAATTACCCTGCTATTTAACTAGGGGATATGACCCGTGTTAGCACGGGCCTAATAATGAAGAATCTTTTTAGGTTAATTATTGTGATTTATTATATTTTTTACATAATTTTAAAATAATATATGTTATATCTTTTGTCTCAATTTATGTGGTATTGATACAATTTTTAGAGTTAACTAAATTTTTTATAGTTTTATTTTTAAAAAATATTTTAAATTATTAATTATTGTGATTTATTATACCTTTTCTTTTGTCCCAAAATTTATGTGACAGTAATAAATTTAGAGAGTCAACTAATTTCTTTTACGTCTTTTTAATTATTTTAAGTTGTTAATTATTATGACTTATAATACTTTTATATAATTTTAAAATATATAATAAATTAAAAAGAAAATTTAAATAAATAAATATAAAAGGAAATATTTAAGCAGACAACATACACAAACATGTCAATTTGCACGCAATAGATCACAAATGCCAATTTAAGTGACACAATGCTTAGATGACCATAATAATTGATTAGTGGTGATATAGTAAAATCACGATTGAAGCAATGAAGCAAACTTGTCTTAAATGAGTTACCTCATCTAATTACAAGTGATATAGTAAAATAACTATAAAAAATATTTGTGAAAAAAAAATTGAGTCTCATATAAGATGTCAAGTTAATTTAAAATATCAAGAGTTAATTTATCATTTTATGTCTATTTTTATCCTTTTTATTAAATATTATGATTTTTTTAATACTTAAATGACTTATAATAATTAATTAAAGGGTGATATTTAATAAAATAATAGTTGAAGCAGACATGTCATAAACGTTTATTCTTTTATTTTTAATTAAATATTATTATTTTCTTAATATATAAATAACTTATAGTTAATTAGGGAAGATATAGTAAAATCACTGTTGAAGTAGC
Organism: Capsicum baccatum var. pendulum; assembly: GCA_030864225.1. Taxonomy (NCBI): domain Eukaryota; kingdom Viridiplantae; phylum Streptophyta; class Magnoliopsida; order Solanales; family Solanaceae; genus Capsicum; species Capsicum baccatum. The sequence continues at coordinate 188,533,907 of CM061554.1, forward strand.
TATTCGTAAATTCATACCATCTTAAATAAACTTTATCACTTTTTGATGCTTATATATATTCCTCCATTCCCTTTTAGTTGTCATGTTTCATTTTTTGAGAGTTTATTTGACTAATTTTCAAAGTTAACTGAAATTAGATTAATTTAATATTTTAAAATTACAATTTAGATATTCAAAAATTATACGAAAAGTAATATAAATTGTAAGTTTTATTTTTTCAATATGATTTAAAATTAGATCTTAAAAAATTAATCAAGTTTATATTATTTGACTCTAAAAGAGAAAACTATGACAAGTAAAAAAGAACACAAAAATATATATTATCAAATGATTCCAAACAAAATGTGACTTAGAAGATACTAAGCCAAATGGATTATTACTACTATTACTACTATTATAGGTGTCAGTTAGCTGACAGCTTAAGCAGGCGGCTATCGGTTGTCATGCCTACTTTCAGCTGCCTGCTTATGATCGAAGGCATTTTGGTAATTTTAAAATTATAATTAAATTATTTTATTTTAATATGTTATATATTTAAAAATTACGTAAAAATATTATATAATTACAATAATTAATAATTTCAATTATTGAGACACATAAAAAATTATTGACACAAAATTTTATCAGTGCAACATAAATTGGGATATATAAATTTAAATTTTTGTGAAAAGTAATATAAATCACAATAATAATCAAACTAAAAATATATTTCAAAAATGTATCAAAAATTTATTTGACTTTTCAAATTTTATAAATGTCATATAGATGAGGATAGATGGAGTAACATATATTACATAAAAATTACGTAAAAAATCATATAAATCATAATAATTAACATCTAAAACTATATAACATATTCGATTGACTTTCTCAAATATTTCATCAATACCACATAAATTGAGACGAAAATAGTAACATATAGTATCTGAAAATTATGTAAAAGTACAATAAATCAATCATTAATCACTTAAAATATTTAAAAATCATATGAAAAATTTGTCTGACCTTCCAAATTTCAGCTGTGACATATAAATTGAGATAAAAAATAAAAAAATTACACACCATATATAAAATAATTTCCTAATGACATGATATGGTTAATGTTTTAAAAAATTACCCTACATAGTTATTTGTTAGTTATAAAATTATCTTTTATGGCCACCTATATACAAATATAATATGCAATGTATATAGCAAATAATACATTCTCTCTTATTAATTAATTTTTCATAATCTCTCTCCTAGTTAATTGACTAATTTTGCGGCATTAACTTATGCATGCTTCTCGAACATATTTCAAAGAAATTTTTTCTCCTAAATCAGTCAATTTTTTATCTTCCCCTAAACATCCGTTGTGAATTTACATTGAAGATTTTTTGGAGTAATTTCTCATCCCTAAACATCTGCGGGATATGAACTAAAGATTTTGGGATAATCTTTAATTATTTTTGGGTATATAGATTTGTTTTCTTTTGATTTTTAGGTATTCTCTAAATGAGCCACTAAGTTTCTTCAAATTTCATCTATCTTCATAGAATAAAATGTACAAATTGAAAATTGTATTGTATACTAGTGACAATTTCACAGAATAAATTTTGATGAGTTATTTTCATAGTTGGGTATTTGATTCAATTTTAGTGAATTTGAGAATTGTATATAGGTGATTTAATTGTATTTAGATGCGTATGTTTTTGTATGTGGGTATGCATTGTATATTTTTTCCACTTGTATATTTTTATATACATATAAATATATTGGATGTATGTTTTGATGTATATATGTAGATTTTTGTACAACTATATATGTATACAAGTGTAAGACCCTGTAAAGTTCTCTCGTACCTTGAGCCTTAGAGCGTGTCAAGTGAAGTGTAATTCCGACCTTAAAAGATCAAGAAGTAACTTCCAAAGTGAAAAATATTTTAAACCGTGTAGAATTTTCCTAATATCGAATTTTTGTCATGTATAGAATTGAATAAGCTTTCGTTGATACCAAATTCGCCCAAATCCAACACTCGGGCGAAGAGTTAGAGCCATTTTAGTGAGACAGTATGCCACCTAACACTTTAGCGCATCGCAGAGCCAACCAAAATAGCAATTGTCAAATTCCAGTGAGAATCCGCGTTGCGGTGTCTTTTCAGTTCGCAACAAAGGTGGCAATGCGATTTTCACTGTGTCATGCCAAGGCTCAGTTTCTCAATTGTCCAATTTCCAGTAAGCTGGCGCGATTATGGAGCGTCGCGCCAGCACATAAAATCTGGATTTTTCAGTTTTGGATTTTAATTTCAAGGGCAAAAAGGGTCTTTTCCCAACCCCTATATATACTCTTTAACACGAGATTTAACACATTAAAATCCAAATATCATTATTTTCTCTCAATTTTCTTCAAGAACAAGACCTAGGGTTTCTAATCCAAGACCCAGATCATCAAGATTTCACCGTGAATCTTTTAAGAGTTACATAGCAAAGTATGTTGGATGTTGATTCTTGGGTTCCTTCCACCCAAGAAGTTCAAGAATCCTTTTCAAAATTTTAAAGTTTATGTTTTATGAGTTTTTATGATTTATGTGAATAGAAATTGAAGTTCATATTGTTGATAAGTTTTGATTCATGTTTTGATTATAAAGATTCAAGATTTGACCTTAGTATGTGTTGATTATGTGATGTTAATGATAAAGCCCCTTCAAGAAGCATGTTGAATTATGTAATTATGTTAATTTGGTGTGTTGAAAGTTGTATGACCAAAGGGTGCCTCTCACATTCTTGATAAATTCCTTATGTGAAGAAAATAGTGTTATTGTAACATGAAGTATAATATCCCCAAGTATATGTCAACTAGTGCATGCTAAGTGTTTGTTGAAAGGACTAAATGAATGAATTATGATATGTTGCATGTCTTCATATTCATGTGAACTCCTTGTTGGATGAATTATGAGACAATAGCATGCTTCCCTTTACAATTACGTGTTTAAGATTCCCAAGTGCTCGATATGATGCTTCAATGGTTATATTACAAATGATAGTCTATTGTTATGATTATTATGCAAAAGTTGTCATGTCTTATTTATTTATGTTATCGAATCCTGAGGGTATTTAATACCCAAAAACTTAGCTACTTGTCTAGAGCCGAGTCAGTCTCAAGATAATCTCAGTCGTGCTATGATTAGTTGTATTCAGACAGAAAGTAGAATTCCGAAGAATTCCGTCAAATAACGGAATCAAGTATACTCAGTCAGATCAGTCAAGTAAGATAACCAAATTAGTAACAGATTCAGTTTAGTTTAGTTCAGTATAAGAATCAGTTTAGAGTCCTTCAGTTGGGAGTAGTAACTAGCACTGAGCGAGTTTAGGGATGATGACTTCCCCGTTAGAGAGGTAGAGTCGTTATTAATAGTCCCTGAACTCCAGAACTACGTAGCTAGCGCAGGACCAGGAGTCACCCATTAGATTAAGGCTTGACTATCATATTGCCTTAGGCTTGACTTCCTGTTCAGGGTCACCCATTAGAGAGGCTTGACCATAGCAGAGGTCTTTACCCGTGACATGGTATTGACACCCTTTCAGCTGGGGTTATAGGTTGGACCTCACTAGATCAGATTTAAGGCATGTTGGTTAAGTGAGAACTCCCACAGTTACAGTTTCAGTATCAGTCTTCAGAGTAGAACTCAGAAATCAAGACTGTCAGGTACAGTCACCCATCTCAGTAAGGAACTCAAATAGTTTCATAGATTCATGGACCATCGCTAAATAGGCCTGGTCTCTCATAAAGTTAATCAGTATCAGTACTAATAGATCCAGAGATCACCCGTTAGATAGTCCTGATCTCAGATTCAGTTAATTATTCTTATTATCAGATCCAGAGATCACCTGTTAGATAAGCATGATCTCAGATTCAGTTAACTATTTTTATTATCAGATCAAAGATCTTCCGCTAGATAGGTCTGATCTCAAACATAATCATTTCTTATCCTTAGTAGGAGATTCCGAGATCATCTGTTAGAGAGGTTTGATCTCAGATTTAGTCAGTCGATAGTAGCAATCTCAGAATTCAATTATTGATATGAGTAGATTCAGTTAATCCGCTTCAGTATCATCAATTTCAGAGATCACTCGCTAGATAGGACCGATCTCAACTTCAGTACTCAGTTATCAATATCATAAGATTCAGTTATTCAGTATCGCAGTATTAGTAGTGAATTCAGATGTTAGTAAAACAGTATTTGAGTATCAGTATTCAGAGTCACGATAATTTCAGTTATAGTTTGTACATTCATGCATATGTCCTCATTCAGTACTCTCATGATTATCCAGTTAAGCTATGTTCATGCATAAACCCTTGTATTTAGCCTTACTTCATCTAGCATACCAGTACATTCGAAGTAATGACACATACTTTCTCTTGCGCTATGGTGTCTTATACCATAGGTTCTGAAGCGCGAGATCTAGAGCACCTTTAGCAGTCCAGACTCAGTCAGCAGCAGTAGACGTAGCAGTGAGTCCTCTTCATTCGAGGATGATCCTTATTTTACTATGGCATTAGACTCAGTTTATTTTCAGTAGACGGAGTTAGTTGGGGACATGTCCCATCAACTCCACAGTTTAGACAGTTAGAGGCTTTTCGTACAGATGTATTAGTATTCAATTTTCAGTATTGATTATTTTAGATGTTTTGAACCTTATGACAAGTTTCCCACATTATTCAGTATTTTATACAATTTTTGCAGCAATTTCCAGATAAGGGTTAGCTTGTGGTCCTTCGAGATTATGAGCACCGTGTGGCGTTTTGGTTCCAGAAAATCGAGGCATTACAACAAGTCTGTTCTTTATTGGTACACATATACATATGTATGTGTTGGTTCATATATACATTATGCATATATGTATACATATGTACTATATCATGTATATATACATATGCATATTTGTATATATGTACGTACATATGCATATAAGTATAATTATTTTAATATACATACGTTGATTTTTATACATTGTATATCACATATTATAATGAGTATCAGCACATTAGGATCCTACTATATAAATGTTAAATTATTTAATTGTTTATGTATAATATTATACGTTTATACAATATAGCATTGATATATACATGTATATGTTTATTCAATACATAGATGATATGCATATGTATATGTTATACAAATGTGTTTGACTCATTTATATATGTTTAGTCGTTTAATTGTACATGTATAATATTGTACTTTTATATAATATATTGTTGATATGCATGAAGGAGAATATGGGGAAAGTTGGATATAATAATGAACATTAATTACCTTCCTTTTTATTTTAAATTAATATTAATTATATTGTATAAATGAGTCATAAATACATTTGGTCACTAACTAATGTCTATATAATGTAATTAGTAAAACTTAGACCATGAAGTTAGTTAGTATGAGTCTAAGGTGTTTATATGTGAAGTTTTTTATTAAAAAAATATAAATTGGGCCCGTGCTGGCACAGACTCCAATATTTAGTTGTTGGACAAAGAGTACATGCAACTAACGTTAAATGACCATAATGTCCTTATGTGGAATTGTATTGTCATTAAGTAGCCTAGTCAAAACCAGTGTTTCTATTATATAAAAAAGAAAAGAAATAAGAGATTTTGTCTTTTATGCTACTGCTATTAATAAACACCAGTGAGCAGGTAGCTAAAATAGGCAACTGGCCGTTGTCACGCTTGCTTCTAGCTGCCTGCTTTTGGTCAAGAGCATTTTTGTAATTTTTTATTTTTTATTTTAGTTTAATTATTTTATTTTGTTTTTAATCTATCATATATTAAGAATCATGTAAAAAGTATTATAAATTACAATAAATAATAATTTAAATTATTTGAAAACACATAAAAAATTTTGGTTGACTCAAAGTTCTATCAGTACAACATAAATTGAGATATATTATTTGAAAAATTTGTGAAAATTAATATCAATCACAATAATTATCATATTAAAACATTTAGAAGATATATAATCTTTGACTTTCCAAATTCTATCAGTGTCATATAAATTGGGATAGAGAGAATAACATATATTACTTGAAAATTACGTAGAAATTCGTATAAATCCTAATAATTAACAATTTAAATATCTAAAACTATATAGCAAATTTGATTGACTTTATCAAATATTTCATCAACTCCACATAAATTGAGACAAAAAGAGTAACATATATGTAATCACCCCCTAGGTCGTTTCCTCGATTTGCATCCATTTATGATATTTTAAGCCTTTCCACAGTAGCTATAGGTCATTCATGACTTGCCGGAACGATCGGCTTGATTATCGGATAGTTCATTTGGATTATAAGCTCATTTCTCTGTTTTGGAGCTTTTATTGTTTAAAATTTGATCTCGAATCAAAACTCCTAATAGATGACCTCAGATGAGAATTTTAATAGTGCCATCAGCTTTAGAATATTGATTTTAGGATGGAGGATTCTTGATTAAGGTCCTGAGGCTTCCAGACTCATTTTGGGCTATTGGGCGGATTATGTGAAAAATGGAACTATAGGTACAGGCCCCATACTTGATCAAAATGATCTTGGATGAAAGTTTTGATGGTTCCATTGAGTCCAGAATGCCGAATTTTTTATGGTAGCATATTTTTTCTGCTTACACGGGGTTCTGAACAAATCTCAAGAACCTAATCGAAGTTTATTCTAGACTTAGGAAAATCTGGTGTATCAGGTTGCTGATGCGACCTCTTAAGTGATCGTTAGTCCGCTTAAGCAGTCATCACGTATACGATATGGTGTCTCTTAAGCTACATTGACCACTTGGTCAATAGCCACTTAAGCGATGACTATGTCCGCTTAAGCAGGCATCACTTAAGTGGCTGGTGAATCGCTTAAGCGATTCCCACCAAGCTTGCCAGATTGCTTAAGCGATGCTAGGGCCGCTTAAGTGTTTGGGTGGCCTCTTAAAAGACACCTAGTGGCTTTAAATGGCCTCTTCCCTACCCGATTTTCTATCACTTCTTCACCATTTTACACTAAATTGAGAGCTCAAAGAGAGGAAAAAGTGGAAAATCATCCACATAGGTAGAGGTAAGCTAACCAAACTCTTTTTGGTCATTCCCCATTAAGTTTCCCTTCAATTTCCATCCTAATTCATATTAAAATTCTTAAAAATTAATTCTTAAATTCCTAAATTTTAAGGGTTGAATTGAAACTCAATTTGGGCTCAAATTTTGAGCACATATTCTTGGTCCTTCAAAGGGACTCGTGACAGATTTAATTTTAGATTCTATTTACGGATCCTGCAAATTCATTCTTGACCCTAAATTTAACTCGATACTTAATATAGAAATATGGGTCTCATTTACTCCTGACAACGTGTAGATTACTCATTTGATAGCGTGATGGTATTTCAGGATTATGGAGTGAAGATGGGTGATTCGTGGACGATTGAAGGATTGCGGTTCCACATCGAGGTAGGCTTCTATCTACTCTTCTTCTGGAGATGGTGTTTTATATATGTTGCATGTTAGATAGGGATGTTAGGATGTAATTGTCGATAGAAAATCGTGACTTAGCCTATATTATGAATTTGGGGGATAGAAGTGTAATTGACCCTTATGGTGAAATACTTATTATGCTTCTATGATCTAATTACCTTAAATTTCTAGCATGTTAGGCATAGTTGAGACTAATAAAACTTTAGTATAATATTTGTTTTACTAGGTGGATTATGATGGTTTCCTCCCAGATTATGATGGTATGATTATGTCGGATATATTTATATTATTAGGCGTAAGGTCGTGTTTATGATATTGTTTGGATTTCAGAAAGTGTTTTATCCTTGTAAGGACTTGGCCGTATCTATGGCTGTAGTTTATAGATTTTTTGATATTTATGATCGCATTGATTGGATACTGGTGATGGCATGCAGAGATTCGATACATTCATGCACTCTAAACAGTAAATGGTACGATTCCAACTAAAAATATGGTTGTATTACTTTTTTTTTTCCTAAAAAGAGTTTTCCCACTTTTTACTTCATAATGAGAATTGTATCATCTTAATAAATACCTTATGAGCCTTTGAGACTAAAAAATGATTTCTTAGAGAGTTGATTGAGATAGATTTCGATCCACAATTTTACTACTACAGTTTACCTCGATCGAGAGAGATTTTGATCCTTTCTATACTTTTAGGATAATTTAGTCTGGAGTTACCACGAGCAATGGATTTATGGATTTATACTCTTTTAGACACAATTCTAGCCCGTGCATTTTATATGTATATATATACATATTTATATGTAGTACTGGATAGAGTGGATTGATGATGTTGATAATGGTTATTGGAAATCATAGATCAAAACTAGGTTGGTGTATATGGGTACTCCGAACCCATTAGGGGCCCATTCGTCCATGACTCATCGTGCCAGAAAAGTGCGGTTGTCGTAGATCCTTTACGAGCAGTCGAGCTGTAGGAGGTGTATACACTGGGTTACATTATGGTACTTAGAACGGTTATGGTATTATAGATACTCCTTGCATTCATCCTTGCATGCGCATTGCCTATCATCAGTATGGGCCTATATCCACCAGCCTTATTGTAACACCTCAAAATCTTATCCCTAGACGTCACACGGTGCTTAAGGTTACAAGTAGCCCTAAGCTAACCCTTTGAGCCTGTTACTACTTCTAATACTTGCTTTAGGATAAATAAGCTAAACAATGATGCCTTTTGTGTCAACTATAATCCAAAATAACTGGAAATAATGTCTGGATAGCAAAAATATTGACAGCCTAGAACATAACTTCAACTGACAATCTAGTCTGACAAAGCCTCTACTACTCAAACTGGAGATCCATTGGGACAGACCCCCAACTGACTCGCAATGAGCTGAAAGTAAAACTCAAAACACTATGAAAGCAGAAAAAATTGCAAATATAGGTCCTCGAACCATGAGGACTCACCAAGGATAAGGATGTAGATGATATGCTTGGAGATCACTATCACTGCTGCGACTGAGCACCTGTACCTACATTATGAGATAATGTAGCACATAGACGTATATGTGAATCAACACTTTGGGAATGTACTGAGTATATGGGAGTGTATGCATTTTCTTAAAACAATATCAATACACTTTAATAAAATCATGCATGCAAATAGGAATGACTCGCATGCCTTGAATAAGAATATAATACTCATGAATCATGAATAGTGAAACATGTAACACAAATCTCGTGAGTCATTATACTTAACTCTAAAATCCATACTCTCCTCTTATTCTCAGTATTTGAAGGCTAAAGAAGGCTTTAAACAATACTTTCAAACTCATGCTCTGATCGTGTGGCGAGTAAAACTTCTTAAAACTTAAGGACTCAGAACTTTTAGGAACTTTTAACATTTGGGAACTCTAGAACTCTTTTAGACTCGGGACACTTGGAACTCGGGAGTTTCTTCCAACCGACATAAACCATATGAGCTACATGGAGTCCAACATCTTGCCCGCGTTGGGTAGAGCTGTTCTATCCTTTCCATCGGAGTAGAACCTCATCTGTACTGATCACTATCTCAGCCTTGGGCCCATAAATCTCGAATTTATGGTGGCACGTAGTTCTGGGGTATGAGACCTTAGAATTATACCCAACTCGGTGCTAAATACTACTCCCATACTCAGATTAGACTCTTGGGAAATCCACCTCAAAATAACTCAAGGGTATATAATGAAGACCAAAACATATTTCTATTTGCTTTAAATCATACTCAATGTGGATTTTAGCTTTATTATGACAGAAAGGCCAAATCTTTCTCAATAATATCAAAGTACTCAATTCATGGGTGCTTATAGCACAAAAGTTCATAAAATTGTAAATCTCAAGTAGGGTTTAATGACCCATACTCAAATCTCAAGTTAAGACTCATCAAAGTGCATGCTAGATGTCATAAAGGTTCATAAATCATATAGAAAATCTGGAATTTTCAACAATTTTTCTTAAAATCTCAACATACTCATGTACTCCAATTTCAAGAACATTTGAACTATTAAAATCTAAAGGAATAACAACATAGGGTATAAACCCATACTTCAATTCTATAAGAAAACATAGAAAATCATATATTCTCGTAAGTAATACAACTTTTGGGCACAAGGACGAAAGAAGTGTCCTTGTTCAAACCCCTATATACCTTAGATTATGACTTGCAGGTGAACAACTTGCTTGAGACTCTTTTTGGAACTCTTGAGTGAGGGTTCTTGAAGCCTTTGACTTAGGAACCTTGATTCTTAACTCAATTCGTAGAAACTATGGTTGAATCATAAGGTTCTCGGAGAAAGATTTGGATTTGCTCTTGAGGGTTAATCTTAAGAAAAAACCCTAATTTTTGGATGTTATGGAAAAGTATAATGTTTATGCCTTGAATTTGATATATCTAGATGTGGAAAGGGTAGAAAAAAACAAAATGCCCTTTTAAAAATGACTTAAAATTACTGATTGGGATGTGTGACGGTAGGGTGCAATGTTCCGTCGAGGGCCCGACGGTCGTCGGTCCTTCCTATCGTACCTGGGACAGAACTTGGTTCACTACCTCGCTTGAGACGATGGGTACGATAGTCCATCGATGGCCCAATGGTCCATCGACCCTTACCGCCGTACTCAACCAGAATGGGGCCTCACTGCCTCCTCTGCAACAGCTTGGGCGATGGTCCGTCGTAAGCTCGATGGTCCATCGTCCCTCTCCGTCGCACCTGGGCGATTTTACTACTTTATGTAAAATGGCCATATCTTTCTCTCCCGATGTCGAATTTTGACCAAATGGGTATCGTTGGAAAGATTATTCAGTTTCTTACACGATAAAAAGTCATTTTTAGGAAAATTCTGCAAGGTTTAAACACTAATCACTTTAGAAGTCACTCCTTAATATTTTAGGGATGGAATTACACTTCATTTGATACGCTCTAAAGGCTAAGACTACGAGAGAACTTTACGGGGTCTTACACTTATGGGGGTTGCACTAGTATATACATATAAAATTATAGGAGGTGATGAGTATTGCTTACGGTATGTTAAGTATGTTGATTGGGCATTCCGAGTTATGGGGCCCAATTTAGGTATTGTTTGTCCAGGCTAGCCGGTTATTTTGAATTGTTATTGTTATTTGACCAGCTCGTGACTGGTTGATTATTGAACTGGTAATTAGATTTGAGGTATGATTCTGATTCCTTTACCTTTTGATTATTTTATTATGTATGATTATTCTATGGCCGAGCATTATGGTTTTAAACCTTGATTATGTTAGTTAACCACAAGCTAACCCATGAGCTGCTACCTACTATGAGCACTGAATAACTAACACTGAAATAGTATATGGAGAAGATAAACTGATAAAATATTGAAAATAAAAATACTAAATATATGTAAATGGCAAGCCTAAAATATCTTTAACAACTGATAATATTGAAAAACTGAACAACTATTTACTGACTGACTGTCTGAAAGCCTCTAAACATCATGAAGAATTGATGGAACAAACCCCTAGCTAACTTCGACCGACTGAACATAAGAAAATACTGAAATAAAACTGATATAAACATATCATGTCCTCGATGGATGAGGATTCATCACTACTGTTGCTGATTAACGCTGAGCTATCAAGGATCGATCAAGAAACCAAGCATCTGAACCTATGTTATAAGACAATATAGTGCAAAGAAAAGTATGCGGTCAGTACTTTGAATATACTGGTATATGAGATGAGGACTGACTGAGATGCATGAGATAATTGATCATTAATTCATGAACATGTAATATCTGAGAATGCAAGACTAAGCATAACATGTTACTGAAATATTCTGAAATCTGAAAAGACTGAAACCTATAGAACTGAATGACTGAAAATCTGTACTCAAGCAAACCTGAACTGGGATATACTGTAATACTGACTGAAATTATGGAAGGTATTATGTAACCAACATGCCCCAACATAAGCTAATTGGGCTCCAACCTATAACCCCAGTTGGAAGGCTGTCAGTACCGTGCCACGAGTACTAACACATGGCTGACGATGTGAATCCACAAGGCTGATATTCCAAGGAACTGAGAGTCACCCTCTACTGGCAGGTGCTCTCATGAGATATGCGTCAACCCTCAACTGGCAGAAAGAAATCTCAAACCTACACTATCTATGTAGTTCTGGAACCCAGGGACTGCTACTAAAGGTCACACCCTCTACTGGTAGGTGATCCCCCATCCCTGGGTTCGCTCGGTGCTAAATCCTACTCCCAACTGAACTGACACTAGTACCGGACAGAACTAAATTCAACTGAATGTAACAACTGACATTGCTCATCATGATCATAACAACTAAGTAACTGGTAATATTCATGATTTAACTGAAATCCTTACTTAAAATATCTAAAATATAAGTAAATACATAGGTATCGGGTATTCATAACCCGCCAGCACGGAAAGATTGCAGAGTACAATATTAAAGCTTAAAACTTTTGTACAAAATTGTGGTTCAAAAACCCCATAACACAAAAATTCTATCAAACATATGAGAATCATGAACTTGAACATGGGAATGTGTTCAGTATGAGGAAAACAACATGATTACATGGCTAAATTCATAAATTTGGGATTTAACATGAAATGCACTTGAATATGACAAGGGAAACTGAAATTTAAAGCATGAAACAACCTAAATTTTCATGGGATCTTACGTAGAAATGGATTTAGTACAAATTACTATAGACCATATGAGTTTAACCCATCTTGAACATATGAAATTCCATAGTAAAGGACAAACTCCACAACTTAATTAAAAAAGGAGGCTTTGGCACCCTATGGGTGGAAGAGACCAATGGATGAATACCCAAATACCTTAATTGATAGTTTTTGTAGGATTTATTAAACTTTAGAAGCTTGAACTATTGTTTCCTGGGGGGAAAACTTGAGTTTGTTCTTGGGGAAAAAGAAGGGTTTCTTGAGAGCAATTTGGAGTGAAAGGGGCAAATAATGCCCTTTTGGAAGTCCCAAATCGTGTTAAGGATGAATTGGGTTTAGGGAAATAAATCGAATGCCCTTTGGGAACTTAAACTATATAACTATGTTGGACAGATCCACGCACCACACCTCTCTCTCTGTGGGAGAGAGAAACGCATCGCACAACTTACTTCGAGGGAGAGAGACACATCTTGGACCATTCTATCTTGGGAGAGAGCAACATGTTGCGGCCTTATCACGTTGCTTATCTTTTTCAGCCAACCAAACATATCCCGATCCTTATTCAAAAATCTCAAAATACTCCCGAGATGTACTTTGAACCTCCCAAATCATGAATCAACTCAAAAACTAATATTTCGGGGCCGAAAAGGCCAAAATAAAAATTCATAAATTTTAGGGGTCTTGAAAATGTCTAAGTCCTCAACAATTAGTGAAATTTCAAGCCGTGGACCCCTTAAGCATGCAACTAAAAGCTGAATCGATCTTAGAGTATTATGGGGTATTACAATATCTCCCCCTTAGAGATACTCGTCCTTGAATGAGACTGGTTAGAATGAAAATACTAAGGCAACTGAGGTCATATACTGAACATGCATGATTTGGAACATGATTACATAACTGAGTCTGTAGCAAGATACCTGAACTGAACTGATTTTATGAAGGCATGCAATGACATGAGAAGGGCTACATAGTTGAAACTAAGAAAGAAAAAGAGTCAATCTAAGTAAAATCATTACCTCAAGCTGAATCTGAGTTTACGGAGAAAATATAAGGGTACTTGATTCGGATATTTGCTTCTTCTTCCCAAGTAGCTCCCTCAACGGACTGATTCCACCAAAGAACTTTAACAAAGGGAACTTCTTTATTTCTTAGCCTACGAATCTGATGGTCAAGGATCTTAACTGGGACTTCTTCATAGGAAAGTCTATCTTGACCATCCATACTTTCTAAAGGAACAACAACAGCTGAATCACCGATGCATTTCCTTAAGCATAATCTGATGCCAAATCTGCAGGCAACTCAAGCTCATAAGCTACCTTCCCAAAAAAGTGCTAGATTCTTTAAGGGCCGACATAGTGGGGACTGAGTTTCCCCTTATTGTCAAATCTCTTTACTTCGTTTATAGGCAAAAATCTTCATATAGACAAAATCACCAATCTCAAACTCAAGATCCCTTCTTCTCACGTCTGTATAGGATTTCTGATGGCTTTGGGCTATCTTCAACTTCTCTAGAATCAACTAAACTTTCTCCATTGCTTCAAGTACTAAATCTGGCCCTATTAAAGCAGCTTTACCTTCTTCAAACCAACTAATGAGAGATCTAAATTTTGTTCCATAGAGAGCCTCAAACGGAGCCATCTGAATAGTTGAGTGATAACTGTTGTTATAGGCAAACTCAATCAATGGTAAGTGGTTATCACAACTACCTTTAAAGTCAATAATACAAACCCTCAACATGTCTTTTAAAGTCTGAATAATTCTCTCTGCTTGACTATCTTTCTAAAGATGAAAGGCTGTACTGAGATGGACTTGGGTACCAAAACCTTTCTAAAATGCCTTCCAAAAGTGAGAGGTAACCTGAGTACCTCTGTCTGAAATGATAGACAAAGGAATCCCATGCAACTTAACCAACTCCCTAAGATAAAGCATGGCATAATCTTCAACTGGGTACAAAGTATGAACTGGTAAGAAATGAGCTGATTTGGTCATTCTATCCATAATGACCCATATCGAATCATGCTGACGACGCGTATGAGACAACCCTTTCACAAAATCCATGTTCACCACTTCCCACTCCCAACTGGGGATACTAAACTCCTGAAGCGTATCACTAGGCCTTTGGTGCTCAACTTTAACCTGTTGACAATTTGAACACATAGCCACAAACTCTGCAATATCCTTCTTCATACCATTCCACCAATAGATTTCTCGCAAATAATGGTACATCATAGTGGCTCCTGGATGGATAGAGTATCATGCGAAGTATTCGCTGTCTTAAATCATCAACACACAGAACACATAACCTACCCTGATAATGAAGCACATCATCTCCCCCTTGGGAGAAAACCTCTACTTTCTGATCTCTAATTACCTCCTTCAACTTAACCAAACTAGGATCCCTATCTTAGTTTGGCAACCAATGAGGACTCTGAACTAGTGTGAACCCATACACTACCTTTAGTTGAATCAACCAAACTAACACCCAATCTAGAAAGTTGATAAACCTTATTGGCTAAGTTCTACTTATCTTCCTTAATATGAATAACACTACCTTTAGATAATCTACTAAGGGCATCTTCCACTACGTTGGCCTTGCCCGGATGATACAAAATACTTAAATCATAATCTTTTAATAACTCAAGCCACCTTCTCTGACAAAGATTCAAGTATTTTTGAGTGAATACGTACTGTAAGCTCTTGTGATTAGTGAACACATCAACATGACCCCCATAAAGATAATGCCTCCAAATTTCCAAGGCTTTTACAATGACAGCCAACTCAAGATCATGGGTAGGATAATTCATTTCATGGGGTTTAAGCTATCTAGAGGTGTAGGCTATGACCTTGCCTCTCTTCATCAAAACACAACCAAGACCAACTCTGGAAGAATCATAGTAAACTACAAACCCAACTAAACCATCTGGCAAAGCCAAAACTAGGGTGGAGGTAAGTCGAGTCTTCAACACCTGAAAACTGTCCTTACAGGAATCTGACCACTAAAATTTTACCTTATTCTGATTTAATCGAGATATGGGGGATGAAATAGAAGAAAATTCTTCAATAAACTATCTGTAATAGCCAACCAAACTCAAGAAACTTCTAATATTTAATGAAGAAATGGGTCTAGGCTAGTTTCTCACTGATTCAATCTTTTGAGGGTCAACTCAGTTGCCATCAATACAAATAATGTGGCTAAGAAAAACTATTGATCTTATCCAAAATTTGCACTTACTGAACTTAGCATACAACTGGTGATCTCTAAGGGTCTGCAACACAACCCTTAGATGATTTGCATGATCATTATCATTACGAGAATAGACAAGGATATCATCAATGATGACTATAATGAACATGTCCAAGTACTGCTTAAACATCTTGTTCATCAGGTCCATGAAAGTTACAGGGGCATTCGTTAGTCCAAAAGACATAACTAGAAATTCAAAGTGACCATACCGAGTTCTGAAGGCTGTTTTTGGAATGTCACATTCTCTAACTCTAAGCTGATGATAGTCAGATCTGAGGTCTATCTTAGAGAAATAACTGGCACCCTGAAGTTGGTCAAGCAAGTCATTAATTATAGGGAGTGGATACTTCTTCTTGATTATGATTTTATTCAACTTACGATAATCGATGTACATTCTGAGAGAACTGTCTTTCTTACGCACGAATAGAACTGGAGCACCCCATGGATAGAGTTGTCAAAATGGGCTGGCCCATCCCAACCCAACCCAACCCTAGATAGCTAAAAATTAAATGGAATAGGATGGGCTAACCCTTTTAAGTAAAGGGCCTTTTAAATAGCGGCCCAACCCAGCCCTAAGTGGGCCGCGAGTTGGGACAGATTGTCCCTTCAGAAAAAATAAAAGCAACTCAAAACATGATAAACAAAAATATTGCAAATGCTATACAATCACCAACTTTTACGGTTTCACTTTAATATGTCTCCTACTAGTTTTTAGCATGTTATAGGCATCTTACTAATACCTTTAAGGGTCCTTTGATTGGAAAAGAGTTATTCCAAAATAATTAATCTCAGAATTAGCTATTCCACAATTAGTTACCCAACATGTATATAGAATAATTTATCTCATCACTAGGTCGGTACTACTAAATATCTCAACCCAAAATAGGATAAAATAGTCCTTCATTTTATCTCGGACTATTTATCCCATAGTTGTAATTAACCTATGACATTTACTATATTAAGTAGAGAAATAATGATTAGCCACAAATTTCATAAAAAAAATTAAATATGGTTAAGATAATAAATACAGATACACACAAAATATCTACATAAAAACAACAAGATTATAACAAAAGAATGCCTAAATTTAAAGAACAAAATGTTGCATCAAGCAAAGGCAACAACTATTAAACCATCACGAGTAAAAGTAATTATTTTTAAATTCACAACTAAAAACAACTTACCAGTCATTTCAAACATACACTACAAACTTTTAAAAAATTAGAATCAATCAAAGGATGGATAAAAAAGTAGCTAGTTAGAAAGATTGACAAAATCCTAACTCCTAATAAATAAATGACCAACTTAAAAATATTTAACTATTATTTTTAATATCCTATCCCATGGGCTGGCCTTTGAGGCTGACGAGTTAGGGCTTTGAGGCCGACGGACCAAGTGAGGCTAGTCTTATAAGCCTTATTTCTAAATGGGCTAAAAAACTTAGCCCAACCCCACTTAATTAAACGGCTGGGTTGGGTCGACCTCACGGGCCAAGCTCATTTTGACAGCTCTACCAATGGAGAAATACTAGGCCTAATGAAACCCTTATCGAAGAGATCCTTTAATCGTTCCTTCAATTTCTTAAGCTTAACTAAAGCCATTATATAGGGCGAAATCAAGTACTACCCTCCACTCAATGGCTAGTTCATTAGAAAACTAAAACTGAATGATTTTATTTCTACAGTCAACTGAGGCATAGCATGAGTGGATCTAATCCATGCCGAGAATGATATCAAAATCAGTCATCTCTAACTTAACCTATTCAACTGAGGTAATTTTCTGAGATACTGACCGGGAAATTTTTGTATACAAGTTTGGCTATAATAAATTTACCAACTAGGGTAGACACTGAGAAAGATTTCACTAATATTTTGGGACTGACATCGAAATTGACGGCTATGTAAGGGGTCACAAAAGAAAGTGAACCTCTCATGTCTAATAAAATATAAACATGAAGATGGAAAACATATAACGTACCCGTAACCATATCAGGAGAACTTTCTTGATCATGTCAATTCGAGAGCATATAATTTATTCGGGTGCTGCCCACTAATTTCATTGGAAGTGGCACCCCGCTAAGTTGGGCGACCGACTTGAGCTAAAGAACGATTAGACTGACCCTGTTGACCAATCCTTGGGTAATCCCTGACCCTGTAGCCTGAATTGCCACATCTAAAACATACATCACAACCATCCCTACACTCACCCTAATGATTCCTACCGCATCTCCGACAAAGAAGATTAACATGATCACTGTTCATACTGCCCTGGGTCTTAGAGCATGTTGCTCTATCCCGACTGTCTTGCCTAAACTTAGGCACGGGCGCACTAGCTGAAGATGGAGCTGGGGCTAAAATTTTTTGATGGAACTGAGAACGATTTTCGTCTTCTAACCTTGGCTAAGAAAAGTTAAAACTACACATTTTGGCCCTCTTATTCTCTCTCTCCCTATCTTTATGCTTTTTCTCCTCAATCTGCTAAGCATGGACCATGAGTCTAGATAAGTCCATCTCCTTAATCAACATGGAGGTCCTATACTCCTTAACTACACTATCAGCTACACCAGATACAAACCTACTCATTCTATACCTGTTATCCGCCATCATAGTAGGAGCATACCTTGATAACTGAATAAACTTGAGCGAGTTCTCCTTTACACTCATGACTCCCTACTTCAAATTAATGAACTCCTAAACCTTAGCTCCACTAATATCTAAGGGAAAGAACCTGTCTAAGAAAGTTGTGGCAAATTCTTCCCACTCTATAGGCCCTGCATCAACACCTCTGTCTTCCTCTCACTACTTAAACTAAATGTGAGATACATCCTATAACTGATATATAGCCAACTCTACACTCTCAATCGAGGTGACACCCTTAATATTTGTCACTTTCTGCACCATGTCCAGAAACTCCTCCAGATTCTCCTCAGATTGGATCCAAAAAATAGAAAGGGATTCATCCAAGTGAAATCTTGAATCCTAACTACAGCTGTATTTTTAACAAGATTGGCTGGGGCAACAGTCTACTGTTGCTCCCCATTTTTCTCGCAAAATGTGGAATTCAACGTGACCATTCTTGTTGGGATTGTTTTTGGGTGAATGTGAAGAGTCGCCACCTAACGTATAAAGGGGAGTTAGGGCACCAGTCTAGGCCAACTACGAACCTATTTTTGTTGCTTTGTCTTAGTCTCATTCACCAGAAATTTGGGTAAGGGTTCAAATTGCCTCAAAAGGAAGTGTTAGGTACCTTTCGAATAAATTCTGAAAAACAAACAAAGGAAAGTTTTGGTTTCATTCGGATCAGAACCCCAACTTGTTTAATCCTTATCTGACCCAAGCTTATGTCAAATGTCGTGTAATGTCTCTAGAGATTATCACTTCCGAATGACTACCCGTCAAACCCTACCTAAGCTGATTGTCAAATCTAAAGGCGTTCTAAAAAAAGATAAAACTAACATCTATAAACTACCTATCACCCCACTTATCTCCCAAGAGACATTGGGCTTTGCTTATTTGGATTTGTGGTCTACACAAATAAAGCTATGTTTCCCTAAGACTCAAAGAGCGTAACACATTGGACGTCACATAACACATAATGGTCTCAAAGATGCCTCTTGATTAATTAAGAACTGTTTAAGTTGATTAACATTCAAAGACAAATAATTACTTACTTTGATGTCATTAACCTTACGCATGATATCTAAGTGTTCAACAATTGTTTAATATAACAAAAGATAATTATTATTCATGTCTAAATAATGTGTTGCCAATTTGTTAAAAGTGCGTGTCAGAGTGAAGTAAATATGTCAAAGAGTTATGCTCATGAATTTCATTGTGCAAGACGTGTTGTAAGATAATGACAGTACAGGAAGTTAAAGTTACATGTTGAAAATTATTACCGACATTCATTTTAAATGCTATAAAGTCCATTAACATGCAAAAGATGCATTTAAATGCTGAAAAATGAATTAACAGGCAGAAATTTTTATGTTTAATATACTGAAATTTTAATATTAACTTGCTGAAAGGAATTTTAACATGTTGAAGGTAATTAACATACTGAAAAATGCCTAACTCAACCATTTTGACATGTTAAAAAATATGTTAATGTGCAGAAATTTTATGTTAACAAGCTTTAAAAATATTGAAATGCTTAATTTTGCATTAATATGCTAAAACATACAATGACATGCTTAATTCTAATGTTCAACATGCTTAAAATGTATTAATATGAAGGAATTTAACTGTTGATATGCTAAAAATGTATTAATATGCAAGAATTTTATTGTTGACATGCTCAAAAATATTAACATGCTTAAATTCGTATTAACATGCTAAAACATACAATGGCATATTAAAGTCGCTTAAGACTAATATTTAACATACTGAAAATTATTTAATCCTATTATTTAACATGCTGAAAAATATATCAACCTGCTTGAATTTAATTTAATATGCTTAACATGCTGAAAATACATTAACATGCTTAAATCTAATTTAATATGCTAACATGCTAAAAATCATGCTTAAAGTCACTTTAATGTGCTGACATGCTAAAAACATATTAATATGCTCACATGGTAAAAAATCTATTAATATGTTTCATGTCAATTTAATTTAGTATGTCAGTTTTAGTTAAATCCTTAAATCAAGAATTCTAAGCGGATCAATTAATAAACCGTACATTAAGTGTCTAAATGATTCATGTGTTAATAAATCTTAGAATTGTGTGCCTAAATGATCCAT
Organism: Capsicum baccatum var. pendulum; assembly: GCA_030864225.1. NCBI lineage: Eukaryota > Viridiplantae > Streptophyta > Magnoliopsida > Solanales > Solanaceae > Capsicum > Capsicum baccatum. Next base: position 188,554,602 of record CM061554.1, read on the forward strand.
ATAAAACGTTACACACATAAAACCTAAGTTTTGCTTATCCCTACTATTCATAGAGCACGTAAGTCCCCATCCCCTAGCAGTCCCCAAATTTTATTACTACAACAGAATAAAGTTTATACTATTTTACAAACCAACATTAATAAAATAATGAAATAGACTAAGTTAAAGTGAGCAGCATCCCTTTCCATCACCGAGCGACTCTTTAGAATCGCGTCACAGTGGCACGTGTTGAATACAATAAAACAAGCAAAGCAAGCACAAGATGAACCCACACAAGGTCTAGTACAGTGTAACAGTAAAGCAAAAGGTATAGCAAGCAAGCAGTGAACAATTATTTCACACTAACCCCTATAGACATGTTTTCCAATGATATTCATAATAAAAATAGTTATCACTGAAAGAAAAAATATAATTACATCGAGTTGGGGCTTACTAGTTTGCGGAAAAGAAATAATAAGGAAGATGTGAACAAAGCAATTGCAACAACGTAAATAAGCCAAATACTTCTATCACAGTAAAGCATCATAGGAATTGAAGAATTAAAAACTTTTCTTTTTCCTTAGTATTAGAGTGTAAAAAATAGAGAAGGGGGAATATGAATGTTTTATTCTAATTGAAAAGAGGGGCTGTTTATATAGTATGGAAAAATAAATCATCCTTAAGCATAAAAAGGAAAGAAATAAATTTAATCAAATCTTTAGACACAACTAGTAAGGTATTAAATGAATTATCATAAATCACAGTTGTCTATTCAATAAGATTAAGAAAAAAGAATCAATTAGCATGTCACAATTGCCGTAAATAGATAAGTATCCAAATTGTGGCACAAATCGGGTAGATCCCTTATCAAAAGGTAAGGGAATCAAGAAACAAGGTTACCAAAATTATGACCATCTCATAATTATAGGAATTAATTATTCCATAATTACCATAGTAAATCAATTAAAATATTATATTATAAAATCATCATTTACAAACAGGTAAAGAAATTTAACACAGTGAGTCAATTACACAAAATATTACCAAATAATCGCAAATAAACAAGTAAAAGAAGAATCTGTTAATCCCCAAATAAAGGAAAAAAATCAGTAAATCAACCTAACATAGGTAATTTACCATAAATATAAGAAGAAAGGGAATTGTCAAAGTTCAAAAAATTAAATTCGTGGAAAATCATTATACTGTATCAAATCAATTCACATATTGAAGAATAATTTATCAATAATAGCAGAATATCATAATTTTAATCGATTTCGAATTGAGTTAATACTAATAGAATAATCAAACAAACCAAACCCACTAAAAACAAAAGAAGGGATAACGATTATGATATGATAAACGAAATTGAGCAAATAATAAGTCACGGGTACAGTTATAAATTAAGGCTTTTGACATATTATAGTCTTAACATATAAACCAACACAAATGATAGAGAATCAAATCTAAGAAATCAATCACACTTTGTTAAGCTTTTTTTTGTATTTTATTTGGTCAAACCTGTAGATGGGTTTTTGAGAAACCATCATTTTCAAAAAAATGAGTTAGCGGTGGCAGATTCGTTGGCGGAGCGGGCTGGAGTAGCTGAAGGAGGCGGCCGGAGCTGGTGGAGTCGTTTGGTCGGAGAATTGGCGGTGTTGGAGGGTTTCCGAGTAGGAGGAGCGACATGCGACGGTTGATGGTGGAAACGAAGAGGGTTGTTAGAGATGATGGGGAGAGAGATGGCGGCTGGGGTGGCTGCTTTGCCGGCGGTGGGGGAAGACAGGAGGAGGAGGTTCACACCGGGGTGAGGAAGACGACATCACTGATGTTTTTTGTCGGTCGGAGTGGTGAACGGCGGTGGCTGGTGAAAGTTGAGTTTAGTGAGAGAGAAATGTAGAGAGAAGGTAGAGAGAGAGGGGGGTCAACTGTTTTGTTGAAAATGGAGGGATTAGGGTTTATGTTGGTATAAATGGACAGAGTAAAGTGGGTTGATTTCAGCCGTTGGATCGATCTTGATTCATGGCTTAGATTAAAAAGAATAAGAAAAAGAATTGGGACCTTTTAAATTTAATTAAATGTGGCTAGAATTGTAACAAGTTGTATAAAATTATGCTAAAATTGTTATAAATTGGATGGGAAAAGGCTAGATTTTAAATAAATTAGAAAAACCAATTTAAATTAAGCTTCTAATTAAAAAAAGATGTCGAATTCAAAACAAACTAAGCATGTAAAAATTAATGTAACGTAAAATTATAAAATAAAATTATAGCTAAAAATAATAATAATAATAATAATAATAATAATAATAATAATAATAATAATAATAATAGATAATGTATTTGTAAATTGAGAGTGTGTATATTTGTGAAAAAGAATTAACAAAATATTGATAAAATTATGTAAAGAAATATTATATTTAAATTAATAAATTAAAACATAATACTGAAAAGTGATAAAATAATTCGTATATATTTTAAAATCATGGATGTGACACGTCAAAAATCCATTTGATGCAAGAAAACGTGTAAAAAATACTAACATTTCATATTAATAATTTTTCTAAAATAGCAGCCTAAAAGGAGCACAGGGAGTTCAAAATTAGGTGTCAACAACTACTCCTTACTACAAATTCAGGTAAGGTTTTAAATTACCTCGAAAGAAAGGTGTTAGGCACCTTTCGAAGTCCACAAAGGTGGTTTCCGACCAAATTCATCTTTTACGTGGAAATTCTATGTGATAAGTAAAGGTCAATTATTTTATTATTAATTTAATATTTAAGTAAGTGATAAAGCAATGAATAAAACAAATATGTTATTTTATCATTTTTAATTGTTAATTATCTAAGTGATAAAAATCAGTAAAACATATAAATAAGACAAGCGAGGAGAGAGAAGTGATATAAATTATAACAAAGGGGACTTCTTATGTAATAAAATAACTACCCCAAATAAATAAACATATAAAATAAATAAAAGAATAAATTCGAAAAAAATAAACAAAGGAAAGTTTTGGTTTCATTTGGATCAGAACCCCAACTTATTTAAACCTTATCCGACCCATTGATTGAATTCTTAAACAAGTAACAATGTCAAATGTTGTGAAATGTCTCTGGAGATCATCACTTTCGAATGACTACCCGTCCCACCATACCTAGGCTGGTTGTCAAATCTAAAGACGTTCTAAGAAAAGGATAAAACTAACGTCTTTAGAATACCTATCGTCCCACTTATCGCCCAAGTGACATTGGGCTTTGCTAATTCCAATTTATGATTTAGACAAATAAAGCTATATTTTTCTAAGATGCAAAGAGCGTAATACATTGGACGTCACATAGCACATAATGGTCCAAAGAAGCCTCTTGGTTAATTAAGAATTGGTCAAATTGATTGGCATGCAAAGACAAAATAATTACTTATTTTGATGTCATTAACCTATAGGCATGATATATAAGTGTTGAACAATTGTTTAACACGACAAAAGATAATTGTTATTCATGTCTAAAGAATGTGTTGCCAATTTGTTAAAAGAGCGTGTCAAAGTGAAGTCAATATGTCAAAGAGTTGTGCTCATGAATTTCATTATGCAAAACGTGTTGTAAGATAATGACAGTGAGGAAAGTTAAAGTTACATGTTGAAAATTATTACCGACATTCATTCTAAATGCTGTAAAGTCCATTAACATGCTAAAGATGCATTTATATGCTGAAAAGTGAATTAACATGCAGAAATTTTTATGTTTAACATATTGAAATTTTAATATTGACATGCTAAAAGGAATTTTAACATGTAGAAGATAATTAACATGCTGAAAAATGCCTAACTCTACCGTTTTGACATGCTGAAAAATATGTTAATGCACAGTAATTTTATGTTAACATGCTCTAAAAATATTGACATGCTTAATTTTATATTAATATGCTAAAACATACAATGACATGCTTAATTCTAATGTTCAACATGCTTAAAATGTATTAATATGCAGAAATTTAATTGTTAATGCTAAAAAATACTAACATGCTTAAATTCATATTAACATGCTAAAACATACAATAATATATTAAAATTGATTAAGCCTAATATTTAATATGCTGAAAATTATTTAAACCTATTGTTTAACATGCTGAAAAATATATTAATCCGCTAGGATTTAATTTAATATGCTTAACATGCAGAAAATATATTAACATGCTTAAATCTAATTTAATAAGCTAACATGCTAAAGATAATGCTTAAAGTCACTTTAATGTGCTGACATGCTAAAAATATATTAATATGTTGAGATGGTAAAAAATATATTAATATGCTTAATGTCAATTATAATTTAGTATGTCGATTTTAGTTAAATCCTGAAATCAAGAATTCTAAGAGGATCAATTAATAAACCATAGATTAAGTGTCTAAATGATTCATGTGTTAATAAATCTTAGGATTGTATGCCTAAATGATCCACGTAGCATGTAAAACACATAAAACCTAAGTTTTGCTTATCCATACTATTCATAAAGCACGTAAGTCCCTGCTCCCCTAGTAGTCCCCAAATTTTATTACTACAACAGAATAAGGTTTATACAATGTTACAGACCAACATTAATTAAAGAATGAAATAGACTAAGTTAAAAGTCGGCACCATCCCTTCCCATCCCCAGGCGACTCTTTAGAATTGCGTGTTAGTGGCACCTGTTGAATACAACAAAAATAGCAAAGCAAGCACAAGATGAAACCACACACGGCAAGGTATAGCAAGCAAGCAAAGAACAATTATTTCACACTAACCCCGATAGACTTGTTTTCCAAGATATTCACAACACAAACAGTTATCACCAAAAGAAAGAATATAATTGCATCGAGTAGGGGCATACTAGTTAGCGACAAAGAAATAATAAGGAAGATGTAAATAAAGCAATACTAGCGACAAAGAATATAATTGCATCGAGTAGGGGCATACTAGTTTCAAATCTAAAGACGTTCTAAGAAAAGGATAAAACTAACGTCTTTAGAATACCTATCCTCCCACTTATCGCCCAAGAAGTATTGAGCTTTGCTAATTTGGATTTGTGATCTAGACAAATAAAGCTATGTTTCCCTAAGACTCAAAGCGCGTAACACATTGGACGTCACATAACACATAATGGTCTCAAAGATGCCTCTTGATTAATTAAGAACTGTTTAAGTTGATTAACATTCAAAGACAAATAATTACTTACTTTGATGTCATTAACCTTACGCATGATATCTAAGTGTTCAACAATTGTTTAATATAACAAAAGATAATTGTTATTCATGTCTAAATAATGTGTTGCCAATTTGTTAAAAGAGCGTGTCAAATTGAAGTAAATATGCCAAAGAGTTGTGCTTATGAATTTCATTGTGCAAAATGTGTTGTAAGCTAATGACAATGCGGGAAGTTAAAGTTACATGTTGAAAATTATTACCGACATTCATTTTAAATCCTCTAAAGTCCATTAACATGCTAAAGATGCATTTAAATGCTGGAAAATGAATTAACATGCAGAAATTTTTATGTTTAACAGACTAAAATTTTAATATTGACATGGTAAAAGGAATTTTAACATGTGGAAGGTAATTAACATGCTAAAAAATGCCTAACTCTACAGTTTTAACATGCTGAAAAATATATTAATGCGCAGGAATTTTATGTTAACATGCCCTAAAAGTATTGACATGCTTAATTTTGCATTAATATGCTAAAACTATTGACATGCTTAATTTTGCATTAATATGCTAAAACATACAATGACATGCTTAATTCTAACGTTCAACATGCTAAAAATATATTAATATGCAGGAATTTAATTTTTGACATGCTACAAAATACTAACATTCTTAAATTCGTATTAACATGCTAAAACATACAATGACTTATTAAAATCGCTTAAGCCTAATGTTTAATATGCTGAAAATTGTTTAAATCTATTGTTTAACATGCTGAAAAATATATTAACCCGCTTGAATTTAATTTAATATGCTTAACTTGCTGAAAATACATTAACATGCTTAAATCTTATTTAATACGCTAACATGCTAAAGATCATGATTAAAGTGATACATTAACATGCTTAAATCTTATTTAATACGCTAACATGCTAAAGATCATGATTAAAGTCACTTTAATGTGCTGACATGCTAAAAATATATTAATATGCTGACATGGTAAAAAATAATTAATATGCTTAATGTCAATTTATTTAATATGTCGGTTTTAGTTAAATCCTGAAATCAAGAATTTTAAGTGGACCAATTAATAAACCGTCGATTAAGTGTCTAAAAAATTCATGTGTTAATAAATCTTAGGAATGTGCGCCTAAATAAACCACGTAGCACGTAACACACAAAAAACCTAAATGGTGCTTATCAATACTATTCATAGAGCATGTAAGTCCCTGAGTAGTCCCCAAATTTTATTACTACAACAGAATAAAGTTTATACAGTGTTACGACCAACATTAATAAAATAATGAAATAGACTAAGTTAAAAGTGGGCACCATCCCTTCCCATCCCCGGGCGACTCTTTAGAATTGGGTGTTAGTGGCACCTGTTGAATACAACAAAAATAGCAAAGCAAGCACAAGAAGAACCCATACACTGTCTGGTACACCGAAACAGTAAGGCAAGTATAACAAGAAAGAAGTGAACAATTATTTCACACTAACCCCATAGATATGTTTTTCAATGATATTCACAACACAAACAGTTATCACCGAAAGAAAGAATATAATTGCATCAAGTAGGGGCTTACTAGTTAGCGACAAAGAAATAATAAGAAAGATGTATACAAAGTAATTCCAACAATGTAAATAAGCCAAATACTTCTGTCAGAGTAGCATCAGAGGACTTGAAGAATTTAAAGCTTTTTCCCCCCTTTATAGTAGAGAGTAAAAAGCAGAGAAGGTGGAATGTGAATGTTTTTTTCTAATTGAAAAGAGGGGTTGTTTATATAGTATGGAAAAATAAATCATCCTTAAGCATAAAAAGGAAAGAAATAAATTTAATCAAATCTTTAGACAGAACTAGTAAGGTATTAAATGAATTATCATAAATCGCAGTTTTCAATTCAATAAGATTAAGGAAAAAGAATCAATTAGCATGTCACAATTTCCGTAAATAGATAAGTATCAAAGTTATGGCACAAATCGTGTAGATCCCTTATCAAAAGGTAAGGGAATCAGGAAACAAGGTTACCAAAATTATGACCATCTCATAATTATATGAATTAATTATTCCATAATTACCATAGTAAATCAATTAAAATATTATATCATCAGATTGTTATTTACAAACAGGTAAAGAAATTTAACATAGTGAATCAATTACACAAAATATTATCAAATAATCTCAAATAAACAAGTAAAAGAAGAATTTGTTTATCCCCAAATAAAGAAAAAAAATCAGCAAATCGACCTAACATAGGTAGTTTACCATAAATATGAGAAGGGAATTGTCAAAGTTCAAAAAATAAAATTCGAGAAAAATTATTATACTATATCAAATCAATTCACGTATTGAAGCATATTTTAACAATAGCCGAATACCACAATTTTAATCGATTTCGAATTGAGTTAATACTCATAGTATAATCAAACAGCCCAAACCCACTAAAAACAAAAGAAGGGATAACGATTATGATATAATAAACGAACTCGAGGAAATAATAAGTCACACTTACAAATTAAGGCTTTTGACATATTATAGTCTTAATACATAAACCAACACAAATGACAGAGAATCGGACCCAAGAAATCTATCACACTTTATTAAGCTCTTTTTTTCATTTTATTTGGTCAAACCTGTAGATGGGTTTTTGAGAACCCATCACTTTCCGAAAAAATGGGTCAGCGGTTGCAGATTCGACGGCGTAGCCGGCTGGAGTGGCTGAAGGAGGCGGCTGACGCTGGTGTTTGCTGGTGGAGTCGTTTGGTCGGAGAAGTGGCAACGCTGGGGGGTTTTGAAGTAGGAGGGGCGGCATGCGAAGGTTGATGGTGGCAACGGAGAGGGCTGTTGGCGATGGTTGGGAGAGAGATGGCGGCTAGGGTGGCTGCCTTGCCGGTGGTGGGGGGAGACAGGTGAAGAAGGTCCACACCGGGGTGAGGACGACGGCAACGTTGGTGGTTTTTGTTGGCCGGAGTGGTGAGCAGCGGTGGTTGGTGGAAGTTGAGTTTAGAGAGAGAAAAGGTAGAGAAAAGGCAGAGAGAGAGGGGAGTCGACTATTTTATTGAAAATGGAGGGATTAGGGTTTAGCTTTGTATAAATGGAAAGAGTAGGGTGGGTTGATCTCAGTCGTTGGATCGATCTTGATCCATGATTGAGATTAAAAAGAAAAAGAAAAAGAATTGGGATCTTTTAAATTGAATTAAATGTGACTAGAATTGTAACAATTTATGTAAAATTATGATAAAATTATTATAAATTGAATGGAAAAAGGCTAGAATTTAAATAAATTAAAAAAATTAATTTAAATTAGACTGCTAAGTAAATAAGACGTCTATATCAAAATAAACTAAGCTTGTAAAAATTAATGTTACGTAAAATTATTAAATAAAATTATTGCTAATAACAATAATAATAGATAATGTATTTGTAAATTGTGAGTGTGCATATTTGCGAAAAAAATTAATACAATTTTGATAAAATTATGTAAAGAAATATTATATTTAAATTAATGAATCAAAAAATAAATGTGATACGTCAAAAATCTATTTGATGCAAGAAAACGTATAAAAAATACTAACATTTCAAATTAATAATTTTGCTAAAATAGCAATCTATAAGGAGCATATGGAGGTCAAAATTATGTGTCAACAACTACCTCTCACCAGAAATTTAGTTAAGGGTTCAAATTACCACGAAAGGAAGGTGTTAGGCACCTTTCGAGGGTCCACAAAGGTGATTTCCGACCAAATTCGTATTTTATGTGGGGATTCTATGTGATACTCAGAGGTCAATTATTTTATTATTAATTTAATATTTAACTAAGTGAAAAACAAACATGTTATATTATCATTTCTAATTATTAATTATCTATCTGATATAATTAGTAAAGCATGTTAATAAGACAAACGAGGAGAGAGAAGTGATATAAATTATAACAAAGGGGACTGCTTATGTAATAAACTAATCATCCTAAATAAATAAACATGTAAAATAAATAAAAGAATAGATTCAAAAAAAATAAAAAAAGAAAAGTTTTGGTTTCATTCGGATCAAAACCCCAACTTATTTAATCCTTATCCGACCCACTGGTCAAATTCTTAAACAAGTAACAATGCGAAATATAGTGTAATGTCTCTAGAGATCAATACTTCCGAATGAATACCCGTCCCACCCTACCTAGGCTGGTATTCAAATCTAAAGGTGTTCTAAGAAAAGGATAAAACTAACGTCGTTAGAATACCTATCGTCCCACCTATCGCCCCAGAGGCATTGGGCTTTGTTAATTCGAATTTGTGGTCTAGACAAATAAAGCTATGTTTTCCTAAGACTCAAAGCTCATAATACATTGGACGTCACATAACACAGATTGGTCTCAAAGATGCCCCTTGGTTAATTAAGAATTGGTTAAATTGATTAACATGCAAAGAAAAAATAATTTCTTATTTTGATGTCATTAAACTATAGGCATGATATCTAAATGTTCAACAATTATTTAATATGACAAAAGATAATTGTTATTCATGTCTAAACAATGTGTTGCCAATTTGTTAAAAGAGCGTATCAAAGTAAAGTAAATATGCCAAAGAGTTGTGCTCATGAATTTCATTGTGCAAGACGTGTTGTAAGCTAATGACAGTGCAGGAAGTTAAAGTTATTTGTTGAAAATTATTACCGATATTCATTAAAAAATATTGTAAAGTCCATTAACATGCTAAAGATACATTTAAATGCTGGAAAATGAATTAACATGCAGAAATTTTTATGTTTAACATACCAAAATTTTAATATTGACATGCTGAAAGAAATTTTAACATGTGGAAGGTAATTAACATGCTGAAAAATGACTAACTCTATGTAACTCCCCAAGATCCTATCCAAAGACGTCACACGGTGCTTAAGGCTACACGCGACCTCAAGTTAACCCTCTGAGCTTGTCATCACCTCTATAACTCACTATGACAATAATCAAGCTGTAATAAAGAAGAATAATCATGTCATGAACATATTGGAATACAAAGAAATACTATCCTGTACAATCAAAATACTGAAGTTCTGTACATACTGGTACTCTAGTTTGACAAAGCCTCTACTATATAAGACCGAGGAGCTATTGGGACAGATCCCCAACTAACTCGTACTGAACTGGAAATAAACAACCATCTACTATCAAGACAAAAATAGGGGACATAGGTCCTCGAACCATGAGTACTCACCAACTGTATGAATGTAGATGGAGGTACTCGAAGATCACTATCGCTGCTGAGACAGAGCACCTGAACCAAAATTACGAGAAAATATAGAACATAGAAGAGTATGGGAATCAGTACTTGGGAATGTACTGAGTATGTGGGGGTGCAGGCAACATTTAAATAATATCATAAATGTATAAGAAAATCATGCAAGCTGATAATAATGACTCTCTTCGCTTGAGTTACCTGAAACATATGTTCCATAAATCATCAATAATAACACATGCTTTATAAATCTCACAAACCGTTGGACTCAACTCAAAATCTTTTAATCATGACTTAGAGTGACTCGGTAACTCATGAAACTTGGACTATTATGGACTTGGGAGTTTCTTATAACCGACATAAACCATGTGAGCTTACATGGAGTCCAACGTCTTGCCCACGTTAGGGAGAGTTATTTTATCCTTGCCATCGGAGTAGAACCTTAACTTTAGTGATAACTGTCTTGGCCTTTGGCCCTTAATCTTAATCCTACGGTGCCACGTAGTTCTGGGGAAGTAGAATGCGCTGAACCCATACTTCCCGCTCGGTGCTAAATACTACTCCCAGACTTAAGCTCAGAACGCGTTAGAAATCCACCTTAATCAACTCAAGGGTCTATCATGAAAACCAAAATGTAAATATATATCTCACTTGTAAATCATAATCAACTTGTGGATTCCTAACTCGACTAAATCTCAAAATAATCTTTCTCATCATCAAGTATACTTGCTTATCAAATCATATCAAGTATCAAACCTTCCAGAAAACATCGTAGAACTCATTCTTGACTCTCAAGATCAATATCAATATATATTCAATAGACAAACTTCTCATGGAAAAAAATAAATCTGAGACTTATCATAAATCACTTAGAAATTATCATTTCATGATAACAATATACAACTCATGACATAAGTTCTTAATTTAAGAAATAAGATAATGAAGTAGTCATATGTGTCAATCTTGTATAACTCAAATCTCATAAATTCTTGATAAAGTAATTTGGGTGTAAACCCACTTTGCAAAATTCATGAAATTCAATAGAAATTAAATCTTTGGGCACAAGAACGAAAGAAGTGTTCTTGTTCAAAACCCCACATACCTTAATCTTTAAAATTGGATGAACTTTAGTGCTTGAGACTTTATCCACACTTGAAATAAATAATTCTTGAAGCCCACACTATGAGGAACTTGGTTCTTGAAGAAATTTTGAAGATTTATGGATGATTCTTGGAAGATTTAAGTTCTTGATATAACCCTAGATATATTATCTCAAGAGAATTGGAAGAGAAAATGATGAAATTAGGGTTTGGATGGGATTCTCATATTTATAGAGGCCTCCAAAAGATGGAAAAAAAAACAAAAAACCCTTGCAAAAACGTCTCTAAATTGCTGAAAAATATAGCTGACAACATCCGTGACAGGCCGTCAGACCCGTGATAGGCCGTCACAAAATGTCATCACAAAAGGATCAAATTTTATGATTTTCTACCTCAAGATGATGACGTCGTCGTCATAAATATCATCATAAATGTGACAGGCCGTCAGAAACGTCGTCACCCTTTTCCAGATTGACATGCTGGAGTAAAATGGGTATAACTCCTTGCTCTGGTATCGAATTTTAGCAAAATTAGTATCGTTGGAAAGCTAATTCAATTATCTATCTGTTGATAGGTCGTGAGATCAAAAATTCCAAGTATAATAAGAGATATACTCGTTTGAAGTTGACTATACCAATATCCTTCCCAAGACTTCAATCAGTAAGGAATATTTTGATTCACCCAATCGTTAGGACGTCTTTAAGGCCTTAATACACACCATCCTTGATAAAAAAAAACCCAAAATATTATAATTTATTTATCATGAGCTTGATTCATGGTTACACTATTGGTTAGAGTCTCGGGGTATTACAATAGCTCCCCCTTGGAAATATTCATCCTCGAATGTGGCTAGATAGGCTAAGAACAAGAGAAAATGAGGACGTATAGCTGGAACGACTCACTAAAAGAGCTTACTTCATTCTAAACTTTTGAGTACTTCACAAAATACATGAATCATAGAGAGAATAACCATATAGCTGAATACACTGGATTAGGGAAGAATAGTACCTTCAGCTTAATTTGAACTTGCGGAGAAGAGATGAGGGTATTTGGTTGGCATATCTACTTTTGCTTCCCAAGTAGCACCCCCGATTGATTGATTTCGCCACAGAACTTTGAACAAGGAAACTTTCTTATTTCTTAGTCTACGAACTTGATAATCTAGGATTTCAACCGAAACTTCATCATACGAAAGGCTATCTTGAACATCAAAACTTTCTAACAGATCAACAACAACAGAATCACCAATGTGCTTCTTGAGCATAGAAACGTGAAAGATAGGATAGACAGCTGGTAACTCGACAGGCAATTCAATCTCGTAAGCTACTTTCCCTAAACGATTCAAAACTCTATAAGGGCCAACGTATCGGGGACTAAGCTTCCCTTTCTTACCAAATCTTTTTATCCTCTTCATGGGTGAAATCTTCAAGTACACCAGATCGTTAACCTCAAACTCAAGAGCTCTTTTTCTCACATCTGCATATGACTTTTGACGACTCTGGGTTGTCTTCAACCTTTCCCGAATCAACTTAAATTTCTCCATAGCCTCAAACACAGCATCAGGTCCACTCACAGCGGCTTCACCCGCTTTAAAGCAACCTATGGGTGATCTACATCACCTTCCGTATAATGCCTAAAATAGAGCCATTCCAATGCTAACATAAAAACTGTTGTTGTAAGCAAATTCAATTAATGGAAATGTTCATCCCAACTTCCTTTGAAATCAAGAAAACATGCCCTCAACATATCCTCCAAGGTATGGATGGTCCTCTCAGCCTGACCATCGATCTGCAGATGAAAAACGGAGCTAAGATGAACTTGGGTACCAAGACCCTTCTGAAAAGCCCTCCAAAAATGAGAAGTAAATTGAGTACCCCTATCGGAGATAATAGACAAAGGAACTCCATGCAACCTGACTAACTCTCGAATGTACAACTTAGCATAGTCCTCATCAGTGAAAGATGTATGCACTGGCACGAAATGCGTGGACTTAGTCAACCTATCTACAACGACCCAAATCGAATCATGATGACGTCGAGAAAGAGCTAAACCAGTCACAAAATCCATATTTACTTCCTCCCACTTCCAAGTAGGAATACTAAATTGTTGCATCATTCCATCGGGTCTTTGGTGTTCTATCTTAACCTGTTGGCAAGTTGTACACTTCTCTACGAATTTCTATATATCCTTTTTCATACCATTCCACCAATAGATTTCTCGCAAATCGCGGTATATCTTGGTAGCACCGGGATAAATAGAATATCGCGTGCCATGCGCTTCAACCATAATTCTCTGCCTTCAATCTTCAACATCAGGAACACATAATATATTCTAAAATCTCAATACACCATCTACCCTTTGGGAGAAAACCGCCACCTTTTGGTCTTTAACTGACTCCTTCAGTCTGACTAAACTAGGATCCATATCTTGCTTCTCCTTTACTTCTGAAACTAGAGAAGACTCGAAACTACTTTGGACCCAAACATTACCCTCAGCTGAATCAAGTAATCTAACTCCCAACCTAACCAGATAATGCACCTCACAAGCTAACTCCTTCCTATCTTTATCGACCTGTGCTACACTACCCATGGACGACCTACTAAGGGCATCCACTACATTGGCCTTGCCTGGGTGATACAATACATTCATATCATTGTCATTTAACAATTCTAACCATCGCCTCTGATGAAGATTCAACTCTCTCTGAGTAAACACATACTACAAACTCTTGTGATCCGTAAAGATATGAACATGAACACCATACAAATAGTGTCTCTAGATTTTCAAGGCAAAAACCAGTGCAGCTAACTCGAGGTCATGGGTCAGGTAGTTCTTTTCATGTACTTTCAACTGTCTGGAGGCATAGGCTATAACCTTGCCATTCTGCATCAACACGTAGCCCAACCCAACTCTAGAAGCATCACAGTACACCATAAAATCATCTACACCATTTGAAAGGGTCAATATAGGGGCCGAAGTGAGTCGAGTCTTCAAATCCTAAAAAATCTTCTCGTAAGAGTCAGACCACAGGGATTTAATTTTCTTTTGGGTCAACCGAGTCAAAGGAGATGCAATGGAAGAGAAACCCTCAACAAAACGATGATAGTAGCCAGCTAGACCCAAGGAACTCCTAATATCAGATGGGGAAATAGGTCTAGGCTAATTTTTCAAAACTTTTATCTTTTGAGGGTCAACTCGAATACCTTCAGAAGAAACAATATGACCCAAAAAAGCAACTGACCTTAGCCAAAATTCACACTTGCTAAATTTGGCAAATAGTTGATGATCTCTAAGGGTTTGCAAGACTATTTGGAGATGATCTGCATGGTCGTTCTCACTTCGGGAGTATACAAGAATATCATCTGTGAACACAATAACAAATATATCCAGGTACTGTCTGAACACCCAATTCATAAGGTCCACAAAGGCTGTTGGGGTATTTGTTAGCCCGAAGGACATGACCAAGAACTTAAAATGACCATATCGGGTGTGTAAAGTTGTCTTTGGAATATCACACTCCCTAACTTTAAGCTGGTGATAACCGGATCTCAAGTCTATTTTTGAGAAATAGTTAGCACCTTCTAGCTGATCAAACATGTCATCAATTCTAGGAAGAGGGTACTTGTTCTTAACTATGACCTTGTTAAGCTGACGATAATCAATGCACATCCGCAATGAACCATCTTTCTTTTGCACGAACAAAACGGGTTCTCCCCAAGGAGATATGCTAGGCCTTATGCAACCCTTATCTAGAAGATCTTTGAATTGCTCTTTCAACTCCTTAAGTTCTGCGGGGGCTATAAGATAAGGAGAAATAGAAATAGGCTACGTGTCGGGGAGAAGATCAATCCCAAATTCCATCTCTCTATCGGGAAGTACCCCTAGGAGATCTTCTGGAAAAACATCACAAAACTCATTAACAATGCTGATTGACTGAATGGTCGAAGTCTCAAACTTAGTATCTTTAACTCGAACCAAATGATAGATGCAACCCTTGGATATCAATTTCCTAGCTTTAAGATAGGATATGAAATGACTCCTTGGAGATACAGAATTTTAGGACCACTTAAAGGCTGGCTCATTGGGAAACTGAAACTTGACTACACGGCTATAATAGTCTATAGACGCATAATAAGAGTGAAGCCAATCCATACCCAGAATAATGTCAAAATCAACCATGTCTAGCTCAATCAAATCTGCAAACATAACTTTGTGACGTACAGTGATAGGACATTTCTTATATACTTGCTTAGCAACAACAGGTTCACCTACTGGAGTAGAAACTAGAAAAGGCTCAGGAAATCTTTTCAGCATTAATCTTAAAATTCACAGCCACTAACGGAGTCACATAAAAAAGACTTGACCTAGGGTCCATCAACACATACGCATCAAAATGAAATACACGGAGCATACCAGTAACAACATCTAGTGAATCCTCCTACTCCTGGTGGGGTGGTATAACATAAAAGTGATTCTGGCACTGACTACCAGCAGTACTAGACGAGGCAACCTGAGGAGGAGTAGGACACACCCATGGGGATGGATCACTAATAGCCTGACTCTGTGGACGAACATCATGGCTCCCCTGTCTAGCATATGGGCAATCCTGAATTTGTGGCCCAACTTACCACAACCAAAACAACCTCTCTGCTTAGCCATACACTCTCCAGGATACGTCCTACCACACTTAGCACATGGGGGATAGTTAGGTCTATTACTTACACTATCCTGAGACCTAGACACAGTAGATCTATTACCCTACTTCTGCCTAACTCCGAATGTGGGAGTACTAGCTGATGATGGTGCTGGCATAAAAGAACGGATCTAAAACTGAGGCAGATCCCTCTAAAAAATCTACTCTGACTATACCCCTGCTGCTCTGATCTAACTCTCTTATTCCCTCCCCCTCTCTCTCTTTCACCTTATCTGCTTCAATTTACTGGGCATGTATCATCAATCTAGAAAGATCCATATCCCTATTGAGCATAGCATACCTACACTCTTTCACAACATAACTCGATACGCTAGTCAAAAACTTACTCATACTGGTCCTGAAATCAGCCATCATACCAATAACATACTTAGACAACTAGTTAAATTTAAGACAATATTCCTTAACTGTCATGGAGCCTTGTATTAAGTTCATAAATTCTTCTAGTTTTGCTTCCCTCAGCTTCGGAGGAAAGAATCATTCTAAGAATGCATCCTGGAATAACTGCCAAGTTATGGGAGTCGCATCCTCCCCTCTACTCTCCCTCCACAACTCCACCCAATTATAAGCAACATCTTTCAAGCAATAGGAAGCCAGCTCCACACTTTCTTTCTCTGTTACATGCATAATTTGGGCGATCATTTTCACCTTATCAAGATACATTTGAGGGTCCTCACCTACCTTTGACCCATAAAACTCTAGCGGATTCATTCGCATAAAATCCCAAACTCGAGCTGTTGTAGAATTACCTTCTTGCAGAGATGGAACAACGGCCTGAACATTGGCCTGAGCATTGGTGGTAACTGCCTGGGCTAGAGCTTAAAAATCTACCCAAAATTCGGCATGAGTCACCGTCTAATTTAAAGGATCAACGAATTGAGGTCGTTCGTTATTTCTGCAAGCTCTACGAGGAGGTATTTTCTATCATAAGAGAGAATGAATTAATAGCAGAGAGAAATAATAGTTGGCACGAAAGACTTCTGAAAGAAAGAAATAACTTTTCCTAAAATGTCTCGTAGCCTCTTGCTCATAGATGTGGTGCGCTATACATTGATGATCAAGAGTCTACGTAACGCGGCTTGTCAGACTCCTTAGGACTCCTTTAAACCTTAGGCTCTGATACCAAGCTTGTAACACCCCAAGATCCCATCCCAAGACGTCACACGGTGCTTTAGGCCATACGCGACCTCAAGCTAACCCTCTTAGCCTGTCATTACCTCTATAACTCACTATGATAATAATCAAGTTGTAATAAAGAAGAATAATCATGTCATGAACATACTGGAATACAAAGAAATACAATCCTGTACAATTAAAAAACTAAAGTTTTGTACATACTGATACTCTAGTCTGACAAAGCCTCTACTAAATAAGACTGAGGAGCTATTGGGATAGATCCCAAACTGACCCATACTGAACTGGAAATAAACAACCATCTACTATCAAGACAAAAATCGGGGACATAGGTCCTCGAACCATAAGGACTCACCAACTGTACAAATGTAGATGGAGGTACTCAAAGATCACTGTCGCTGCTGAAACAGAGCACCTGAACCCACATCACGAGAAATTATAGAACACAAAAGAGTATGGGAATTAGTACTTGGGAATATACTGAGTATGTGGGGGTGCAGACAACATTTAAATAATATCATAAATGTATAAGAAAATCATGCATGCTGAAAATAATGACTCTCTTCGCTTGAGTTACCTGAAATATATTTTCCATAAATCATCAATAATAACACATGCTTCATAAAGCTCACAAACCGTTGAACTCAACTTAAACTCTTTGACTCAAGACTTAAAGTAACTCGCTAACTTATGAAACTTGGACTATTATGGACTTGGGAGTTTCTTATAACCAACAGAAACCATGTGAGCTTACATGGAGTCCAACGTCTTACCCACGTTGGGGAGAGTTGTTCTATCCTTTCCATCAGAGTAGAACCTTAAATTTAGTGATAACTGTCTTGGCCTTTGGCCCTTAATCTTAATCCTTTGGTGGAACGTAGTTCTGGGGAAGTAGGATGCGCTAAACCCACACTTCCCGCTCGGTGCTAAATACTATTCCCATACTTAAGCTCAGAATGCGTTAGAAATCCACCTTAATCAACTCAAGGGTCTATCATGAAGACCAAAATATAAATATATATCTCATTTGTAAAACATAATCAACTTGTGGATTCCTAACTCGACTAAATCTCAAATTAATCTTTCTCATCATCAAGTACACTTGCTTATCAAATCATATCAAGTATCAAACCTTCTAGAAAACATCATATAACTCGTTCTTGGTTCTCAAGCTCAATATCAATATATATTCAATAGACAGACTTCTCATGGAAAAACATAAATCATGAGACTTATCATAAATCACTTAGAAATTATCATTTCATGATATCAATATACAACTCATGACATAAATTCTTAATTTAAGAAATAAGACAATGAAATAGTCATATGTGTCAATCTTGTATAGCTCAAATCTCATAAATCCTTGATAAAGTAATTTGGGTGTAATCCACTTTGCAAAATTCATTAAATTCAATAGAAATTAAATCTTTGGTCACAAGAACGAAAGAAGTGTTCTTGTTTAAAACCCCACAAACCTTAATCTTTGAAATTGGATGAACTTTAGTGCTTGAGACTTTATCCATAATTGAAATAAATAATTCTTGAAGCCCACACTATGAGGAACTTGGTTCTTGAAGAAATTTTGAAGATTTATGGATGATTCTTGGAAGATTTAAGTTCTTGATATAACCCTAGATATATTATCTCAAGAGAATTGGAAGAAAATGAAGGATATAGGGTTTGGATGGGATTGTCATATTTATAGAGGCCTCCAAAAGATGGGAAAAGATCAAAATGCCCTTACAAAAACGTCTCTAAATTGCTGAAAAATATAGCTGACTACATTCGTGACAGGCCGTCAGACCCGAGATAGACCGTCACAAAAGGGTCGAATTTTATGATTTTCTGCCTAAGGCTGACGATGTCATAAAAAATGTCGTCAAAAACATGACGACATCATCATAAATGTTGTCAAAAATATGACAGGCCGTCAGAAACGTCGTCACCCTTTTCCAGATTGACATGCTGGAGTAAAATGGGTATAACTCTTTGCTCCAATATCATATTTTGGAAAAATTCATATCATTGGAAATATAATTCAATTATCTATCTGTTGATATATCATGATCTAAAAAATTCCAAGTATAATGAGAGATATGATCATTTGAAGTTGACTATACCAATATCCTTCCCAAGAATTCAATCGATAGGGAATGTTGTGATTCAACCAATCGTTAGGACATCTTTAAAGACTTAATACACACGATCCTTTATCATAAAACAACCCAGAACATTATAATTTATTTCTCATGAGTTTGATTCATGGTTGCACTATTGGTTAGAGTCTCGGGGTATTACACTCTACCATTTTGACATGCTGGAAAATATGTTAATGCACAGAAATTTTATGTTAACATGCTTTAAAAATATTGACATGCTTAATTTTGCATTAATATGCTAAAACATACAATGACATGCTTAATTCTAATATTTAACATGCTAGAAATGTATTAATATGCAGGAATTTAATTGTTGACATGCTCAAAAATACTAACATGCTTAAATTCGTATTAACATGCTAAAACATACAATGACATATTAAAATCGCTTAAGCTTAATGTTTAACATGCTGAAAATTGTTTAATATGCAGAAAAATATATTAACCCACTTGGATTTAATCTAATATTCTTAACATGCTGAAAAGACATTAATATACTTAAATCTAATTTAATATTCTAACATGCTAAAGATCATGCTTAAAGTCACTTTAATGTGCTGATATGCTAAAAATATATTAATATAATGACATAGTAAAAATATATTAATATGCTTAATGCTAATTTTTTTTAGTATGTCGGTTTTAATTAAATCCTGTAATCAAGAATTCTAAGTGGATAAATTAATAAACCGTAGATTAAGCATCTAAACAATTCACGTGTTAATAAATCTTAGGATTGTGTTCCTAAATGATCCACGTAGCACGTAACACACATAAAACCTAAATTGTTCTTATCCATACTATTCATAGAGCACGTAAGTCCCCTCCCTCCGGGCAGTCCCCAAATTTTATTGCTACAATAGAATAAAGTTTCTATAGTGTTATGACCAACATTAATAAAAGAATGAAATAGACTAAGTTAAAAGTGGGCAGCATCCCTTCCCATCCATGGGCAACTCTTTAGAATCGCATCTTAGTGACACCTATTGAATTCAACAAAAATTCCAAAGCAAGCACAAGATGAACCCACACACGGTCTGGTACAACGAAATAGTAAAGCAGGTATAGCAAATGAACAATTATTTCACACTAACCCCTATAGACATGTTTTCCAATGATATTCACAACACAAACAGTTATCACCGAAAGAAAGAATATAAGTGCATCAAGTAGGGGCATACTAGTTAGCGGCAAAGAAATAATAGGGAGGAACAGTTATCACCGAAAGAAAGAATATAATTGCATCAAGAAGGGGCATACTACTTAGCGGTAAAGAAATAATAAGGAAGAAGTAAACAAAGCAATTGCAACTACTTAAATAAGCCAAATACTTCTGTCAGAGTAAAGCACCATAGGATTTGAAGAATTAAAAGCTTTTTTTCCTTTGTATTAGAGAGTAAAAAGCAGAGAAGGTGGAATATGAATGTTTTTTTCTAATTAAAAAGAGGGGTTGTTTATATAGTGTGGAAAAATAAATCAACCTCAAGCAGAAAAAGGAAGAAAATGAATTTAATCAAATTTTTTGACACAACTAGTAAGGTGTTAAATCAATTATCATAAATCACGGTTGTCTATTCAATAAGATTAAGGAAAAAGAATCAATTAGCATGTCACAATTGTCGTATATAGATAAGTATCCAAGTTGTGGCATAAATCGTGTAGATCCCTTATCAAAAGATAAGGGAATCAGAAAACAAGGTTACCAAAATTATGACCATCTCATAATTATAAGAATTAATTATTCCATAATTACCATAGTAAATCAATTAAAATATATATTATCAGATCGTCATTTACAAACAGGTAAAGAAATTTAACATACCGAATCAATTATACAAAATATTATTTGATAATAAAAAATAAACAAGTAAAAAGAAGAATTTGTTTATACTCAAATAAGGGGAAAATTAGTAAATCGACCTAACATAGGTAATTTACCATAAATATGAGAATAAAGGGAATTGTCAAGGTTCAAAAAATGTAATTCAGGGAAAATCATTGTAATGTATCAAATCAATTCACATATTAAAGTATATTTTAACAACTATAGCAGAATACCACAATTTTAATCGATTTCAAATTAAGTTAATACTCATAGAATAATCAAACAGATCAAACCCACTCAAAACAAAAGAAGGTATAACGGTAATGATATGGTAAATGAACTCGAGCAAATAATAAGTCACGAGTATAATTACAAATTAAAACTTTTGTCATATTATAGTTTTAACACATAAACCAACACAAATGATAGAGAATCGGACCCAAGAAATCAATTACACTTTGTTAAAATTTATTTTATTTTATTTGGTTTATCTTGTAGATGGGTTTTTGAGAACCCATTACTTTTAAAAAAATAATGGTTCAGTGGTGGAGATCCACTGGCGGAGCCGGCTGGAGTGGCTGGAGGAGGCAACCAACTTTGGTGTTGGCTGGTGGAGTCGTTTGGTCAGATAAGTGGAGACGCTGGAGGGTTTTGGAGTTCGAGGGACGGTATGCAAAGGTTGATGGCGGCAACGGAGAGGGCTATTGGTGATAGTGGGGAAAGAGATGTTGGCTGGGGTGGATGCCTTACTGGCGGCAATGGGAGATAAGGGAGGAGATTGACACCAGGGTGAGAAAAATGCAGTGTTGGTGGTTTTTATCGACCGAAGTGGTGAACGGCAATGGTTGGTGAAAGTTGAGTTTAGAGAGAGAGAAACGGTAAAGAGAAGGTAGAGAGAGAGGGATAGACTATTTTGTTGAAAATAGAAGGATTAGGGTTTATGTTGGTATAAATGGAAAGAGTAGAGTGGGTTGATCTCAGCCATTGGATTGATCTTGATCCATGCCTGAGATTAAAAAGAATAAGAAAAAGAATTGGGACCTTTTAAATTGAATTAAATGTGGCTAGAATTATTACAAGTTGTGTAAAATTATGTTAAAATTGTTATAAATTGGATGGAAAATAGATAGAATTTAAATAAATTAGGAAAATTAATTTAAATTAGGCTGCTAATTAAATAAGACGTCGATATCAAAATAAACAAAGCATGTAAAAGTTAATGTTACGTAAAAGTTTTATTTAAAATTATTGCTAATAATAATAATAATAATATTAATAATAATAATAATAGACAATGTATTTATAAATTGTGAGTGTGCATATTTGCGAAAAAAAATTAATAAAATATTGATAAAATTATGTTAAGAAATATTATATTTAAATTAATGAATCAAAAATGATACTAAAAAGTGATAAAATAATTCGTATATATTTTAAAATCATGGATGTGATACATCAAAAATCTGTTTGATGCAAGAAAACATGTAAAAAATAACATTTCAAATTACTAATTTTGCTAAAATATCAGCCTAAAAGGTGTAATTGGAGGTCAAAATTGGGTGTCAACAACTGCCTCTTCATTGCTTGAGAATGATGAAAGAATTATCGAGCAATGAAAGTTGACGTAGTAGCTAATTTTGTCCGACCAAGAAGAGGGTTTGTTAGAATGAAAACATAAGGGTAGTTTAAAATAGTGTGGCCGAGACTTCGGTTTCAAGTCACCTATATATCTTTGGTTTTTTTAGAATCAATCCATTTGTAGTTCTGGATTTAAAAATGAACAATCCTAAAGAGTATAAAAGATAAAGGACGGGCATTCAACAAAGATATTATGGGTCGGTTAGATGAACATGATTTGGACATAATGGCAGGAGGAGAGACATAAATATAAGAGATAGGTGAGTTTCAAGTTGGGTTTATGCGACTGATAGATAAACAGGGTGATACTTGAAAAATAAAAATGAAAATTATTTCTGTTTGTTGCTCCATGCTTTACAACATACTAAATAACAAAGGTTAGACATGTAAGAAATAAGCAATTGATAAGAATAAAGTGAGTGTGAAAATAAGAAAGCGTATCTGTTGTATCGTGAGATTAGCGATTTGGCTTCTCGATGCACTGTGGATCAACTATTTGGCTTCTCAGTGTGAGATTAACTTTGGGCTTCTTGATGTAAAGTGGAATCATGTGATCAGCTTTTTTGAGTTCTCGATGCACTGTGGAATCGTGTAATCAGCTATTTGGTTTCTCATAGTGGGATCAGCTCTTTGGCTTCTTGATGTACTATGGAATCATGGGATCAAATGTTTTGCTTTTCATCGTAGGATCAGCTTTTGGGCTTCTCGATGCACTTTGGGATCAGTTGTTTGGCTTCTTATCATGGAATCAACTTTTGGGCTTCTCAATGCACTGTGGAATTGTGTGATCAGATGTTTGGCTTCTTATCATGGAAATAGCTCTTTGGTTTCTCAATATACTGTGGAATCATGGGATCAACTCTTAGGATTCTCGATGTACTGTGTAATCGTGTGATCAGCTGTTTGGCTTCTTATCGTGGGATCAGCTCTTAGGTTTCTTGATGCACTGTGGAATCGTGGGATTGGCTCTTGGGGTTCTCTGTTTACTGTGGAATCGTGGGATCATCTCTTGGCTTCTCATCATGGGATTAGCTCTTTGGCTTCTCGATGCACTGTGAAATCGTGGGATCTGCTCTTAGGTTTCTCAGTGTACTGTGGAATCGTGGGATCAACTGTTTGGATGCTCGTGATAGAGTAATTTGTACCTATTAGTCCTGCCACTTTTAGCTCAACTATACAAAAGTGGTTAACACAGATATGTGTATATATAAAAGATTAGCCTATGCAGTGAAGACAACCATAACAATAAAGATAGTAAAAGATAAGAAAATGTATATGTGGTATTGTTCTCTTGTCATGATGTTGGATTGGTCGTTGGGCCTTTCGTGATGGAGTGATTCCTATTATCTGTACCTATTAATCTTGTACTCAAAGAAAAATTATGAGTTTGTAAAAAGGGAGGTTGATTTGTGCTTCTGCCTTGAAGTGTCTTCTTCTTGAGGTCGTCGTCTTGTTGATTAGTCTCGTCTGGGCCTTAACTCGAGTAGACAGAAAGTGAATGGATGTTTTTTTAGAAGAAAAGTGATGTTTGTAAATAGTTGTTATTTGAAGGTGATAAGTAAAATATAAAATGTTGTTGAATCATTGACTGTGACATATTTTGAGATAGTATAACATCTTATGAGTCCTTATTCTCTCGTTAAGAAATTTTTGAGGATTACTAAAAAATTTCTGCCCCAGTATAAGGTTATCTTGTTGCCAGGATTCCAAAGTCTGTTCGTAGGATTTTTAAGATCTCAAAAATTACACCCTAGTTCAAAACTATGCCAACGTCATGCCTATATAGAATTTTTAAGGTCCTCTAAAATATTCTGCCCCAGTTACAATTATCATAAAGAGGGAAAAAGAGAATTTTGTTATAATGCGACCGAAATCCATAGGAGAGCCTACGTATCCCTCTTAAATAGGAATCAGGTCAATCATAGTTCCAATTACAATTCAAGGGGCATGAGATATAATTAAACATAGTATATCATAACAACGTCTGAATGGATGGGCTTAGACCAAACTATGCCATCCATTTTTGCAAGTATGAGTTCTCCTCCTATCAATACTCGATGAATCATGTAAGGGCGTTGCCAGTTGGACGAGAATTTTCCCTTTGCCTCATTTTGATGTGGAAAGATTCACTTCAGAACTAGCTATCCAGGTGTAAAGTGTCTTGGCCTAACCTTTCTGTTGAAAGCTTTGGCTATTCTATTTTGATAGAGCTGACCGTGGTAAATTGCACTTATCCGTCGTCCATCAATGAGCGCTAGCTTTTCGAATCTTCTTTGTATCCATTCAACGTCACTCAATTCTTCTTCCTGGATGATTTTCAAAGATGGTATCTCGACCTCAGCAGGTATCACTACTTTTCTACAATAAACTAGAAAATAAGGTGTAGTTCCTGTGCATATTCTGATAGTAGTACGATATCCCAATAGTGCAAAAGATAACTTTTTGTGCCAACTTCGATGGTTTTCAACCATCTTGCGTAGGATCCTCTTGATGTTCTTGTTATCGGCTTTCATCTCTCTATTCATTTGTGGCCTGTATGCTGTGTAATTTTGATGCTTGATCTTAAACTTCTCACATGTGGTTTTCATTAGGTTGTTGTTGAGGTTGGAACCATTGTCAGTGATAATGGATTCAGGAATTCTGAATCGACAAATGATGTTACTTCAAACGAAGTCATCCACAAACTTCTTTGTGACTGATTTGTAAGAGGTGGCTTCTACTTACTTAGTGAAGTAGTCAATTGCGACAAGGATGAACCTGTGACCCTTGGACACGGCCGACTCAATGGGACCAATGATATTCATGCCCTAAGCTATGAAGGTCCAAGAAGAGCTGGCGACATGAAGCTCACTGGGAGGAACTCGAAGCATGTCAGCATGAGTTTGGCATTGGTTGCATTTCTACACGTAGCGGATGTAATCACTTTCCATGGTCAGCCAAAAGTAACCCGATCTCAATATCTCTTTTGCAAACATGAAGTCGTTCATATGTGGACTGCATATTCCAGCATGTACCTCTTTAATAACCTAGATGCCTTTCCAGCCTCGATACATCTTAGTAATCCCAAATCAGGAGTCCTCCTATACAAGATTTCCCCATTTATAAAGAATTGATTGGCTAGCCTCTGAATTGTTCATTTTTGGACACTTGTCGCATTTTTAGGATAGTCTCAACTTTTTAAATACCCTTGTATATCTGTATACCATGGTTTTCCATCTGATTCCTCTTCAACATGAAAGAAATCTGCAAGATGCTCATGCACATAGATGGGAATAGAGTCAATATAGTTCTTGTCTGAATATTGGATCATGGAAGACAAAGTAGCCAATGCATCTGGAAACTCATTCTGGATTCTTGGGACATGTCTAAACTCTATCTTATGAACTTCTTGCACATTTCTTGTACGCACTCCAGATGAGGTAGGAGCTTTGTGTTATTGATAGCCCATTAACCTCGTACCTGATGAATCAATAAGTCTGAATCTCTGATCACTAGTATCTCTTCGACATTTAAGTCAATAGCCAAGCGGAGCTCCAGGATACAAGCTTCATATTCGACCATGTTGTTGGTGCAAGGAAACTTGAGTTTGGCCGACACAGGATAGTGTTGGACAGTTTCTGAGATCACAATGGCGCCAATACCCACTCCTTTGAAATTTGCGGCTCCATCAAAGAATAGTCTCCAACCATCATATTCTTCAGAGATATCCTTTCCTACGAACGCCACCTCCTCATCAGGAAAGTAAGTCTTTAGCGGTTGGTACTCTTCTTCCACATGATTCTCGGCCAAATGATCTGCTAGTGCTTGTGCTTTTACCATTTTCTGTGTGACATAGACTATATCAAATTCACTCTACAATATTTTCCATTTGGACAACTTCCTAGTATGCATTGGTTTCTGGAATATGTATTTTAATGGATCCATTCTAGAGATTAGATAAGTAGTATGTGCTGAGAGATAATGCCTCAAATTTTGAGCTACCCAAGTCAAATCATAGTAGGTGCATTCCAGTGGAGAATGCCAAACCTCATACAAGGTGAACTTCTTGCTCATGTAGTAAATTTCCTGGTCTTTCTTTCCTATCTCATCATGCTACACTAAGATACATCCAAAGGCATTGTACACCACAGAAAGGTACATTAGTAGCCGCCTACCAGGTTAGGAGGAACCAAAATATGAGGGTTCAATAGATAATCCTTGATTTTGTCAAATGCCCGTTGGAACTCTGTTGTCCATTCTATAGCAACATCTTTCTTCAACAGTTTGAAAATTGTTTGGTAAATAATTGTGGATTGGGCTATGAATTGAGTGATGTAGTTGAGGTGGCCCAAAAAAATCATGACGTCCTTCTTGCTTTTTGGGGGAGGAAGATCTTAGATAGCCTTGATTTTGGCTGGATCCAACTCTATGCCCCTACAACTGACGATGAAGCCTAGTAACTTTCCTGCAGGGACTTCAAAGACATATTTTAATGGGTTCAACTTCAAATTGTACTTCCTTAATCTGTCAAAGAATTTTCTAGATCTATCAAATGACTCATACCCTTTTTTGACTTGATAATGACGTCGTCCACATAGACTATAATTTTCTTATGGATAATATCATGGAATAGAGCGGTCATGGCCTGTATGTATGTGGCCCTAATATTTTTCAAATCGATTGGCATAAACTTGTAGCAGTGAACCCCCCACGGAGTAATAAAGGTAGTTTTGTCAGCGTCATCCTCATGTATTTTGATTTGATGATAACCGGTGAAGCAATCCACAAATAACTGTGTTTCATGCTTGGCACAATCATCAATCAAGATGTAGATGTTTGGAAGTGGAAAGTCGTATTTGGGACTGGCTTTATTAAGATCCTTGTAGTCTACAAAAACTCTAACTTTCCCATCTTTCTTAGGGACAGGTACAATATTGGCCAACCAGGTTGGATACTTCATCACTCGAAGGATACCAACGTCAATCTGCTTTGAGATCTCCTCTTTGATTTTTAGGCTTAGATCGGGCTTATACTTTCTGAGTTTCTACTTGACAGGGGGACAAGATGGGTCAATGGGCAATCTATGAGCCACTATTGAAGTGCTCAGTCCTGTCATATCGGCATAAGACCAAGCAAAAATATACGGATGCTTTTTCAGAAATCAAATGTATTCCCCCTTTTCTTCTTTAGACAAGTGACTGCTGACACAGGTTTCTTTTATGTCTTTAGAATCCCCTATATTCACTATTTCTGATTTTGTGAGGTTTGCTTTGGGTTTATATTCAAAGTCTTCAACCTTACTAACAAATTTCTCAGAGATTTCATCTTCCTCCGTATCTTCTACTTCACTTATGTTATGTGGTATTTTCTCATTAGAAGTCACAGTCTTAGATTCAATAGTTTTAAAGGTGATTTTGCTGAAAGGAAAAAGGATAAATAAAAAATATTAATAATCGAAAGGAAAATTTTATTAATAATAAGAATACATCTTGAAACATAATGTTGAAATGAATAAAAGGAAACTAAAATTTCAAACCATCTCGAATGATCGAGTTTATTATTAAAAAAAGAAAAGAAATGCTAAAACATTAAAATTCTCTCAAGTCTACCCAAGTGATCGGCGGGGCCTGGATGGAGTGATGATCTTGCTTCTACCGGTGACCTTCTGTTCATGGTTCTGGATTGGGGATCCTCTTTCCTCACTAATGATGACATTACATCCATCTTCCTTGGTTAGAAAAAAGGTCTTTAAACTTTCCAAGATATCTTCTTCACTATGACCCAAAACATCGGTAGAACAGAAAGACTCACGTAACACAAGTAGAGGATTAGGCAGAGGATGGTAGTAGCCTTTCTGAGGTGGCTTCCACTTAAGGTACTTGATGTTTGAGCTAATGCTAACACATTTGAGGCTTTTAACTAGAAATAATTTTAAAGTCTTAAGAAACTTTTGTTGTTTTTGATTGCTTTCTTTTTGATAATATAGGAAAGTCAAGATGCAAGAAAACCAATGACAATAAGACCAAAAGAGGTAAATTTGGAATAAGTGGGCATGAAAGTGTGTTGAAGACTTGTTTGATAAGTCATCATATTTATGATAATTTATTAGAGTCATCATCAGCTGTAGACAGTGTGAGAAAGTTGGAGCAGAAGTGTGACGACATCTCTGATAAGTTGTCACAATTCTAATAAGCTATCATGAATGCCGTCAGCCTAAGGTAGTACATGAGATTTGAAGTGAAGAAGTGGCGATATTGTATGATATGTCTTCAAAGCCCTGATAAGCTGTCAGGAATTGCTGTCAGCCTAAGGAAAAAGTCATCAAACTTGGAGAAGGAGTTGACGACATCCCCTGATAAGACGTCAGGTGTTTGATAAGCCATAAAGAATGTCGTCACACATAAGCAGAAGGCACAAAATGGGAATCATGTATGACGACATAGTTTAATAAGATATCAGATCTCTGATAATCCATCAAACATGTCTTCATCTAAGGAGAAAAATTTGAATTTTTAATTTCAAATTTTTCTTAAGTTATAGATAAAAATAGCAACTTTTAGAGTTTCATTGAGGGGGTGGAACATCTTGAAATTATTCCAGAGACTACTTTACTTCTCTTTGGTCTCTAAACTTGGATTTTAATTTTCAATTCTTTGATTTAGTTGTGAGATATTCTTCTTGAATTTGGGAAGAGAATCAATTTCTGACTACATCTTTTGTAAGTTTAATCACTTTGAATTATGAATTCAGTTATTGTTATCGCTTTGTCTTTCATATGTAACTAAAATCCATAACTAGAGTTATAGGATCTATGATTACTCCTGTATTGTCGTAATAGTTGGTTAGGGTTCAAGTGATTGTGGAAACATCTTGATAATTATTTTGTATTAATTATTTTTTGTTGGTTGCAAACAATATATCTCGCGTTATGTTGATTTGCTCGAACTGAGAAATAAACTAAAGGTAGTGAATTATCAATGAGGATTTGGGAAGGTTAAGTTCCCATCTAATGATTAATGTTGTAACAAGATTAATCAACTCAAAATAAAATCAGTATGAATAGAATATTTTCCTAAGTTCGAGAGAATTAGGGAGTTCAACATCTAGGTAGGTCGAGAAACACTTAGATGGACTGTCGAAACTGATAATTTGGTGTTTTTCACAAGTCATGAAAATTCAGTACTGTAACTATTATTCAATGGAGGAATACTAATCATAGTGATCACACTTCTAGTTTCTCTTTATCATTGATTTGAAATATTGCAGTTTAAGCTTTGAGTTCTAAGGCGAATTGAAGTGTTAATAACTTTTGTTCAATCATTAAAAACCTCCATTTTATCTTTTCGTATAAGTTGTTTGAATTTAACTTGTAGCTATAGTTTCAAATTAGTTTAATCGCCACTCACATTGTTCCTCGTGGATTCGACCCTGAATCCAAAGTTTGGTAAATATATTGACGACGACCGCCTTGCACTAAATTGATGTGTAAGTTGAGCGTTATCAAAAATGGCGCCGGTGCTGGGAAATAATTTGGCGTATTGAGTTTGTTTGAAATTTTAGCCTACTTGCTTGAATTCAAACTTGTAAATGTTTGTTTTTTTAGTTTTCTTTTATTAGGTAGATTTTTGTTTTAGTTTACTTATTACTATGGAATCGTGGGATGAACATGAGCTTGGTGGTTGGAAATCTTATCTTGATGATCCATGTCCATATTGTGATGGACCTCACTTTTGGCAAGATTATGGATATGCTCCCCAGAGAGAGATGTGTGCACCATCTCCATCCTACTGGGAGTATGATTGTTCTTTATGTGGCCGTCAATATGGACATTAGAGTGATTGCCCAAATGACCCCTCCCTCTATTGCGCTAACCCAAATTCTAGTTCTTCTTATGAGTTTGATAGGTTTTATGGTCAAGAAAAGGAAGAGCAAAGCACCAAAAAGAGTGGCATTGAAGCTATGTATCAACTAATGTTGGATATCTAGAATGAAACGTATGATATCGTATGTGATATGTATCAATACATAAAGCTAATAATTCATGAGGAGATGGATATAGAGTTCAATCATTCAAAGCATTCTTCTATATTATGTTTAGATGATATCTTGTCTGTGGAATCATTTTAAATAATCAAAAAGTATGAAGATGAGGAGAAAGAACCCTATATTGATGTTGAGCTTGATGATGAGCAACCCTCGGTGATTTCCCAACCAATCGAACTAACCATGAGAGATGATGTCAAGATTGAGGAAATGGTGCTAGAGGCAAAAGAAGAAACCAAGCCAATCTCTTATAAAGACTCTAGCCCAATTTGGGGTGAAGAGGTCGAGAAGGACGCAAGTCCGAAATTAGGGAGAAGACCTCACTTGAATCACTTTTCAACATTATGCTTGGTGGATGTGATGAAAGTGGAATCACCTAAGCAAATGATGAATTTTAGAAATGACGAGGAAAATTCCTATATTTTGGAGTTTGTCTTTCTGAAAGGGTATAATACAACCCCAATCTTGAAGGGCAAGAATCTTAAAGATCAATGTCTATTTAGTGGCTTTTTAAGATTCTCACCATTTCCAAATGAGCCCATACAAAAGTTTAATACAAAATTGGGCAAGCGGTTCAAGTCTTCAAAGTAGCGTGATAGAACTTTCCTTATCATGCTCTCACATTTGCCCAACGCACCTAAAAGATGTAAAGATCGAAAGACTTAAACTTTTAAGGTATCTTGATGAATTTTGAGTAGTCAAGATAACCTAGTCGTGCCACTACACTAAATTAGGCACTTCTTGGGAGGCAACCCAAGAGTGGTTTTGACAAGGTTCCCTCAAGAGGATAACTTGAGAGTGGGAAAGCTTTTGGCTATCAACGCACCGTTGATCGACCAATCCACAAGGCATTTCCCGGAAGGTATTTTAGGAAAGAACGTCTCTGTACCCACACAACTATTTGAAAAGAAAAATAAAAGAGATTTCAATTGGAGGAAATATGAGCGAAATGCCTGTTATATAAAGCGGTAACACATAGCACATAGTAAAATATAATAACATGCTTTAGCAATATAAAAACAAATAAATATCAAAACATATAGCCAACAAAGGGAGAAGAGGGGAAGGGATAGGCATGGATAGACATGAATAACACATAAAAAAGGAAAATGAGATGGGACTAACATATATAAATGAATCATGATATAAACAATAAAAGGGAAAGAGATAAAGTAATTATGAAAAAAAATAAACAAACAAAGTGAAAGAATCCCACATAAAATACAAACTCGTAATGGTTAAAACCTAAGATCCCCAGGAGAGTCGACATTCTGTCACGCCCTATTTTTCTCGTGAAAAGTAGGATTCGACATAACCACTCCTTTTGAAATTATTTTAGGGTGAATGTGAAGAGTCGCCACCTAACGTATTAAGAGGCGTTAGGGCACCATTCTAGACCCACTACGAACCTATTTTTGTTTCTTTATCTTAGTCTAATTCACCAGAAATTTGGATTAGGTTTTAAATTACCTCTTAAGGAAGGTTTTAGACACCTTTCGAGGTCCACAAAGGTGGTTCCCGGCCGAATTTGTATTTTATGTGGAAATTCTATGTGATAAGCAAAGGTCAATTATTTTATTATTAATTTAATGTTTAACTAAGTGATAAAGCAATGAATAAAACAAAGATGTTATTTTATCATTTCCAATTATAAATTATCTAAGTGATAAATCAGTAAAGCATGTAAATAAGACAAACGAGGCGAGAGAAGTGATATAAATTATAACAAAGGGGAATGATTATGTAATAAACTAACTACCCCAAATAAATAAAAGAATAAATTTAAAAAAAATAAACAAAGGAAAGTTTTGGTTTCATTTTGTGACACCCCGTACTTCTACCTAGCTTAAATTTGTATCGAAGATATCGAATACATGCTTTAAATATGAATATACTTTTATATATATGAAATTTTCAAGATTTTTACTTTTTGTTATGTGGAATATTCAATAAGCGTTCCATTGATACCAAATTCGCCCAAATCTGACACCCGGGCGAAGAGTTAGAGACTTTTTAGTGAGACAGTGTATCACCTAAGCCATCAGCGCATCGCGCAGCCAGATTAAACAACAATTGTCAATTTACAGTGTTGCTCCAGAATAGTGGCATGTAACGGCAAAGGTCCAGTTCATAATCATCCTTTTTCAGTGTTCCAATGCGATACCACCGTGTCGCTGTGAGATTCCAGGTTGCGTCCAAGGTGGCAATGCGATTGTACCGCTTTGAGCCATCATACAATTTTCCAGTTGTCACTTTCCATAGACACGATGCGATAGCGCTGCGTCGCACTAGGGATCCAGAACGGGAAATTTTCACAAAATTTAAAAGACGTGTCCAGGTTTAAATAGATCTTTTCCTATGATTTTATTCACCCAGATGTGGGATTTAAGCCCTAAAAAATGTCCTTAGTTACTTATTACTCACTTTTTCCCAAATATCAAGAACATTCTCTCTCAAGAAAACAAAACCCTAGCCCTTGAGAATCAAGGTCAATCTCAAGAAATCTATCCAAGAACCTTCAAGGTTTCCTATCTCAGGTATGGATAGTGTTCATTCATGGATTCCTTTCATCCATGAAGCCCAAGAATCAAGTTTTAAACTATGAATTATGATAATCATGCTATGTGTTGATTATGTTCATATGGTTGTTGTTGTTGTATGATTCCCAAATTGGAATCTTTATGTGTTTTATGAAAATATGTTAGCATGTGAGTTGAAAACCATGAATTTTAGTTGGTTATGATATGTTAATTTGATGATTATTCCATGCCCTAATTCGTGCACCCTAAGTGTTTGATAAAATTCCTAAGAGACTAGAAATTATGTAATATGACTCAATTGTGACATAAGTGAAGGATTTATGTTTTACCCTTATGTTCAAATGACTCCCATTCCATTGATGTGCAATGTAAATGTTTGTTGAAATGCTCATGATGTTAGAGTATGAAATTATGACATTGAGTATATGCATTCCTACCATGTACAAGATTATGATAACCATGTACTTCATAGAATCTCCAACTTATTGTATTATGGATTGTTGATGTTGGTCGTGTATTCAAGAATGTCATGCCTTGTCAGTTTCCTTCTATCGAGTCTTGGGGGTACTTGTACTCAACAATTTAGCTGTATGCCTAGAGCCAGTGTTATTTTTTTACAATATCCTCAATCAAGCCATGTTCAGTAGAATTCAGTCAGTCATGTGACTTAGGAAAACTCAATAAACTCAGTAATCTCAGAAAGCTCAGTACTTCAGTAATCTCAGTAGTATTTTGTTTGTCAATGGAACTCAATGAAATTATTCCATTTTAGTTTAGTTAATCTTGTTCAGTGTCTATTCAGATAGGAGTAGGATTTAACACCGAGTGAACCCAAGGATGAGGACACATACTTACGATTTAGGGTTTGATCCTTAGAAGTAATCCTTGCATTCCAGAACTATGTAGCTCACATAGGTTGGGATATTAAAACTAACAGATGAGGATTGATGAGGTGGATAAACATTATCAGATGAGGTTCCTACCATTCTCTTTTGGGGACACTATCAGATGAGGGTCACCTACAGCTTGTCTTTACCAGTGGCACGGTATTGACACCTTTCCAATTAGGGTTATAGATTGGACCCCAACCTAGACATATTAATTTATTTGGGGCATGTCGGTTAGATGACTACTTCCCATAATTACATTTTCAAACACAGTTTCAGTAATAGAACTCAAATAGTTCTTCAGAATTTTAGGACTGTCAGATACAGTCAACTCAGAATAGTACGAAACTTAGTTAGTTCTATCAGAACCTACACTATCAGATACAGTTAATCAGTATCAGTTATATCAGTTATCAATGACTCATGTTATGAGTAATCAGACTTAGTAGTCAGTACCATTACTAATTTAGTCACAATTACTTATTCTTGCATATATTCTCGCATTCATGTTATACATTCAGTTAGCATTGTTTATGCATTTGAACCCTTTGCATTTAGCATACCTCACTTTCATACCAGTACATTCAATGGTATTGACGTATTTGTGCTATGGTGTTTTATACTATAGGTTCGGTAGCATGAGCTCCAGAGCATCCTTCATAGATCAGACGTTTAGCAGCCAGACTAGCGGTGAGTCCTCATCATTTGAGGATAGCATGATTATTTTATTACTTTATTATTTTAGTAGTTCGGGGTTAGTTGGAGACATATCCCATTAACTCCATAGTTTTAGACAGTTTAGAGGTTTTCAGACTGTAGTGTTTTCAGACTAGATGTTTTCAGACATTGTTTTAATTTTGGTGTTGTCATGCCATATTATTCAGATATGGTTTTATTAGATGTTTATCAGTTTTGAACCTTATGGCATGTTTTAACCTACTATTTTTGCATTTATACACTATATTATGCAGTGTTCAGGTACAAATATCAGTCATGGGTTAGCTTGTGGTCCTTCAAGGTCATGATCACCGTGTAGCATTTTGGGTACCAGATTCGAGGAATTATAAACTTGGTATCAAAGCCAGGTTCAACAGAGTCCTAGGAAGTCTGAAAGCCGCATCTAGTAGAGTCTTGTACATGGGTGTGTTGCACGCCACATTTATGTGAAGGAGAATATAAGATATTTTAAGAACAGTTTTCCTTCTTTCAATATTCATGTTGTGCCAGTGAGTTTGAGCTCAAATTTAACTCTCAGTATAATCCATTTCTCCCTTTCTTCTACAAAAAATGCCTCCCAAAAGATAAAATAGAAATCAGTCAGCCCTTCAGCCTGTACAAGAAGATCCCTGAATGAACACGTTTCCCATGCAAATTTTAGAGCTGCATTCACCACTCTTGCTAATTCAGTTGCTTCTTAGAATGAATGACCAACTATCATTTTGGCTAACCCAGTGGCAAATTCAGCTGCAGCTAGGATTTGGACTTCACCCGAATGAATCCTCCATCCTTTTTTTGGGTCTAAGTCAGAAGAGGATCCTCAGGAGTTCCTAGACCAGGTTCAGAAGGTTACGGACATCATGGGGGTTACTTCTAATAAGAGTGATGAGATAGTTGTATATCAGTTTTAGGATGTTGCTCACACTTGGTTCAAATAGTAAAAGTCAGAGAGGTCAGTCGATGCAATGCCTATTGAGTGTAATGAGTTTGTCACTATATTCTTAGATATATTCTTTCCATAAGAGCTAAGAAAAGCTAAGATGTTAGAATTTATCAAACTCAGGCAGGGCAACATGATGGTGAAAGGGCATTCTCTTAAGTTTACTTAATTAGCCAGATATAATTCTTATGTGGTTGCAGATAGCAGGGTTAAGATATGTAAGTTTGTTTCTCGGGTGAATGATAGTGTGGTCAATAAGTGCAGGTCCACGATGTTGAATAGTGATATGAACATATCCAAGCTTATGACCCATGCTTAACAAATAGAAGAGAAAAATATTAAAATGAGATATAGGTAGAATAAGAGAGCAAAGACAGGTAGTTTTAACTTTGCTCAACCTATGTCAGAGGGAGATAACCGTTCTCAATTCCATCTTAAGTCATCCGTTCCATCTCCTTCTTTAGCTAGTGCTCTAGTTCATAAGTTCAGGGATGGTAATAAAGATAGGGTGCTAGGCTCTAAGTCTCAAGGCAGTGTCACTAATGCCCGAACTAATCCCCTTTGTCAGACTTATGGTAAGAACCACAAGGGTACTTGCAAAGCAGATAGTGATGTCTATTTTGAATATGGCAAGCCAGGACACAAAGTTAGAGATTGTCCCTAGTCAGGTTAGTCAGCAGAACCGTTCCTCATCCTTGTCTGATCGCCTAAATTAGCAGGGTACCACTTCCTGTGCTACTAGTGGGAAACGCCCAAACAGACTTTATGCTCTCCAGTCCCGGTGCAAGATCAAAAAAATTCTCATAATGTAGTTACTGGTATATTACAGATCTTTCACTTGTATGTTTATGCTTTGCTAGATCTAGGAGCTTTCTTATCTTTTGTTACTCCTTATATAAGAATTGATTTTAGAGTCAATCTTGAAATTCTTGTAGCCCTTATCAGTATCTACCCCAGTGGGTAAAACCATCATAGCCCAGTAGATATACAGGAACTACCCGATTATAATATTTTAGAAAGTTACCTCAACAGGCT
This sequence comes from Capsicum baccatum var. pendulum, assembly GCA_030864225.1. NCBI lineage: Eukaryota > Viridiplantae > Streptophyta > Magnoliopsida > Solanales > Solanaceae > Capsicum > Capsicum baccatum. The sequence goes on from CM061554.1 coordinate 188,591,696, forward strand.
TAGTCGAATTAGAGATGACTGATTTTGATATCATTCTCGGCATGGATTAGCTTTATTCTTTCTATGCCACAGTTGACACATAAATAGAATAGTGTAGTTCCAATTTTTGAATGAACCTATCCTAGAGTGGAGGGGTAGTACTTCAGCTTTCAGAGGTCAGCTTGTTTCTTACCTTCGGGTATGGAAAATGATATCTAAGGGATGTGTCTATTATCTTGTTCATGTTAAGGATTCTAGTTCTGAGACTCCTAGTCTTGAATCAATCCCAGTCGTGAGTGAATATTTAGATGTCTTTCCTGAAGATCTTCCAGGAATTTCTCCCGAAAGGGAAATAGACTTCGACATTAATCTTCTTCTAGATACTTAGCATATATCTATTCCGCCATACAAAATGGCACCAGCAAAACTCAAAAAACTTAAAGAGAAGTTGAAGGATCTCTTAGATAAGGGATTCATCAGACCCAATATGTCCCTGTGGGGCATACTAGTCTTATTCGTGTGCAAGAAAGATAGTTCTCTCAAAATATACATTGATTAGCGTTAGCTCAATAAAGTCACGGTCAAGAACAAGTATCCAATTCCTCAAATTGATGACTTATTTGACTAACTTTAGGCTGCCAACTATTTCTATAAGATAGTCCTTAGATCAAGCTATCATCAGCTCAGAGTTAGGGAATATAACATTCCGAAAATAGATTTTCAAACTCGGAATGGTCACTTCGAATTCCTAGTCATGTCCTTTGGTCTTACCAATGCCCATACAGCTTTTATGGACTTGATGAACCGTGTGTTTAAGCAGTACTTAGACATGTTCATCATAGTCTTCATAGATGATATTTTTGTCTATTTCCGTAGTGAATGTGATCACGTAGACCATCTCAGAATTGTACTTTAGACTTTCAGAGATCATCAGCTATTCGCCAAATTTAGTAAATGCAAATTTTGGCTAAGGTCAGTAGAATTCCTTGGTCATATAATTTTTGATGATGGCATTAGAGTAGATTCTCAAAAGACTGAAGTAGTAAGAAACTGGCCCAAATCATCTCTCCATCAGATATGAGGAGTTTCTTAGGTTTGGCTGGATATTACAGACGGTTGTTAAGGGATTTGTTTCTATTTTATCCGCTATGTTAAGATCGACTTAGAAGAAAGTCAAGTTTCAGTGGTCAGATCCTTACAAGAAGAGTTTTCAGGAGTTGAAGACTTGACTCACCTCAGCTCTAGTTTTGGCTCTTCCTGATGGTTCAGATAGTTTCATAGTGTATTGTGATGCATCTAGAGTAGGCTTGGGTTGTGTCCTCATGTAGCATGGTAAGGTCATAGCCTACGCCTCCAGACAACTTAAACCCCATGAGAAGAATTATCCTACTCATGATTTTGAGTTAGCATCCATAGTATTTGCCTTAAATATTTAGAGGCATTAACTATACGGAGTTTATGTAGATGTGTTCATAGATCATAAGATCCTTCAGTATGTCTTTTCTCAGAAAGATCTCAATCTTCGTCAGAGAAGGTTGGTAGAGCTCTTGATAGGTTATGACATGAGTGTCCTTTATAATTCGAGCAAGGCCAACGTAGTTGCCGATGCTCTTAGTAGACTATCTATGGGTAGTGTTGCTTATGTTGAGGACATATGAAGAAGTTAGCTCAAGAAGTCCATCATATTTCCAGACTAGGTGTTCACTTAGTTGATATAAAGAAGGGTGATATATGGGTTCAGAGTAGTTCAGAGTCATCTCTAGTTTTTAAGGTGAAAGAAAAGCAAGATAGAGATCCCAGTCTAGTCAAGTTGAAAGAGTCAGTCAAGGATCAGAAGGTTGAGGTTTTCTCCCAAGAAGGAGATGGTGTATTGCATTGTCAGGGTCATCTGTGTATTTCAGGTGTAGATGACTTGAGGCAGCGAATTCTTACAGAAGTATATGGTGCGTGATACTCTATTTATCCAAGGGCCACAAAGATGTACGACGACTTGTGGGAGATCTATTGGTGGAGTAGTATAAAGAGAGATATGGTAGAGTTTGTGGATAAATTCTCTATATGTCAGCAAGTTAAGATAGAGCATCAAAAGCCTAGTGGGTCCATACAAGAGTTCAATATTCCTACTTAGAAGTGGAAAGAAGTGAATATGGACTTTGTGACGGGTTTGCCTCGTATTCGTCATCAACATGATTCAGTTTGGGTCATTGTAGATAGGATGACCAAATCAGCTTATTTCCTTCAGTCCATACCTCTTATTCAGCCGAGGATTATGCCAAACTCTACATCAGAGAGTTGGTCAGATTGCACGGTATTCTGTTAGTTATTATCTCAAATAGAGGCACCCAATTCACCTCTTATTTCTAGAAAGTGTTCTAAAAGGGTCTTGGTACCCAAGTTTATCTCAGTACAACCTTCCATCCTCAGACAGATGGTCAAGCAGAAAGGACCATTTAGACTTTAGAAGATATGTTGTGAGCATGTGCAATTGATTTCAAAGGTAGTTAGGATGACCACTTTCCTATGATTGAGTTTGCATACAACAACAACTATCATTCCAGTATTGAGATGGCTTCATTCGAAGCTCTCTATGGTAGGAGGTACAGATCTCTAGTCAGTTGGTTTAAAGTTAGTGAGGCCTTAGTTATAGGGCCTGACTTAGTATTTGATACCTTAGAAAAAGTCCAGTTGATCAGAGAAAGACTCCAGGCTGCTCAGAGCCGACAGGAGTCTTATGTAGATGTGCGCAGAAAAGATCTCGAGTTCAAGATTAATGACTTTGTTTATCTAAAGATCTCTCCCATGAAGGGAGTAAAGAGATTCGGCAAGAAGGAAGAGATTAGTCTCTGATATGTCGGTCCCTTCAAAATTCTTAGTCGCTTCGATAAAGTAGCGTATGAGCTCGAATTGCCTTCAGATCTAGCCTCAGTTCATCCAGTCCTTCATGTCTCTCTGTTCAAGAAGTGTATAGGTGTCCCCGCAGTTGTAGTCCCTATTAAGAGCATAGATATTCAGAACAACCTTTTTTTGGAAGTGATTCTGATCGAAATTCTTGACCATTAGACTGGCAGACTGAGGAACAAAGAAGTCCCTCTAGTCAAAGTTCTTTGGTGAAATCAGTCCGTTGAGGGAACTAATTGGGAAGCAAAATAATATATGCGGACCAAGTATCCTCACCTCTTCTCTGCAAACCCAGATTTAGCTCAAGTCAACAGTTCTCCTTAAGCTTATTCAGTTTCATATTCAAGTTCCATTTATAAACCAGTTTCATGCTCAGATTCCCATTTTAAACTTGGCATCTATTTACTATTGCTTATTCACTCATATGTTTATGCATCAGTTCAATCATGTATTCACGCATCAGATATGTGTGATCAGCTTATCAGTACTATCAGTCATGTATTCATGTATCAGCTCGGTCATAAAACCATGCATCAGATATGCATAATCAGCATGAATCTCAGTAATGTCAGTCATGTACTCATGTTTCAATTCTCTCATCTATATTAATCTCATTCGAGGACGAATGTTCCCAAGGGGGTGATATTATAATACCCCGTACTTCTACCTAGCTTAAATTTATCCTGAAGATGTTAAAGACATGCTTTAAAGATGAATACACTTTTATATATATGGAGTTTTCAAGATTTTAACTTTTTATTGTGTGGGAAATCCAATAAGCTTTACATCGGTACCAAATTTGCCCAAATCCAACACCCGGGCAAAGAGTTAGAGCCTTTTTAGTAAGACAGTGTATCACCTGAGCCATCAGCTCATCGCGGAGCTAGGTTAAATGATAATTGTCAATTTGTAGTGTTGCTCCGCGATAGTGGTGCATCGCGGTAAAAGCATAATTCATAATTTTCCTTTTCTAGTGTTCCAACGCGATACCACCGCATCGTGGAAAGATTCCAGGTCGCGTCCAAGGTGGTAATGCGATTGTACCGCGTTGTACCACCATGCAATTTTCTAGTTGTAACTATTCAAAGACACGGCACAATAGAGCAGTGTCGCACCCGGGGTCTAGATCGGGAAATTTTTCTCAAAAATTAAAAGACGCATCCAGGGTAAAATGGGTCTTTTTTCATAATTTTATTCCACCCAAATGTGGGATTTAAGCCCTAAAAAATGTCCTTAGCTACTTATTATTTACTTTTTTCCCAATATCAGGAACATTCTCTCTCAATAAAACAAAACCCTTGCCCTTGAGAATCAAGGTCAATCTCAAGAAATCCATGCAATAACTCCAAGAACCTTCAAGGTTTCCTTTCTCACATGATTTCTTTCGTCCATGAAGCCCAAGAATCAAATTTTAAAATATGAATTATGATATTCATGCTATGTGTTGATTATGTTCATGTGGTTGTTGTTGTTGTATGATTCCCAAGTTGTAATATTTATGTGTTTTGATAAAAATATGTTAGCATGTGAGTTGAAAATCATGAATTTTAGTTGGTTATGATATGTTAATTTGATGATTAAGCCATGACCTAAGACATGCACCCTAAGTGTTTGACAAAATGCCTAAGAGACTAGAAATTATATAATATGACTCAATTGTGACTTAAGTGAAGGATTCATGTTTTACCCTTATGTTCAAATGACTCCCATGATATTGATGTGCAATGTAGATGTTGGTTGGAATGCTCATGATGTTAGAGTATGAAATTATGTATTGAGTATATGCATTCCTACCATGTATAAGATTATGATAACCATATACTTCATGAAATCTCCAACTTATTGTATTATGGATTGTTGATGTTGGTCGTGTATTCAAGAATGTCATGCCTTGTCAGTTTCCTTCTATCGAATTCTGGGGGTACTTGTACCTAAAAATTTAGCTGTGTGCCTAAAGCCAGTGCTATGTTTTCACGATATCCTTAGTCAAGCCATGTTCTGTAGAATTCAGTCAGTCATGTGACTCAGGAAAACTCAATAAACTCAGTAATCCCAGTAATCTCAGAAAGCTCAGTATTTCAGTAATCTCAGTAGTATTCCGTCAGTCAATAAAACTCAATGAAATCAGTCCATTTCAGTTTGGTTAATCATGTACAGTGTCTGTCCAGATGGAAGTAGGATTTAGCACTAAGTGAACCAAAGGATGAGGACATTCACTGACAGTTGAGGGTGTGATCCTTAGAAGTAATCCTTGCGTTCCAGAACTATATAGCCAATATAGGTCGAGAAGTCAACACTGACAGATGAGGGTTGATGAGGTGGATAAACACTACCAGATGAGGGTCCCACCGTTCTCTTTTGGGGACACTGTTAGATGAGAGTCACCCACATCTTGTCTTTACCAGTGGCGCGGTATTGATACCCTTCCAATTGGGGTTACAGATTAGACCCCAACCTAGCTATATTGATTTACTTAGGTCATGTTGATTAGATGACTACTTCCCACAATTATAGTTTTAAACTCAATTTCAAAAATAGAACTCAAATAGTTCTTCAGAATTTCAGGACTGTTAGATGCAGTCAACTCAGAATAGTACGAAACTCAGTTAGTTCCATCAGAACCTAGACTGTCAGATACAGTTACTCAGTATCAGTTATATCAGTTATTAGTGACTCATGTTATCAGTAATCAGACTCAGTAGTCAGTACAATCATGAATTTCAGTCACAGTCACTTATTCATGCATGTATTCTAACATTCATGTTATATAGTCGGTTATAATTGTTCATGCATTTGAACTCTTTCCATTCATCCTACCTCACTTGCATACCAATACATTCAATCTTACTGACGTATTTACGCTATGTCGTTTTATACCATAGGTTCAAAAGCACGAGATCCAGAGCATCCATAGTAGATCGGACATTCAGCAGTTAGACTAGCAGTGAGTCTTCATCAATCGAGAATAGCATGATTATTTTATTAATTTATTATTTCAGTAGTCCGAAGTTAGTTGAGAACATGTCCGATAAACTTCTCATTCAGACAATTTAGAGGCTTTCAGACTACAGTCTTTTCAGACTAGATGTTTTCAAACATTGTTTCAATTTTGGTATTGTCATACCACATTATTCAGATATAGTTTTATCAGATGTTTATCAATTTTGAACCTTATGGCATGTTTCAGCGTACTATTTCCACATTTATACAGTATATTATGCAGTGTTCAGGTATAGATATTAGTCATGGGTTAGCTTGTGGTCCTTCAGGGTCATGAGAACCGTGTAGCATTCCGGGTACCACATTCGGGGAGTTACACATTTGGATCAGAATGCCAACTTGGTTAATCCTTATCTGACCCACTGGCCAAATTCTTAAACAAGTAAAAATATCAAATATCGTGTAATGTCTCTGGAGATCATCACTTCCGAATGACTACCCTTCCTACCTCACCTAGGTTGGTTGTCAAATCTAAAGGCGTTCTAAGAAAAGGATAAAACTAACATCTTTAGAATACTTATCATCCCACTTATCGTCCCACTTATCGTCCAAGAGACATTGGACTTTGCTAATTTGGATCTATGGTCTAGACAAATAAAGCTATGTTTTCCTAAAACTCATAGCGCGAACACATTGGACGTCACATAGCACATAATGATCTCAAAGATGCCTCTTGGTTAATTAAGAATTGGTTAAATTGATTAATATGCAAAGACAAATAACTACTTATTTTGATGCCATTAACCTATAGGCATGATATATAAGTGTTCAACAATTATTTAATATGACAAAAGATAATTGTTATTCATGTCTAAATAATGTGTTGCAAATTTATTAAAAGAGCGTGTCAAAGTGAAGTAAATATGTTAAAGAGTTGTGCTCATGAATTTCATTGTGCAAGACATGTGGTAAGCTAATGACAGTGCAGGAAGTTAAAGTTACATGTTGAAAATTATTACCGACATTTATTTTAAATACTGTAAAGTTCATTAACATACTAAAGATGCATTTAAATGTTGAAAAATGAATTAACATGCAGAAAATTTTATGTTTAACATACCAAAATTTTAATATTGACATTCTGAGAGGAATTTTAAAATGTGGAAGGTAATTAACATGCTGAAAAATGCCTAACTCTACTGCTTTGACACGCTAAAAAATTTGTTAATGTGCAGGAATTTTATGTTAACATGCTCTAAAAATATTGACATGCTTAATTTTACATTAATTTGCTAAAACATACAATGACATGCTTAATTCTAATGTTCAACATGCTAAAAATGTATTAATATGAAGGAATTTAATTTTTAACATGCTAAAAAATACTAACATGCTTAAATTCGTATTAACATGATAAAACATACAATGACATATTAAAATTTCTTCAGCCTAATGTTTAACATGCTGAAAAATATATTAACCCACTTGGATTTAATTTAATATGCTTAACATGCTGAAAATACATTAACATGCTTAAATCTAATTTAATATGCTAACATGCTAAAGATCATGCTTAGAGTCACTTTAATGTGCTGACATGCTAAAAATATATTAATATGCTGGCATACTAAAAATTATATTAATATTCTTAATGTCAATTTAATTAAGTATGTCAACTTTAATTAAATTCTGAAATAAAGAATTCTAAGCGGATCAATTAATAAACCACAGATTAAGTGTCTAAACGATTCATGTATTAATAAATCTTAGGATTGTGTGCCTAAATGATCCACGTAGCACGTAACACATATAAAATCAAAGTTGTGCCCATACTATTCATAAAGCATGTAAGTTTTCGCCCCCCGAGCAGTCCCCAAATTAAAGTTTATACCATATTACAAACCAACCTTAATAAAAGAATGAAATAGACTAAGTTAAAAGTGGGCAACATCCCTTCCCATACCCGGGCAACTCTTCAGAATCACGTATTAGTGGAACCTGTTGAATACAATAAAAATAGTAAAGAAAGCACAAGACGAACCCACAAACTGTCTGATACACCGAAATAGTGAAACAAGGTATAGCAAGCAAGCAGTGAACAGTTATTTCACACTAACCCTATAGACATGTTTCCAATGATATTCACAACACAAACAGTTATCACCGAAAGAAAGAATATAATTGTATCGAGTAGGGGCTTACCAGTTAACGACAAAGAAATAATAAGGAAGATGTAAACAAAACAATTGCAACAACGTAAATAAGCCAAATACTTCTGTCAGAGTAATGCACCAAAGGACTTGAAGAATTAAAAGATCTTCTTTTTCCTTTGTACTAGAGAGTAAAAAGCAGAGAAGGTGGAATATGAATATTTTTTCTACTTGAAAAGAGGAGTTTTTTATATAGTGTGAAAAATAAATCAGCCTCAAGCATAAAAAAAAAGAAAATAAATTTAATCAAATCTTTAAACACTACTAGTAAGGTTTTAAATCAATTATCATAAATCACGGTTGTCTATTCAATAAGATTAAGGACAAAGAGTAAATTTGCATGTCACAATTGCCGTAAATAGATAAGTATCTAAGTTGTGGCACAAATCGTGTAGATCCCTTATCAAAAGGTAAGGGAATCAAGAAACAAGGTTACCAAAATTATGACCATCTCATAATTATAGGAATTAATTATTCCATAATTACCATAGTAAATCAATTAAAATATTATATTATCAGATCATCATTTACAAGCAGGTAAAGAAATTTAACATAGTGAGTCAATTATAAAATATTATCAAATAATTACAAATAAATAAGTAAAAAAAAAAGAATTTGTTTATACCCAAACAAAGGAAAAAATCAGTAAATCGGCCTAACATAGGTAATTTACCTTAAATATGAGAAGAAAGGGAATTGTCAAAGCTCAAAAAATAAAATTCAGAGAAAATAATTGTACTGTATCAAATCAATTCACATATTGAAGCATATTTTATCAACAATAGCAGAATAGAATTGAGTTAATACTCATAGAATAATCAAACAGACCAAATCCACTAAAAACAAAAGAAGAGATAACAATTATTAGATGATAAATGAACTCGAGCAAATAATACGTCACGGGTACAATTACAAATTAAGGATTTTGACATATTATAGTCTTAGCATATAAAACCGACACAAATGACAGAGAATAGGACCTAAGAAATCAATCACACTTTGTTAAGCTTTTTTATTGGTCAAACCTGTAGATGTATTTTTGAGAACCCACCACTTTCTAAAAAATGGGTCAGCGGTGGCAGATTCGCCGGTGGAGCCAGCTGGAGTGGCTGAAGGAGGCGGTCGATTGCTGGTGGAGTCATTTGGTTGGAGGGAAGGTTTTGGAGTAGGAGGGCCGGCATGTGAAGGTTGATGGAGGTAATAGAGAAGGTTGTTGGCGATGGTGGGGAGTGAGATGGTGGCTGGGGTGGCTGCCTTACCTACGGAGGGGGGAGATAGGCGGAAAAGGTCGACACCGGGGTGAGAAAGACGACAACGCTGGTGTTTTTTTTTGTCCGGAGGGGTGAACAACGGTGGTTGGTGGAAGTTGAGTTTAAAGAGAGAAAAAAGGTAGAGAGAGAGAGGGGTCCACTATTTTGTTGAAAATGGAGTGATTAGGGTTTATGTTGGTATAAATCAAAAGAGTAGAGTGGGTTGATCTCAGCCATAGGATCGATCTTAATCCATGGCTGAGATTAAAAAGAATAAGAAAAAAAATTGGGACCTTTTAAATTGAATTAAGTTTGTCTAGAATTATAACAAGTTGTGTAAAATTATGCTAAAATTGTTATAAATTGGATGGGAAAAGGCTAGAATTTCAATAAATTAGGAAAATCATTTTAAATTAGGTTGCTAATTAAATAAGACGTCGATATCAAAATAAACTAAGCATGTAAAAATTAATGTTACGTAAAATTATTATATAAAATTATTGCTAATAATAATAATAATAATAATAATAATAATAATAATAATAATAGACAATGTATTTATAAATTGTGAGTGTGCATATCTGCGAAAAAGAATTAATAAAATATTGATAAAATTATGTAAAGAAATATTATATTTAAATTAATGAATCAAAAAATGATACTGAAAAGTGATAAAATAATTCGTATATATTTTAAAATCATGGATGTGACACATCAAAAATCTGCAAGAAAATGAGTAAAAAACACTAATATTTCAAATTAATTATTTTTCTAAAATAGCAACCTAAAAGGAGCATCGGGAGGTCAAAATTGGGTGTCAACACCTACTAGTTGTTCTGAGTAGCTATAGGATGGGATAATGTAGTGAAAGTGGCCCTGACTGCGGGCTAATCCCCATTCCCTCTTTCGTTGTTTCTTCTGGGAGGCATTATCTGTAAACAAAATGAAGGATGAGTTAGAAAGAGGAATTGAATAGATATCATGCTCTTTCGCACGACATGAACTTTGAAAGAAGGGAAACTTTCCTAAAAATGTCTCATAGCCTCTTGTCCATAAGTGTGGCTGCTTCACACCTATGCACAAGACTCTACTCAATGCGAATTTTAGACTCCCTAAGATATTTAATAACCTTAGGTTCTGATACCAAGTTTGGTCACGACCCGAGGCTACCCTCTAGTCGCGACAATGGTGTTTACGATCACAAGTAACCACAAGCTAACCCATAAGCTAGTACCTGCTGTGAGCACTGAATAAAAGACACCAAAATAACATATGCAGAAGATAAACTGATAAAATACTGAAAATACGAATACTGAATATGTGTAAGCGATGATCCTGAACTATCTTTAACAACTAATAATACTGAAAAACTGAACAGTTGTACACTGATTGTCTGTGTGAAAGCCTCTAAACATCGTAAGGAGTTGATGGGATAAACCCCCAACTAACTTTGACTGACTGAACATAAGGAAATACTGAAATAAAATTGAAACAAACATATCATGTCCTCTATAGATGAGGACTCACTACTGCTGCTGAGTAACTGTCACGACCCGAGCCGGGGCCCTGGCCGCGATGGGTATCTCAAACCAAAAAGGCCTGAGAGACCCATGTAACTCCCAAACCACTAGTGATATTATCCGCTCTAGTACCAGGCCTGTACGAATTTAAAATGCTTCACTATGGAGTAAGAATTTCTTACTTATATACCTAGTATCCCTCCTGTATTTTGCCGATGTGGGACTCCTTCCTAAGTTGGGGTGGTATATACACCCCCCTATGGACTCAGCGTCCTCATTATGGTTTGCCCCACAAAATGGCATTTTCCCTACACTCAGGACTGAGGTTTGCCCCCCTTTACTGGGATTCACCTATAATCAGTTTGAACTTCGGCCCACATCGACAGGCCTGACACAAGAGAGACTCTGATACCATTTTGTCATGACCCGAGCTGGGGCCCTTGCCACGATGGGCATCCCTAACCATCAAGGCTTGAGAGACCCCTATAACTCCCAACCCACTAGTGATATTATCTGCTCTGGGCGCGGGCCTGCACGGCTTTAAAACGAGTAACTAGGGAGTAAGGCTTTCTTACTTATATACCCAGTACCCTTCTGTGTTTTGCCGATGTGGGATTCTTTCCTAAGTTGGGGTGTTATATTACCGCTGAGCTGTCTAGGAATGGTTAGAAAATTGAGCATCCGAACCTATGTTGTAAGACAACATAGCTCAAAGAAAATTATGTGGTCAGTACTCTGAATGTACTGGTATATGAGATGAGGATTGACTGAGATGCATGAGATAACTGAGCATGAATGCATGAACATGTAATATCAGAAAATGCAAGACCAAGCATAAACATGTTACTAAAATATTCTAAAATCTTAAAAGATCGAAGCCTGTAGAACTGAATAAATGAAAATCTTTACACTTGGTCAAGCAAACCTGAACTGGGATATACCATAATACTGACTAAAACTGTGAAAGGTATTATGTAACTGATAGCCCCAATATGAGCTAATTGTGGTCTAACCTATAACCCCAGTTGGAAGGGTGTCAGTACCGTCCTACGAGTACAAACACATGATTGACGATGTGAATCCACAAGGATGATGTACCGAAGGACTAGCGAGTCACCCTCTACGGGAAAGTGCTCTCATGAGATATGCGTTAACCCTCAACTGGCAGGAAGAGACCTCAAACCTACGCTGGATACGTAGTTTTAGAACTCAGGGACTGTTACTAAAGGTCACACCTTCTACTGGCAGATGATCCCCCATCCCTGGTTTCGCTCGGTGCTAAATTCTACTCCCAACTGAACTGACACTAGTACTGGACTGAACTAAATTCAACTGAATGTAACAACTGACATCGCTGATCATGATTATAACAACTGAGTAACTGGTAATATTCATGATTTAACTAAAATCCTTACTTGAAAGATCTGAAATGTAAGTAAACACGTAGGTATCAGGTGTTCATAACCCGCCAGCACTGAATGATCGTAGAGTACAATATTGAAGCTTAAAACTTTAGTATGGGATTATGGTTCAAAGACCCCATAACACAATATTTTATCAAACATATGAGAATCATGAACTTGAACATGGGAACGTGCTAAGTATGAGGAAAACAACATGGTTACATGGCTAAATTCATAAATTAGGGATTTAACAAGAAATTCACTTGAATATGACACGAGAAACTGAAATTTAAAGCATGAAGCAACCTAACTTTTCATGGGATCTTACATAGGCATGGATTTAGTTCAAATTATTAGAGAACATATGAGTTTAAACCATATTGAATATATGAAATTCCATAGTAGAGGACAAACTCTAAAACTTAATTAAAAAGGAGGATTTTGGGCTCCATGGGTTGAAAGGACCTATGGATGAATACCCACATACCTTAATAGCTAGTTTCTTGAGGATTTCTTGAACTTTAGCAGCTTAAACTCTTGATTTCTTTGAGAAAAAGTGTGAGTTTGTTATTAGGGAAAGAAGAAGATTTCTTGAGAGCAATTTGGAGTGGAAGGGGCAAATAATGCCCTTTTGGAAGTCCCAAAATATGTTAAGGATGAATTGGGTTGAGGAAAATAACTAAAAAACCCCTTGGGAACTTAAACTATATAACTGTGCGGGACAGAGCCACGCGCCGCATCTCTCTCTGCAGGAGAGAGCAACGCACCATGCAACTTAATCTAGGGGAGAAAGTCACGCATCGCAGACCACTCTACCTTAGGAGAGAGTAACACGTTGCGGCCTTATCGCGTTGCTTCTTTATTTTAGCCATCCAAACACACCCCAATCCTCATTCGAAAATCCCAAAACTCTGCCGAGATGTACTTTGAACCTACCTAATCATGAATCAACTCAAAAACCAACATTTCGGGGTCGAAAAGGCCAAAGTATAGTTTTGTAAAGTTTAGGGGTTTTGAAAATCACTAAGTCCTCAATACTTAGTGAAATTTTCAAGCCTTGGACCCCTTAAGCATGGAACTAAGAGCTGAATTGAGCTTAGAATATTATGGGGTATTACAATACATCTTAACTTGTATTCAATGAAGATTCACCAGCTCAAACACCGTCTAAGGCCTCAACTGAAAGCTTGACTCCCTCGAATAAACACCAAACACATCCAACCTACTCAAAAATGACATCTGCAAGTTAAAAAATCTAATGATACCCATATTGACCCTATTTAAGACACTCTAAAATAGGTTAGAAAAATAAGTTCAGAAAAGAAAAAGATAGAATCCAAATTTTATTTTTAAAACATATTTTTCAAGATTATAGGATCATATAGGAGAAAGCCCATACAACGGATTAAAAAAGCCCATACAACGGATTAAAATAAGGTCCAATTGAAAGAAAAATCCTTCTTAAATTTTATTAACAACCCCCCCCACACACACACACACCAAATTTCCATTTTTAAACCAAATTTAAAGAGTATTTGATGATATAACTCGATGAAAATTAATGGGACTAAGGTTTCAGAGCTTAATCAATCTCAAATGATGAAGAAAACCCAACAAATCATCCAAATCTGAGGTTCAAAGGTCCAAAAGTGATGAAAAATTGCGAAAAAAGATTTGTGTATAGGCTGGCCGCTTTAATGGCTAAGTGACCGCTAAAGTGACCTCAGGGTTCTTAAGCGGCTTCACCAACTAATGCTTTGCACTAGCAACTTCGCTAAAAGGATAAGTTTCTCGATCAGACCCTCAAAATTCATTCAGAACCTTGTAAGTACAAATAAAATGTGCTACTAGGACAATTTCGACATTTTGGACTCAATAAGATGTTGAATTTTTAAAAATGATGAAAAATTGTGAAAAAGGATTTATGTACAGGATGGCCACTTTAGTGGCTAAGTGTCCGCTAAAGCACCCTCGGGTTCTTAAGCGTCTTCACAAACTGATGCTTTGCACCAGCAACTTCGCTAAAAGGCTAAGTTTCTCGATCAGACCCTCAAAATTCATTCGGAACCTTGTGAGTACAAACAAAATGCGCTACTAGGATAATTTTGACATTCTGGACTCAATAAGATGTTGAATTTTTAAAAAAGGATTGTTTTTACTAAATTAACCCCCGGGACCTCTTTTTTACTATTTTCCAAATGAATGCTCGAAATACAAAATAAAGGCTCAACACCCGAACTAACCATGCTACCAACTCAAAATCAATATTTCAGATCTACCGGCATAGTCTAAACTTCCACTAGAGACTCAGATCAAGAAATATTGATCAAAGTCAACTATTGACTCTTAAAGCCTCAAAATATGCTCAAACTCACCCAAAACCTTTTCGAAGGCCTTGGGAATCGTGCCCACCATTTTCATAACTCATAAATCAAATAAGACAATCACAAAAAAGGGGTAAAATAGTCAAAAAATAGAAAATTTAAAATTTCAATGCGAGGGTCATTACACTAATGTATGTCACAAATGGAAATTGGTTTGTCATCATCATAAAGGATAAATTAATGTAATTGTGATTTTGATGACTGAGAACTGACTGAGTTCAACGACAGATGAAACCATAAGATAATAATGTTTTAATCTTTGGGTGGCAGTGATGGGTTTTCATGGTGATGATGAGAATATATACAGTGTTCCCCAACAAAAGGCTCTATACTTAACCCACCATCCCTATTTAACTTACCTAACCCAACTCCACCACTCTACCACCACCTCCGATGAGCTTATAGGAATCTTCATTGAAACATTGACTAATCTCTAGCAAAAAGCTCTCTACTCTCTCAAAGCTTCATGAACGCACCTCTGTGCTCCCCCAAATTTGAAAGAACTCTCTCAAAGTGTGTAACTAAGGAGAAACCGATTTGTTTGGGTTGGTATTATGTTAAGTCGGGTTGATGTTGGGCGTATTTACACGCCTAAAGCACTATAATTTACCCATATTTTAGCTAAGTTTTAAGGACAAAATATATAATTCCTGTACTTTTAGTCCATTTTTCTATAAGTGAGCTAACCAACGTGATTAGCATGTTTTCAGGTATTTATGATGAAGATTTCAGCACTTTGTGGACCTTTCGGTAGCAAGGAAAACTTCACGTAAGAAGGAAGGCAGCTTTTGGAAGCTTGTGGACTGAATGTGATGCATGGAGAATCCGTCCCGGGCAAAATCAGTATTTCTTAATACTTAGGGGTGCAGCAGTAACCCAGTAGGACTAGGACAAGGATAAAAACCCTATTTCAGTAGGACTAGGACAAGGATGTTATAAAAACCCTATTTGCTGAATTTTTCAGTAAGCTTTTCATTATTCATTCATTATCAATTTTCATTCGACTTTTAGCATTATTCACGTTACAATCTCTAACAGAGGAACACGGCTCTTTTGAGAGCAACGAACCAAGAGGAAAAACGTCATCCCTCTTTGACGTTAAAATCATCCCCTCGCGAAGATTATTCGAGTTGTGGTATGATGATTATATCTATTGCGAATTCCGTTGTAATCATGAGTAGCTAAACTTCTCTGTTAGGGTTATGGAAGCCTTTTGATATACTATCTATTACTATGAGTTTGTGAATTCATGATGCGTATGCTACTTATATCATTACTCTCTTCGTTTTAATTAAATTCTTGTGGTTGCAAACGTAGGAATATGCCAATATAGCATTAACTTGTTCGAGAGAAAAGTTACATGTTTGGAAAAGAGAGTGTGACAAGGAAATAGGGCTACCAACCCCTGTTTACACGTTAATGCCTTAACCGGATTAACCTCTTGGAGAATTTGTACCGTTAGTTATACACTTTAAGCTCGAGAGAGTTAAAGTGAAATAATCCTGGATGGTCGAGAGACACTAGGATTTACCATTAGAATACGAATCTCTATAAGTGCATGCATGTCTGAATTCCGCATAACTCATAGTTAATAGATACGTAGAACTCATAAGGTGGACATAACCCTAACTTATTATTCTCTGTGATTAAATCTTACTAAACAAAGTTTTCCATTATTACTTTGATAGCATTAATTCACGCCATAATCCAATCCCCCATTTCCGTAGAATTTTCGACCAAAAGTCTACTAATAGTTGCAAAACTTAGTGACCAAGTATTCCCTGTGGGATTCGACACCCAACCCAGTTGGGTTCTATATTTGACATCGACCTCTTACACTCTTACGAGAGCTGTAGTTTGGGCGTTATCAAATTTTGGCGCCGTTGCCGGGGAATAGCTTGTCAACTAAGTTTGTGATAATTTCTAGACCCTTTGGTCAAAGATTCTCGTATTTTACTTTTAGTTGTTGTTTTTGTTTTATTCAGGTTTTGTTCAGTGCATGCCAAATACTCGAAGTTCGGGACAACCATTATTACCCTTGAACCCTGAACCGCAACTTATTGGCAGGATGGAGGTGCAATGAGACATTGAAAGAAGGGCTGCTCAACAGGAGCAGGCTCGATTAGCTGCATTGGCTGCTGCTCAAGTGCATCAACAGAATATTGATAACCCAGGGCGAGCAACAAATCCTGATGATGTGGACCTGGGTGATGATGAGCTACTAAACCCAAGGCATGCTGATGAGGTGGCGACACCTATTAACAGAAGAGATCGTCAAGCTAGATTGAGGCCTGAACGCCGAGCTGTGCAGATTCCTTTTGATGATGATGATGATGATTTGGATGGGGCTGGTGCCACAGGGGCTATTATTCCTCCGCCCCTGGCTCTCGAAGCCAAGTTCAATATCACTACCACCATGATTCAGCTATTGCAACTCAAAGGGTTATTTGGTGGACTTGCAGGTGATGATCCGAATATGCATCTGATCAATTTTATCTCTACATGCAAGTCCTTCGACAATCCAGGAGTTGGACAGAACGTAATTTGGCTGCGCTTATTTCCATTGTCTTTATCTGGGGAGGCAACTTTATGGTTGAACGGGCTAATTCCTGATTCTATTACTAATTGGAGGCAATTGAAAGACGCTTTCCTAGAAAGATTCTTTCCGCCATCCAAGAGAGCACAGTTGAGAGATGAGATCAGCAATTTTCGATAGCTTCCAACTGAAGCTCTCCACGAAACATGGGAGAGGTTCAAAAAGAAGCTTATGCGGTGCCCAAACCATCAGATGACCAATGTCCACTTGATGGAGATATTATACAGGGCTTTGAATTCGGTGACTAAGCCAGTGGTTGATAATGCTGCAGGAGGGTCATTCATGGACCTTACTTTTATTCAGGCAAGTGATATGCTAGATCGTATGACAAAGCATAGTAGAGCTTGGCATACCAAGGATTCTGAGGTAGCAAGCTCTACTATATCTATTGGCATGATTGCAAAACAGAGGCGAAGACAAGAGGAACGTGACCAAGATATGGCTCACATGGAAACACAGATGGACCTTCTTACCAAGGATTTATTATCAGGGAAGACCAAAAAAGTCAAGGCTGTTGTGTCACAGGGAAGAGATGAATCAGATTCTGAGGAAGAAGCAAACTACTTGAATAATCAGGGGGGTTTCCGAGGCAATGCCCAAGGAAACCAAGGTCGGAACTATTATGATAAATCTGGATACAAGGACAGCGATCAAGGTAGTTGGAAGAATAAGACTGACAGGAGTGGTTTGTATGTTCCTCCTAGAAATCGTGAGGCTGTGGCGCCTGGCTCTGGTAAGATGTCCATGGAAGATATGATGGCTAAGCTGTTGAGAGGAGTGGTGGCAACCAACATGGGCGTAATTGAGGTGAAGAATGATTTGTCTTCAATAAATCAATTGGTTGACTCGTATTCTACTGTAATAAAACAGCTGGAGCAACAATTGAGTCAACTATCAGCGGCATTCAATCAATGAAAAGCTGGCACTTTACCTAGCGACACCGTGCAAAATCTAAGAAATGATGGATCATGTATAGCTATTACTACCAGGAGTGGTAAAGTATTGGAAAGTCCGTCCAAAGGCAAACAGGTAGTTGATAATACAGAGGAGAATGTTCTTGATACAGAGTTTGAAGATGCCGTAGAAGCTGAAGTGAGTGCTCATGATGTTACACCTAGACGTCACCAGCCTAAAAAGAGTAATAATCGGAAGTAAGATAAAAAGGAAGTGGTGGAGAAAATGATTCCTCTTCCACCACCATCTTTTCCTCAGAGACTGAAGAAGAAGGCTGATGACACTTCTGAAAAGGTTGATAATCGGAAGCAAGATAAAGAGGAAGTGGTGGAGAAAATGATTCCCCTTCCACCACCACCTTTTCCGCAGAGACTGAAGAAGAATGCTGATGACACCAGGTTCAGTAAATTCATGACTATGTTGAAGCAGCTGACTATTAATGTTCCTTTGGTGGAGGCACTGGAACAGATGCCTAGGTACGCTAAATTCATGAAGGAACTTTTGACAAAGAAGCGGGCAGTAAGCTATGAGCTGGCAGACAATGTTCATCATTGCAGTGCAATTGCAATGAGATCTTTAGTACAGAAAAAGACAGATCCTGGTGCTTTCACTATTCCTTGCACGATTGGATCGTTGGATTTTGCTAAGGCGTTGTGCGATTTGGGAGCTAGCATCAATTTGATGCCGCTATCCGTGTACAGAAAGTTGGGGTTGGGTGACCCTACACCAACCAATATGCGGCTCATGATGGCAGATAGGTCGGTAAAACGACCTGTGGGTATCTTGAATGATGTGTTGGTGAAGGTTTCCACCTTCATCTTTCCTGCAGACTTTGTTATTTTGGATTGCAAGGTGGATTCGGATGTTCCCATAATCTTGGGACGCCCTTTCCTCGCAACTGGAAGTGTGCTTATTCACTTAAGAGCTAATGAGCTTTTATTTTGAATGAATGACGAAGTGGTCCGTTTTGATGTATGCAAAGCAATGAAGCAGCCCAGCGATATGAATGTGTTCTCTGTAGATGATGTTTATTATAAGGATGAGAAAGAATTATCTGTAGAGAAGCAGCTTACTGTTGAGTCACTATCTGATGTGCTGCTGAATTTTGAGCGTAAGGAGGCTGAAGAACATGATGAAACCATTTGTGCTCTAACAGGAATAAGGTCATATTCTCATGGTCCTAAGAAGCTGGACCTTGATCTTAGGAATCGACCTTCACCAACAGCGAAGACTTCCATTGCAGAGCCACCAGTGATAGAATTGAAAGAGCTCCCCAGCCATCTAAGGTATGCATTTTTGGGAAGTGGAAATACACTTCTGGTGATTGTTGTGGCCGATTTAGGTGAACAACAAGTAGAGGCTCCCATCTCTGCTCTAAATAGGTACAAGAGAGCCATTGGTTGGTCTATTGATGATATAATTGGTATCCCACCTGGGATATGTATGCACAAGATGCATCTCGAAGAAGATTGCGTGCCCACAATGAAGCATCAACGTCGTTTGAATCCATTCAGAAAATGATGCACCATATATCTCGATGAAGTATAAGTAATCGAGATAGCTATGTCGTGCCACGACAATAAATCAAGCGCTACATGGGAGGCAACCCATCATTTTTAATTGTTTTGTTTTACTAGGAGTTTGTTTTGTTAAATAAAAATCCAAAAAGAAGAGTTGAGCCACGACCAAAATTAAGGCGCTTGGTGGGAGGCAACCCATCTTTCTAATCGTTTTTGTTGTTTTTGAGTAAGTGTAGATGCAAGACGTATAAAGGAGGAGATTGGTCCCAAATTTTGAGTTGAAAGTGAGCCATGTTAAAGGTGGTAAGTTAGGAATGAAGGAGCAACTAGGCAATGGTAAAGGCAAGGCCTATACAAATCTAGGAAATGGACAAGGCAAGGCCTATGTAAATCTAGGCAACGGACAAGGCAAGGCCTATGCTATGGCCTTTGCTCTCTGAATCGACAAGGCTATAGCATAGGCGCCGCCTATGCTCAACTAGGCAAAGCATTAGGCCCCGCCTATGCCAAAGCCTTTGCTCTCTGAATCTACAATGCCATAGCATAGGCGCCGCCTATGCTCAACTAGGCTATAGCATAGGCACCGCCTATGCCCAACTAGGAAAAGCATTAGGCGCCGCCTAACCTTCCCAAATCTCTCAAAACTTTTCTTTTTACTCATCTAACCTTGCAAGATCATCTTCCGAGTCCATCACCAAGTAAAATGGCACCAAAAGGTCGACCAGGAAAAGAAAAAGCGTCCACCTCGCAGAAGGGTCAGAAAAGGGGAAGAAAAAAGCAAGATGAATCCTCCTCGCTGCAAATACCTCGATGCACTCTTGGATGACACCGACTGATGATGATCGCTGAATGCCAGACTCAGACGTGGAGGAGAACTCTGATGACGACGACTCTGATGATGATTCCGATGCAGGGGGCATAACTCCAGACATAGAGGAGGAGTCTGACTAATCAGGTTTTCCTTATTTATTTTCCACTGAGGGCAGTGTGTCCCATCTAAGTATGGGGTGCGGGTATTTGTATGCTGTAGTACTTCTTTGCTTACATTTATTCTTGTTTGTAGTTAGATTTTTAGTTTTTTTTTATTTTATTTTTTGCATGAAATTGTTCTGATAGGCGGCATGGTATTATGACAAGAGTTTGTGCTACAATCATTTTTATTGAGATATTTAGGCTCCAAGTGTGACTCACTGTGTGATAATTGTGTGGTTTAATTCATTCATCTGTTGGGTCAAGAGTCCCAATAAAGTTGACCATGTGCCTTGTGTGTGTGAGGCTATAGTATATTCTGTGTTTGTGGCTGATGCTAGAACTTGCCTGGTGTGTGTGTAAAGCGAAATAAAGAGTGTGAGTTTAGAGATGATTTAGGCATTTCTTTGGCAGCCTGTAATTGTTTACCTTCTTTTTACCTTCCTGTGTACATTATCCTAGTGAACCCCCTTTGAGCCTTTAGCCATTTTCTTTAACAGCCTCATATGTAGCCTAGTCCATTTTTTTCAAGACCATAATTTGATCCAAATTCCTAAGCGCTTTAAATTGTAAAGTCATGTGACAAAATAAGAGGAAATTGGGTGAGAGTGATGCCTTAGAGTGTATTGATACTTGAATGTGTTATGAAAAAGAGTGGCTATCATAGAGGTGTGTTATAAAAAAAAATCAAAAGAAAAATAAAAAGTTAGTTCTGTTATGATTGAATAACAAAATAGGTGAAAAGGGGTGGTAGATGAAAGGAAAGTAGAAGGGTTATTTAAAAGAGAGTGTTAATGACATAATGTAGTGTATTAAAGCACTTAGGGAACATAGTCACTATTCCTGGTCAAAATAGTCCTACCTGTCCCTTAGCCTACATTACAACCTGTAAAGACTTATTTGATCCTAAGCTTAGCATTCTGATATTAGTAGAGCATTACACTAAGGGCAAGCCTATGGCCAGTAGTTGCAACATATGAATTCTTTGTGAGAGTGAGAGCAAGGAGAATCTTATACCCATGTTTCGAAAAATGCAAAACTGTGAGTGATTATGGGTGATATCTTGTGTGAGACACACATGGTTAATGATTATTGGGTAGTTTTGTATGATTCTTTGTGCCTTAACTTGTGGATACGAATTAACCATCATCACGAGTCTATGTTGGAGGTTGAATTATTTCTAGTAGTGATCAAGAAAACTACTCTTTGTTAATAATTGTCGTGCCTGTCTTGATGAATATTTTTGTTACTTCTGTGAAATCCTAGTTAGATGTTTGCATGGACGTAATATTTTGTTCGAGGACAAAAAATCTTTAAGTGTGGGGTGTTGATGTTGGGCGTATTTACACGCCTAAAGCACTATAATTTACCCATATTTTAGCTATGTTTTAAGGACAAAATATATAATTCCTGTACTTTTAGTCCATTTTCCTGTAAGTGAGCTAACCAACGTGATTAGCATGTTTTCAGGTATTTATGATGAAGATTTCAGAACTTTGTGGACCTTTCGGTAGCAAGGAAAACTTCACGTAAGAAGGAAGGCAGCTTTTGGAAGCTTGTGGACTGAATGTGATGCATGGAGAATCCGTCTCGGGCAAAATCAGTATTTCTTAATACTTAGGGGTGCAGCAGTAACCCAGTAGGACTAGGACAAGGATAAAAACCCTATTTCAGTAGGACTAGGACAAGGATGTTATAAAAACCCTATTTGCTGAATTTTTCAGTAAGCTTTTCATTATTCATTCATTATCAATTTTCATTCGACTTTTAGCATTATTCACGTTACAATCTCTAACAGAGGAACACGGCTCTTTTGAGAGCAACGGACCAAGAGGAAAAACGCCATCCCTCTTTGACGTTAAAATCATCCCCTCGCGAAGATTATTCGAGTTGTGGTATGATGATTATATCTATTGCGAATTCCATTGTAATCATGAGTAGCTAAACTTCTCTTTTAGGGTTATGGAAGCCTTTTGATATACTATCTATTACTATGAGTTTGTGAATTCATGATGCGTATGCTACTTATATCATTACTCTCTTCGTTTTAATTAAATTCTTGTGGTTGCAAACATAGGAATACGCCAATATAGCATTAACTTGTTCGAGAGAAAAGTTACATGTTTGGAAAAGAGAGTGTGACAAGGAAATAGGGCTACCAACCCCTGTTTACACGTTAATGCCTTAACCGGATTAACCTCTTGGAGAATTTGTACCGTTAGTTATACACTTTAAGCTCGAGAGAGTTAAAGTGAAATAATCCTGGATGGTCGAAAGACACTAGGATTTACCATTAGAATACGAATCTCTATAAGTGCATGCATGTCTGAATTCCGCATAACTCATAGTTAATAGATACGTAGAACTCATAAGGTGGACATAACCCTAACTTATTATTCTCTGTGATTAAATCTTACTAAACAAAGTTTTCCATTATTACTTTGATAGCATTAATTCACGCCATAATCCAATCCCCCCTTTCCGTATAATTTTCGACCAAAAGTCTACTAAGAGTTGCAACACTTAGTGACCAAGTATTCCCTGTGGGATTCGACACCCAACCCAGTTGGGTTCTATATTTGACATCGACCGCTTACAGTCTTACGAGAGCTGTAGTTTGGGCGTTATCACGGGTCAGACGAGTGAGTTAAACTAGAATATGGGTTATTTATGTTGATTTGGATTTTTCCGTTAAATAAAAGTGTTTGGATGAAAACTTTCTTAACAACGGAGATAAATTTGACCCCAAAGTATGAAGAAGAGTAAATCTAGCTAATTTTAAAAAGTAGAGAGATAAATTTGATCATTTTTCCTTATTTCAATGTATTTGGAAAAAGGGAAGCCTGTCAAGGCATGGGGCTCATTCGAATGCTCCTCGGTAAAAAATAACATTATATATATAAGAATCCAATTATTTTATATATATATATATATATATATATATATATATATATATATATATATATATATATATATCATTAACTTCTTCAAATACTTATTTCTTCATATTTTTGAACCCTTTAATGTTAATACTGACTCCCCATTAAAGTCACATCAAGTGACCTACTCCCATAATATATATTATTCCCCCACCCCTCGTGGCAAGACAAAGGCACAAATTAAACAAAACAAAAATGCTTAAAACAAAAAAGCTTGATATCTTGAAGAGATTCGAAGAATTAATTAACATGTAACTACATGTGGATGCACCCTTAATTTTATCTAATTCTGATTATGAATGGAGTAGTGGAAAATAAAGGCTAGCTTTCGATTTCATTTTATAATGTTTTGTGTCATGCTGGTTGTCACTATTTGTCTATTATTTATCTCCACATATGCATGATGTTTGTTGTTCAAGAAGGGCCATTCTTTTATATATATATATGCATATCTTAGAATATTGTTTTCAATTATCATTCAGAACTCTTTTAATCCGTTCAAAAATCTGTTTCATTAATCACTAAGGAGAATATTTGGTAAATTTTTGGCTTAATACATACATTGACATATCTAGTTGCATTGATTTGTAAGTGGGAGTATAATATTTAAGTGATAACAGAAGAAAGTGCTAGAGTTCTTCGAAAGAGTGAAAGTAGAGAGACACATCCAAATCAAAAGTGAGAGCAGTTTAAAGAATTTAAGTGAGCATTTGGTTATGAAAATCAAATATTATATATTTTATTTGAAACTTTTAAAATGCTAAAATCTAAGTTGTTTTGGTCATATTTTTTTGCAGAGAAAATTTTTGAATGTACTTCTAAAAATGGTTTAAACCCCCAATTTCTATAAACTAGCAAAATTACCAACTTGATTAATTCACCTGAAACAAATAACCAAATCTACTCTAAAAGAGTAATAGCTCAATAAATAGTCACATAATTTCATAATATTACAAATATTTTTCACTTTATTTGAATTTTTTAAAGTTGAAGTTAAAGACAACTATCGTTTTGCAAATAATATTTCACTGTTTGAATGTGCTTTCTATAAATTCAAGTGGATTAAATATGTATTATTAACCCCTAAGCATACGGTCATAAAAGGACGAGTCAATTCAATGAACTCCCCTTTATGATTTCCCATAAGTAAACAGTTTCTAGAACTTTAAATCAAGGCAAAACTTATTAATTGTTGATACAATAGGCTCAACTCTATTATATATACATGACATTTATTTTGGTTTATTACGAAGCAAAGCACGTAAAATAAAACAAATTTGATATCAAAACGATTATTCACTTTGATATCCTGCTACTAATTTCCTTTTGCATAAAAAAGAGATGGTTTAATTCGATGTTCAATAAGGAATATGAACGTAGGTTTAGACAAAATAAATCATTTGGCGATCTTGCATGGTACTATAGTGAAAATATCATTGAAGATCCAAGTCGAAACGTGAAAAGAAATTTATACAAATAAACTTTAAGTTATAGACACTAATAATAATATTTGATCAGCTCTTCACAAAGGCAAGCTTGAATTTTACAATACGAAAAAAGAAACATGAGAACGTAAAACAAAGGTTATATAATAAGTTCATGAGCTCAGCCCTTTATCACCAAAAAAGAATAGTAGGAGGAACAAGGAAGAGTACTTCAATCTTCATATATTTGTAATTCAAACTTAGAAAAGAAAATTCTTTTTAATCCTAAGGATGAAATGCATAATTAGTGACTCCAAACATTTGTATGATACTATGATTATTTAAATTAACTTTAGCTAGGCTGTTTATTAGCTGAGCATTTCTCCTTTTTGGACCCGGAATTTCTTCTTCCTCCTTTATTTCGGGCGAGCGCGAAGGCCGCTTAGGCCGAACTCTGTTCAGCTCAGCGATGTTCGTGTCAATCAAGTGGGGGAAATTCAATAAAGCCCGAGTACCCCTTAATTTAAATGCAGCTCGGTCATAAGCCAACGCCGCGTCCTCTGGGCTCTCGTAAGTTCCCAACCAAAGCCTAGCGCCTTTTCTTTTTGGGTCTCTAATTTCAGCAGCAAATTTTCCCCATGGTCGCCTACGCACGCCTCTGTATTTCTTCCAGTTATTCTGTACTTGTGATGATGCACACGGAATACTATCTCCATTTTCGTCTATCTTCTCCCACTTTTTGACCGATAGATTGTCGGAGATTGAGTCTGAGTTGGTGCTGTTGAATTGATGCTCTAGTTCTAAATCAAGAATGCTTAGATCAAATTCTCTTGAATTTTCTTGATGCATATTTGAATATTTGGAAAGGGAAGCCTTGTGTGGGATTTCTTTCTTTCCTATTTTTATGCAGTTTAAATTGAAAGGGGTGAATGATTTATATATATAGGTGTAGCTGTTGGTGGGGTAACATGATTCTAAATTTTTTTTAAAGAAAGGAGAATAGGAATCCAATCTTCGGTGAAAGTCTAAAGTCCTTCTTTCACCAATTTCGACCTACCTTTGTTTATGGGATATTTGAAGGAGAGCTTATGGGAGCGACTCTCTATTCCCATTCTCCACCGGGTCATCAAGTGATCCATCTAACTAACAATATCCGGTACTTATTGGTCAGACAAATCCAAATTCATTTCGCATAAGACGTTAAAAGGGAAACACTTTCTACTAAAAATTTCTCTCTTATTATAACTAGATTCTGAAACTTTCAAAGAGCGAAGAAATTTCATTCAGAGGTAACTTTTAGTTGCTTGTTCATGGACTTGATAAAAGAGTAAATACATAATTATCCCCTGATGTTGGCTGAGATTTTCAAAAAGGCATCTAAACTTTGAATTCGACCTAATACCCCACAATTTTTCTTTATTCCGTTCCAAATACACCATTTTTGACCTTTGCATGTATACACGAGCCATAGGCGCGTGAAAGGGCTTAAAATTAACTTTTTTGACCAATAAAAAGTTGTCACGTGAAAATAATTAATATATAATTTATATTTTTTTAAAAAGAAATAAATTAATATTTATTTATTTTTTAAAATTACCCGGTACCCTCCTCTCTCCCCCCCTAACCCACCTTTTCTTCTTCAACACCTTCAACACCATTAAAAATTCATTTAAGTTTTTTAAAAAAAAAAAAAATCATTAAAGCTCAACACAATGTCTTCTTCAACACAATATCTTATATCTTGTTCAACACCATTAAAGCTTTTCCCTTAAAGGTCCATTGAAGCTTTTTTTTTTTTGAAAAATATCTTTAAAACTCCATTAAAGCTCCTCCATTAAAACTCCATTAAAGTTCATTTAACTATCTTTAAAACTCAATTCCATCATTTAACTATCCTTAAAACTCAATTCCATCATAAAATAATTTGTTGAATTGATTTGAACAAGAAAAAAAAATAAACGGGAAGAAAGATTTTGACGGGGCGGGTGGGGTGGGGTGGGGGGTTAGGGGGAGATGCTGATAGGGTAGGGTTGTTGGGCGGAGGGTGGGGGTGCTGAATAAGGGTGAGGGTGGAGGGGAGCTACTAGATGTAGGGGGGAGGGGGGAAGGGAAGGGGGTACTGGACACGGGGGTGAGGGAAGAGGGGGTGGGGTGGGTGATAAATTAAATAAAAAGGAGAGATTTATTAAAAAAATAAAATAAAATACAAAATTAAATACATTTAACACGTGACAACACCTGATTGGTGTGTGTGTTCAATCTCTTTGTTGTGACTGAGATTCAGCAAAAAATGATGTATTTGCAACGGATTAAGTAAGAATCGTGGGGTAATAGATCGAATTCAAAGTTTAGGTGTCTTTTTAAAAATCTCGACCAATATCAAGGGGTAATTATATATTTACTCTTGATAAAATTTGTGATGGGTGATGTGTGATGTGGCATCATCACTCCATCTCTTTTGGTCCTCTTCTTTTTTATTTGATACTCATTATATTTCATTTTATAAGTTAGTGTTTGTTCTCATATAATTTAAGATGACAAAAAAAGAAAAATTCTTGGACATTTATTAAAAGTGATAAAACCCATGTCTCCTAACCGTACTCTCACAAGGCTTCTGAAAACTTTGATCATGACATAGTTATATTTCCATAAATAAGAGGGAGAAAATGTATGTAGTACTCCTATTTGTCTTGTAAAAGAAAAGTGGGGGTATAAATAAAAATTTGAGAAATAGCAATTATAGAGTCATAATTATAATTTTTATAGCAATAGTTTCATAATTATAAAAAATAGCAAATTATATTTTGTATTTAAGTAAACTGTTGTTATATAAATACATATAAAACAAGATTTAATACCCTTGTTTTACTCAAATTAGTTTAGTTAAATAAAGAATAGTTATCCCATCTAATTAAATTCCCATAAATTACTCTTATTTAAATTAGTAGATTTCTTTTTCAAATCAAACTTAAATATGAAAATTATTATTTTGATGATATTAAAATTTCAACATATCATTGTCTTATATCTCTAACTATTTTTTTTCTTGTTAGTTTTTTCAAATTTTCCATCTTTTTTTTTTTTAATTTTTTTTCTTTTCCATTTTTCCTTTCCACTTTATTTTCTCTCTTCTACTTCTTTTTTTTTTTCCTTTTTCATTTTTTTTTCATTTTCTTTTTTTCCCCTTCTAATATCTTCTTCTTCTTCTTCTTCTTCTTCTTCTTCTTCTTCCTCTTCCTCTTCTTCTTCCTCTTCCTCATTTTTCCTTTTCTTCTTCCTTTTCTTCTTCCTCTTCCTCTTCCTCTTCTTCCTATTCCTCCTCTTCCTCTTCCTCTTCTTCATCTCTCTTCTTCTTCCTCTTCTTCTTCTTCTTTCTCTTCCTTTTCTTTTTTCTCTTCTTCCTTTTCCTCTTCTTCTTCCCCTTCGTCTTCCTCTTCCTCTTCCTCTTCCGTTTCCTCTTCCTCTTCCTTTTCCTCTTCTTCTTCTTCTTCTTCTTCTTCTTCTTCTTCTTCTTCTTCCTCTTCATCCTCCTCTTCTCCTTTTTCATCTTCTTCTTCTTTCTCTTCTTCTTTCTCTTCTTCTTCCTCTTCTTCTTCCTCTTCCTCCTCCTCCTCTTCCTCCCCCTCCTCCTCCTCCCTCTCTTCTTCTTTCTCCTCTCCTTCATCCCCTTCTTTTTCTTCTTCTTCTTCTTCTTTTTATTTTTTTTTATTTTTTTTCGCTTTTGTTTTTCACTTTTATTTGTAGTTTATATTTCTCTTTCTTCCTTTTTATTATTCCGTTTCACTTCTTTTTTTTTTGAATTTTTATTTTTTATTGTTTTAACTCTTCTATCTCTATGTTTTATTTTTAAATGACAAATATCTATATCATATATATATATATATATATATATATATATATATATTTAAAAAATATACAAAATAAATAGACAAACAGATCTGCGTATGTATTAACGGTAAAAAATATACATATATATCTGCATATGTATTTACAGAAATACATATCTAACTCATATGTATATATAAACATATAGGACACAAAATCTCTATAACAAAAATAACAATTATATACATATACATATATGTAATAAAAAAATACATGATACATATCTTAAACAGTAAAAGAAAACAAATAAGTACATATGTTATCCTCTAAAATGACATAGTATGTACAGTTCAAAGACAAATTCAACACCGTATAAAATACATATAGCTCTGCATATATATTTACAGAATACATACCTGATCCATATGTATATTCCACTTATATCCCATAATAATATACAACTTATATCACAAATACTCAGATGAATTATCGATTAGATTATCTTATGTCATTAATATACCTTCACTATATAATATGTATATATTATATATATACTTATACATACACACACATATACACACTATCGACTATATCAAGTTCTAAATACGTACTATATATATCACATACGTACACGAGTATTTTATCCAATAATATAATGCGACATATTTCATATACATACTCTGATGAGTGATCGATTAATTATTTTTAATTATTAGCTTAATTATATTCTACTAGGTTTTGACTATATCGTTCATCAATCGATCACTACATGATATACATATATATATATATATATATCACATCCACAAGTATATTACCTTATAATAGAACACGTTCATTATATTCTGATTAATTATCGATTATATATTATATTATTATGACTTAAATAGTAACATAATATCATTATCTCAACGGTATGATATATATATATCATATAACATATATATATATATATATATAAAATATAAATTTTTAACGTCATTTAACGTATATACAAAGAAAAATATTTATTTTATATATTGAAACATAAGTAAAAGATAAAGATTATGTTTAACGTAATTTGTTTATTTTATTTGATATATATTTTTAGTGTAATTTTTTCACAAAATTTAAGAATAATTGATTTTTATTATTATTATACTAGTTATCGACTACGTGTGATCAGTGTAATTTCAAAAAATTATATATATATTACCTTACATATAGAATTATTTTTAATGAAGCTAATATATATATTTTTAAAAGTATTTTCTTTTTTTTTCAATTAAAAACCGACCACTTGTGGTCATTTTTTTTAAATAAATTAAAAAAGAATTTTTAAAAACTGACCACATGTGGTCGGTTTTTAAAAATATTTTTAAATTATATTTTGAAAAAAAAAACGACCACTAGCGGTCGGTTTTGTTAATTTTTTAAACTTTTATTTGTAAGATAAATAATAATTAATATAAAAATTATTGAAATAATTATTTTGATTTTTAAAAATATAAAAGCGACCACATGTGGTTGCTTTTTTTTTTTTAAATTTTTTTGTTTAAATAAAAATCGACCACTTATGGTCGGTTTTTTCCCACCACAATGTGTGGTCGGTTTTTCAATTTTTTTAGTAGTGATCCTACGGATTTATGTAGAGATATTTTGGTAGAAATTTATGTAATGGATTTTATTACCTGCGAAATTATTTGGGGATTTTGTTCTGCGAATTTTGCTGCGGATTTATTCTTTGGGATTTACCTGTGAAATTATTACTTGAAAAATTACTGGGGGATTGTGTTGCTACAAATTTAGCTGAAATTATTTCTTGGCGATTTACCTATGAAATTATTACTTGGAAAATTATTGGGGGATTGTGTTGCTACAAATTTAGCTGAAACTATTTCTTGGAGATTTATGTAGGATTTTTGTGACTTGAAAAGTTTAAATAGGAAAAGGATAAACTTGAAGAATAAAAAACATAAAATAAAAAGAAATTAGACATTAAATAGGAGGACATGTATAATCAAGTAAAAGATGCTCAAGAAATTTAAATTAGTTTATTGACATAGATGGTATCAAAGATGTATTTGAGCCGAATAAACCTTAGCTTGACTCGTTATGTTGTCACCAATAAATTAAAGAGGTGAAATTCTGTTGGCCTAAGATAGGGGGAAGAACGACTCAGGGCTCAAATAGAGCATGTTTTTCTATTGGTTAATTTAAATATAATTGTAAGGCATCATACTACATACGATAATATAATATATCAATATAATGTACATTTAGGAGTCGTTTGGTGTGAGATATAAGGTATAATAATTATGATATAAAATAAAAAATTAATTTATTTTACATTGAGTTGAAAGTATTAGGTTCAGTTATTTCGAATTTTTATTTCGATTTTGAAGAATAAAGTAGCGAGTCTTTCTTAGTCATGACTGAGCATTTAAAATTTGTGATTTTTTTAGAAAAAAATATTTTTTCTCAAAGATATTTTTTATTTTCAAATATAAATAACTCAACATGGATGAAATGAAATGAAATAATGGGAAAAACATTAATTATACTGAATATATAAAATAAAATAAAAATATATATAAATATAAAATTTATATATAATAGAAAAGACTCAAAAATACCCCTGAACTATTTGAAAGAGCTTAAAAATGACCCTCGTTACATTTTTGGCTCAAAATCCCCCTCCGTTAAATATTTAGCTCAAAAATACCCCTCCCTCTAACGGAATTTGGAAAAGGATAAAAAATATCCCTGAACTATCTGAAATGGGTCAAAAATATCCATCTGTTAAATATTTGGCTCAAAAATACCCCTCCGCTTAACGAAATTAAATTATTTCAATTGAATTAAACCTTAACTCTAACTTTTTAACCCTAATATTTTAATTTTTTTTACATAAAAGTATTTTTCTGATTTTAAAAATAAGATAATGAAAAAAAGTATTTGAATTATAATATAAATTGGTTGAATTTGATTTGTAAAATAAAAATACATTTATTCTATAAAGGTATTTTCATTTTACATCTTTTTAATCTTTAAAGAAACTAACGAAATATAAATTTTCACTTAAAAAAATTACCGAAATATAAATTAAATGATAAAATTAATATAAATTAACGAAATAATTGAAATAATTTAATTTCATTAAATACCCCTCTTTAAATATTTGGTTCAAAAATACCCCTCCCCTTAACAAAATTAAATTATTTCGATTGAATTAAATTCTAATTTTAACTTTTTAACCCTAATACTTTAATTTTTTTTACATAAAAGTATTTTTTTAATTTTAAAAATATGATAATGAAAAAAATTATTTGAATTATAATATAAATTGGTTGAATTTGATTTGGAAAATAAACATACATTTATTCTAAAAAAGGTATTTTCACTTTACATCTTTTTAATCTTTAAAGAAATTAACGAAATATAAATTAACGAAATTAACGAAATATAAATTTTCACTTAAAGAAATTAACGAAATATAAACTGAATGATAAAATTTATACAAATTAACGAAATAATTGAAATAATTTAATTTCTGTAAGGGAGAGGTATTTTTGACCCATTTCAAATAGTTCAAGGGTATTTTTGATCCTTTTTCGAATTCCGTTAGAGGGAGGGGTATTTTTGAGCCAAATATTTAACGGATGGATATTTTTGAGCCAAAAATCTAACGAAGATATATATATATATATTATCACCATCGCTGATTTTAAAGTAATATATTATGTGTCGTATTTTAGTTACACAATTTATTCATAACTAATTTGAGAATAATTATATTATTCATGTTACTATTATTATTATTATATTAATTCGCAACCTTAGTCAATTTAATTTTTCAATTAATTTATTTTCTAGTCTGATTTTGCAGATTTGTAACAATTTTAGCCTAATTTTATACAATTTATTACAATCCTATCCCAAATTGTGTCCAATTGAACTCACTTTCAAATTTCATCCAATTTTTTAAACCAAATTCTTAATCTTTAGATCTCAGTCGTCGATCAATATTTATTTATTATTATTATATTTATTTTTAATATTAATTTTATATAGCTACTATATTTATTAAATATCAACCTAATTCAATTTAATTTCCTAATTTATTTAAATTCTAGCCATTTTATACTCAATTTGTGTCAATTGAGTTAATTTGGCTCAATCGAAATCCTCAATTCATTTTTTTAACCCAATATATAATCCAAATTTGACTCATCTCCTCAATTCTAATTTCAATGGTTCATTATATTTGATCAACGACCATTATTAAATCAATTTTCACTAATATTTTTTTTGGAAATTAGACAGCTTCAAACTATTTTTCTTGAATTGAGGGTCTATTGGAAACAACCTATCTACCTTAGCATTATGGTATGCATACACTGTACCCTCCACGGACCCTAATTTTTGGAAATAAATTGAGTTAGTTGTGTTGACACCCAATTTTGACCTCCCGATACCCCTCTTGGACTGTTATTTTAGCAAAATTCTTAATTTTAAATGTTGATATTTTCTACACATTATTTCGATATCCAATAAATATTAACTTGTCACATTCATGATTTAAAAAATATACGATTTATTTTTATATTATTATTTTTTATATTATATAATATTTTACATAATTTTGCTAATATTTATTAAATCATTTCTGCATTATTATTATTATTATTGTTGTTGTTGTTGTTGTTGTTGTTGTTGTTGTTGTTGTTGTTGTTGTTGTTACTACTACTACTACAACGTCTTTCCTACATTTATTAAATAACAACATAAGTCAATTCAATTTGCCCAACTTATGTAATATCTGGCCTAATTCTTATTCAATTAATATCAATTTTAGTCAGAATTGATATTTATTTTAGCTGAATAAACCTTAGTTTGACTCAATTTTAAAAATACTTGTAAAGTTTACACGAGCTGATCAAGTAGTTGAATATGATATCAAAGATGTATTTGAGCTGATCATCAATCTTAGCTTGACTCGTTATTGAGATCGAGAAATTAATGATCATCAATGACGGATAAGTAATTCAAGATTAACTAACACCTCTACCCAAATTCACGTAAAATAGGTGTCGTTGACATGCCTACTTCTTCACTTGCTTCAACTACTCCGTAATTTTACTATATTACCCCTAATTAATTATTATAAATCATTTGCATATAAAAAAAAAAAATAATATTTAATAAAAAATAAAATAGACATTTATAACATATCTGCTTTAGCTATTGTTGACACCTAATTTTGACCTCCTGATGCTCTCTATAGCTGCTATTTTTATCAAAATTATTTAATTTCAAATATTAATACTTTTACACATTATTCTTGTATAGTATAATTAACGACGTGTCGCACCCATAATTTTAAAATATACAAATTATTTTTTATTATCATTTTTTATAATTTATTAATTCAAATATAATATTTTATTTATTTATTTTATATAATTTTATTAATATTTATCATATGCACACTCACAATTTACAAATACATTCTTTAGTTTTCATTATTATTATTATTATTATTTATTTTTATTATATCAATCCTTTTTTTAATTATTTATTTATTTAATTTTCTCAACTTATTTATTTTTAACTTAATTTTGCCAATTTATGATAGTTTTAGCCTAGATTTTGTCCACTTGAGTTTAATTTAACTCTTCAATTCAACTATGACCCAATTTTAAATATCTTGTAACATTAAATCTCAGCTATAGATCAAATTGATCAATGGTTGAGATTGATTCTCCATCTCTTTCCTTTTTAAAATACCAAAAACCAAACCCTAACCATTTTTTAACAACAACAGCCACTTTCTTCTCTCTCCCTACGCTCTTCTTTCTCTCTCTAAACTCCACCATTACATCCGCCCATTTCTTCTTCTCCGGCTAACTGCGCTACTAATGGTATCACTACTCCGACACCTCTCATCTCCCTCACCCCACCAGCGACTCTACCAATCGAGCCAACATCGTCGCCGCCGACCATCTCCCCTTCTTAAAAGCTCTGCCACCGTCGCCGCTACGCAGCCACACCAACAAACCCATGCCGCCGCCACCTCTCATCCAGCCGAAAAACAGCTGCCCTACCCATTTCTGACAAAAACCAGTCTGACCTGCCGGAGAACATGTAATCCGTCCAAGGTTTGGTTTCCTATTTTAATTTTTTAAGGTACAATTGTCTTTAGATTTGAACATGACAAAACTTGATTATGAATTTTTAGTTGATCCTTCCAATTTCATGTGTCTATGTGCTTAGATTCACCTATATGAAAATGCCTAGTTCCTGTGGCTCTCATCGCCAATTTTTAGTTGATCCTTGCAATTTCATGTAATATACACTGATAGTATAGAATCTTCAGTACTATTAGGTCACTTAAAAGATAATTAATTGCTAAATATATTAAAATAGAGCGCTCATAGCTGCAAACATGTCCAGTGTTTCCAGGGATCAGAAGCTGTCAAGATCAAGCAATTAAAATATAAACAGAATTCATAAAAGATTTAGATTTTAAGAAAACAAAAGAAATTGTGCTAGTGTATGATTTGAACAATAATTGAATCTTGAAACTACAAAGCAGCAGGAGAGCAAATTTCATTAAAAATAAACCAACTAGTTTATAGATAAGACCCCATCGAAGATTTTTTTAACTCTTCTTTACCTCTTGAACTTATGGGAAAGAAATGAACTTTGTCCAAAATGAATAAGGCATATCATTCATAAGCACAAGTGCAGAAACATACAGAAAACCAAATGGATTTTGAGGAGCAATATATACATAACATACTTATGCAAATATAAATAAATAAATAAATATGTAATATGGGTGAATCTACTTATGTTTTTTACCTTGTAACAGAAGAATACTCAAACCTCCTACCAATAATTGACTGAAAGAAGCCTTCAAAATAAAAAGATGATCAATTATGTGGGAGAATTTCTGAAACCATGGAGGCAGACATATATAATCTGGGAAAAGGCATGGGCTTTTTATGCCTGCTCTGTTCTTTGGTATTTGAAAAGTGATCTTGTGTTTTGAATTTACTAAAGTGTGGTCACTTGAGGAGTAAATTAGTGACTTGAGAATGTGTAAGTGTAGGTATTTGAAAGGTGAATTAGTAACTTGTGAAGTGAATTAGAGACCTAAAAATTATTTGTGTAGTTACTTGAATTATGAATTAGTGACTTGCGTTTTGAATTTAGGTACTTAAAAATTATGTTTAAGTGTGTTTTGATGGAATGTAGCATAAATATATAGTTACTTGAAAATGATTAAGTATAGTGACTTAAAATGTGAATTAGTTAATTGAAAATAGTCACATGTAGCGATTTGAAAATGTTATAAGTGTAGTGACTTGAAGTGTATAGTAAAGACTTGAAAATGGTTAAGTGTAGTTACTTGAAATTTGAATTAGTTACTTGAAAATGGTTAAGTGTAGTCATTTAAAATTGTGAACTTGTGACTTGACAATGATTAAGTGTAGTTACTTGAAATGTATACTTGTGACTTTAAAATGGTCAAGTGCAGTGACTTGAAAAGTATACTAGTGACTTTAAAATGGTTAAGTGTAGTCATTTGAAATTGTGAACTTGTGACTTGAAAATGATTAAGTGTAGTTACTTGAAATGTATACTTGTGACTTTAAAATGGTTAAGTGTAGTTACTTGAAATGTGAACTAAGCTACTTGAAATTATGAACTTGTAACTTGAAAATAATTAAATATCGTGTCTTGAAATGTATACTAGTGACTTTAAAATGATTAAGTATAGTGACTTGAAATGTGTAGTAGTGACTTGCAAATAGTTAATTGTAGTTACTTGAAAATGGTTAAGTATAATGACTTGAAATGTGTACTAGTGACTTGAAAACGGTTAAGTGTAGTTACTTGAAAGTGGTTAAGTATCGTGACTTGAAATGAATGATTAAGTTTAGTGATTTTAAAATGATTGAGTATAGTAATTTGAAATGTGAAGTAGTTACTTGAAAATTGTTAAGTATAATTATTTAAAATATGAAGTAGTTACTTGAAAATGGTCAAGTATAGTGACTTGAAATGTGAATTAATTATTTAAAAATGGTCAAGTGTAGTGACTTGAAATGTGTACTAGTGACTTGAAAACAGTTAAGTGTAGTGACTTGAAATGTGAATTAGTTACTTGAAAATGGTCAAGTGTAGTGACTTGAAAATGGTTAAATGTAGTTACTTGAAAATGGTTAAGTATAGTGACTTAAAATGTCAATTAGCTATTTGAAAATGGTTTGAGTGTAGAGACTTGAAATGTGTACTAGTGACTTAAAATATGAATAAGTTATTTGAAAATTATTAAGTGTAGTGACTTGAAAATGATTAAGTGTAGTTAGTTGAAATTGCGAACTTGTGACTTGGAAATAGTTAAGTATAGTCACTTAAAATGTATACTGATAACTTGAAAATAATAAAGCATAGTTACAAAATAAATATGTTTGGTTATATGAAAAGATCTCCGCTTTGAGAATTTTCATTGAGTAACTCTTCTTGTATAATCCATTACAGTGTACCTGACAATGTATAATCTATTGCAGTGTATCTTGTATAATCCATTTGATCAGGTTCAGAGTTTTAACAAATAAGAAAAGAGTTTTCATTATATTAAGTGTTAAATACATGGCACCACTTGAACCTTTCCTCTTGTTCTCTTATTCTTTTAATTTCATCCTCTGTTATCTTAATAGAACAAGTCATAACAATAGTCACAATAATTCAAAAAATTAACTTTGAGTTTATGATGCTTTATATGCTAATATATACATGTTTATATTTGTTGATTGTTATGATTTTATTTGATACTATAATGTTATATAATTTATGCTAATAATGCATTTTTAGCATTTTTATGGCCTGAATAAACATATTCTTATGTAGAATGAGTATGAAAGAAAGAAACAAGAAATATTAACTGCTCAAAGTGCATCAATTGTGGAAGGAGGATGGAAAGAAATTTGACTTGTTGATGAATCATGCATACGAGTTTAATTTCTAGAATCGGAATGCCACATAGTGCTCATGAACCCGAGGGACCATAAGCTAACCCTCTACTGATATCTGTACCTGAACAGTGCATAATATAGGTAATAAATGCGAAAAACTAGCAGAAACTTGTCATAAGGTTCAAAACATCCAAAATAATTAATACCGAAGAACTGAATACTAATACATCTGTCCGAAAAGCCTCTACTGTCTGAACTGTGGAGCTGATGGGATATGTTCCCAACTAACTCCGTCTACTGAAAATAGACTGAGTCTAATGACATAATAAAATAAGGATTATACTTGAATGAAGAGGACTCACTGCTATGTCTACTGCTGCTGACTGAGTCTGGACTACTAAGGGTGCTCTGGATCTCATGCCTCTGAACCTATGGTGTAAAGTAAAACACCATAGCGCAAATGCGTCAGTACGTAGGAATGTACTGAGTATTCAAGATAAGGTAAGGCTAAATGAAAGGGCTTATGCATGAACAATTACTTAACTGAGTAACTTGAGAGTACTGAATGAGGACATATGCATGAATGCACAAACCATAAATGAAATCATCGTGACTCTGAATACTGAGACACGAATACTGCTTTAATGATGTCTGAACTCACTACTAATACTGAGATACTGAATAACTGAATCTTCTAATAATGATAACTGATTACTGAAGTTGAGATCAGTTTTATCTAATGGGTGATCTCTAAAACTGAGGACACTGTAGCTGATTAACTGAATCAACTCATATCAATAACTTAATTCTGAGCTTGCTACTATAGACTAACTAACTCTAAGATCAAATCTCTCTAATGGATGATCTCTGAATCTACTACCCATGATAATGAATGAGTATATATGAGATCATACCTATCTAGCGAAAGATCTCTGAATTCGATAATAAGAATAATTAGCTTATTTTGAGATGAGGCCTATCTAATGGGTGATCTCTGGATCTATTAGTACTAATACTAATTAACTTTATGTGAGACCAAGCCTATCTAGCGGGTGGTCTATGAATCTATGGAACTATCTAAGTTCCTCACTGAGATAGGTGATTGTATTTGACAATTCTCATTACTGAGTTCTACTCTGAAGATTGCTACTAAATTGCAACTATGGAAGTTCTCACTTAACCAACATACCTCAAATCTGATCTAGTAGGGTCCAACCTATAAACCTAGCTGGAAGGGTGTCAATACCATGCCACGGGTAAAGACCTCTGCTATGGCCAAGTCTCTCTAACGAGTGATCCTGAACAGGAAGTCAAGCCTAAGGCAGTATGATAGTCAAGCCTTAATCTAACGGGTGACTCTTGGTCCTGCGCTGTCTATGCAGTTCTGGAGTTCAGGTACTGTTACTAATGATTCTGCCTCTCTAACGGGGAGCTGTCATCCCTGCACTCGCTCGGTACTAGTTACTACTCCCAACTGAAGGACTCTGAACTGATTCTTAACTGAACTTAGACTGAGCTGAATCTATTACTAATCATACTGATTAACTGAGTTAAGCTGAGTTCACTTGGTTCCGTTATCTAACGGAATACTACTGAATCTCATTATCTGACTGAATGATACTGAATTCTGAATTGATTACTTGAATGTTACTGAGGTCTGAACTGAACACTTGAATACTACTAAGATCTTAGCCGAGTACTGAAATGAAGCTGGGACTCGATAACATAAAAGTAAAACATAAACATTCTTGAATAATCATGAACATGGATATTCATTCACCATTACAATCATTAAAGCATCACTTCAAGCACTTGGAACTCAAAAACATGTGATAGTATAGGGAGACATGCTATTGTCTCATGCTTCATTTAACAAGGTCTTGCAACAAACATTTAACATACATTGAAGAGTATATAATTGGTGGATTTCATAGTAACACATCACAATTCATTCATTAAGGCTTTTCAACAAACACCTGGCATGCATGAGCTTGCACACAATTGGGGATCTCTAGTCAACATGCTATAATGGATCTAATTACTTCACATGAGCATTTTATCAAACATATGGGGAGCATGCTTGGTTATTCAACAATTTCTACACTCAATTGACATAAACACATAACATGCAACTTGAAGAGGATTTATCATGAACATCATATAATCCATCACATACTAGAATCAACCCTTGAGATTTTATAAACAAAACATGAATTTAACTTAATAATAACATGAACTTCAATTTCAATTCACATGAATCATGAAAACTCATAAATATAAGATCTTTGAATTTAGAAAAAGGATTCTTGAACTTCTTGGGTGGAAGGGACCCAAGAATCAATATCTGCATACCTTAGTTTGTTGATTCTTGAAAAGTTAATGGAAGAATCTTGATGATTGGGGTCTTGATTTAGGAACCCTAGCTCTTGTTCTTGAACAATTTTGAGAGAAAACTAGTATGCTTGGGTTAAATAAGGCCAAATCCCATGTAAAGGATTATATATAGGGGTAGCAAAATGACCGTTTTTGCCCTTGGAATTAAACTGAAAAATCTCGATTTTACATGCTGACGCGACGCGCCATAATCGCGCCAGCTTACTGAAAATTGGACAATTGAGAAACTGCTTGATGGCGCAACGCGGTGGAAATCGCATTTCCACCTTGGTTGCAAACTGGAAATACACCATGACACGGTAAAATCATGGAGGCTCACTGGATTTTGACGATTTCCATTTTGGCTGGCTCCGTGACACGCTGAAGTACCAGGTGGTACACTGTCTCGCTAAAATGACTCTAACTCTTTTCCCGAGTGTCAGATTTGGGCGAATTTGGTATCGATGGAAAGCTTATTCAATTCTCCACATGAAAAAAATATCGATATTAGGGAAATTCTACACGGTTTAAAATATTTCTTACTTGGAAAGTCAGCCCTTACTCTTTTTAAGGATGAAACACGACTTAAAGAAAGTTCGAGGTATTACAACAAGAAATCATCTTCAAATGATGAAAGCCCATCTCAAGAAGACAACCAAGCTTATGAGAATGAAAATGATTCTGACCTTGATGGTTGATAGTTTTATTGAGGATTCAAGTTTAAAATATTTTGTTTTGGACCATTTAAGAATCATACATTATTTATGTGGATGTTACGAATTATGTTTTTTGGTTAGTTGTAATGGTTTACATTAGACTTGTATTGAATGATGTTTTTTTGAGATTTATTAAAGGTTTTAAATAGATTTTTGACTAATTATGAAATGTTTCTAGTAATTTACGTGTGAATTATTACTTGAGAATTTCCATGGAAATGTACATGCTAAATATTCATGAATTTGTTTTGAGAAAATTTGTTCTTGCGGATTTACTTGGGGCATTTCATACGAATTTTCTTGCGAAATAGTTTCATAAATATCCGCAAGAAATTTTTTTTTGTTAATTAGGAATTTCACCTCTAAATTTCCTTTGGATTTACTTGGATATCTTTGTGGGGAATAATTAATGAATTTTTTTGTGAAAATTCGCTGGTAAAATTCTTTTTTATGAAATTTTATCAAAAACTTCATGCGAAATTTTGATAGTTAATCGCAAATAAATCCACAAATAACATACCTGAGGATTTATTTTTGCAACTAAATTACTTAGGAATTTTATAAATCCGCAGGTAATAATTACCTGTGGATTTATTTTTGCAGCTAAATTACCTAGGAATTTTATAAATCCCCAGGTAATAATTACCTACGAAGGTATTTTCTTTGGATTCTAATTGGTAAGA
Source organism: Capsicum baccatum var. pendulum (assembly GCA_030864225.1). Lineage (NCBI taxonomy): Eukaryota > Viridiplantae > Streptophyta > Magnoliopsida > Solanales > Solanaceae > Capsicum > Capsicum baccatum. Next base: position 188,633,245 of record CM061554.1, read on the forward strand.
AAATCCGCAGGTAATCAAATTGCTCGGAGATTTTACTACATTATCCCTATAAAAATTCCCAGGTAATAAGCATTTTTCTTGTAGTGCAAGGCCAATGTAGTGGCTGATGCTCTCAGTAGGATGTCTATGTGTAGTGTTGCTCACGTGGAGGATGGTAAGAACAAGTTAGTTCAGGAAGTTCATCAGCTTGCCTGACTACGTGTACGCTTAGTCTATTCAGCAGAGGGTAGCGTATGGGCGTAGAATAGTTAAGAATCCTCTTTGGTTTTTGAGGTAAAAGAAAAACAGAATAGTGACCCCAGTTTAGTTAAACTAAAAGAGTCAATCAGAGATCAGAAGGTAGAGGTTTTTTTCCAAGGGGGAGATGGTGTGTTATGCTTCTAGGATAGACTATGCGTGCCATGTGTGGATGGCGTGAGACAGAGGATTCTTGCAGAGGCACATGGAGCACGTTACTCGATTTACCCAGGGGCCACTAAGATGTACCGCGATTTGTGGGAGGTCTATTGGTGGAGTGGGATGAAGAGAGACATTGCAGAGTTTGTGGCTAAGTGCTCTACATGTCAACAGGTCAAGATTGAGCATCATAAGCCTAGTGGGTCTATGCAAGAGTTCAGTATTCCCATATGGAAGTGGGAGAAAGTGAACATGGATTTTGTGATAGGTTTGCCCTGTATTTGCCGCCAACATGATTCGATTTAGGTCATAGTAGACAGGATGACCAAATCAGCTTATTTCTTACTAATTCATACCTCTTATTCAGCCGAGGATTATGCCAAGCTCTATATTAGAGATTTAGTCAGATTGGACGGTGTTTCATTGTCCATCATTTTAGATAGAAGTACGCAGTTCACCTCTTATTTCTCGAAAGCCTCCCAAAAGGGTCTTGGTACCCAAGTTCACCTCAGTACAACCTTTCATCCTTAGACAGATGGTCAAGAAGAAAGGACCATCCAGACTTTAGAAGATATGTTAAGAGCGTGCGCCATTGACTTTAGGGGTAGTTGGAGTGACCACTTACCTTTGATTGAGTTTGCATATAATAACAGCTATCATTGCAGCATTCAGATTGATCCGTTTGAGATGATCTATGGTAGGAGATATAGATCCTCCATTGGTTGGTTTGAAGTGGGTTAGGCCACAGTGGTAGGGCCTGACTTGGTATTTGATACCTTAGAAAAAGTTTAGTTGATCAGGGAAAGTCTCAAGACAGCTCAGAGACGACAAAAATCATATGCCGATGTGCGAAGAAAGGATCTCGAGTTTGAGATTAGTGGCTTTGTGTATTTGAAAATCTCTCCTATAAAGGGAGTGAAGAGGTTCAGCAAGAAGAGGAAACTCAGTCCCCGATATATTGGCCCTTACCAAATACTCAGCCATTTTGGAAAGGTAGCTTACGAGCTTGAGTTGCCTTCAGACATAGCTTCAGTGCACCTAGTGTTTCATGTCTCCTTGCTAAAGAAGTGCATAGATGACCCAAAAGTTGTAGTCCTGATAGAGGGCATTGATGTCCAGAACAGCCCCTCTTATGAGGAAATCCCAATTGAAATTCTTGATTTTCGGGTTCGCAAACTAAGGAAAAAAAAGGTTCCTCTAGTCAAAGTTCTTTGGCGGAATCAGTCCATTGAGGGAGCTACTTAGGAAGCAGAAACAGATATGCAGACCAAGTATCCTTACCTCTTTTCTGCAAACTCAGACTCAGCTCAAGGTAATAGTTTTCCTTGAAGTTACTCAGTTCCATGCTCAGATTATCTTTACAACTCTATATCAGTTCAGTTGCATAGCATTCTCATATCATGCATACCCTCATGAAATAGCTCGGTCATGTGTCATGTCTTCAAAACTCAGTCATTCTTTAGTTATGCATGTTAGTGTGATAGTTTAGTATATCATTAGATTCAGTCATGAAATCATGCTTCAGTTGTGCATGATCAGTATGTAAATTCAGTCTATCAGTATTCTCAGCTTAGTCAATCTTATTCGAGGATGAATGTTCCTAAGGGAGAGATATTGTAAGACCCAGAAAAATCCTATGCTTAACTCAATCGGTTAAAGCTTGGAAAGTGGTTCAAGACTTAGAAGTTTCAACAAAGTGTTTATACTTAGAATTATTTTATCCTTCATAATTTGGCGATCTTATTTTGCGACCTTTATGACCTTAAAATATCAATTCTTGGATTGAATCATGATTAAGTGTGTCAATAGGTTTCTTTGGGTGAGTTTTGGATTTTTTGGACTTCGTTTGAATCATATTCAAGTGGCCAAAATAGTGGGTCCACGCGATCTCGACGCGTCGCGTCCCCCATTGCGACGACGAAAACTTTTTTCCCTGCTTTCAGTGCAATTCCAGTGAACCAATGCAAACTCAATGTGATGCGTTGGTCATCACGTTGATGCTATCGATGCAGCACTTCATTTACCGCATTACTGGGCACATTTTCAGTCATTAAAACTCCGCATCTAGAGGGGTATTTGGGTTATTTTCCCACCCTTAATCAGCCCCCAAAACATGAGATTAATCCTCTCTAAAGGAAAAATCCCTCATTCTTTCTTAAAGTTTCTCAAGAACAAACCCTAGGGGAATCCAATTTCAAATTCAAGCTTCAAGAATACACCATCAATCTTCATGAATTTACTTACCAAGGTATGTAAGGGGTTCATCCAAGGGTTTTCTTCCATCCTTGGAGTTTAAGAACCTCTTTTAAAATTTTAAGATGATTGCTTTCATGAATTCCATGTTGAGTTAAATTGTATCCATGATTATGATTTTATTTGGTTTCTAATCCATGATTAATTACAAAATTCATGTGAATTAAATAGCATGTGTGTAGTTTTATGTAGTTTCATGTTGGAAACACTTCAATTTATGAGTTTGGAATTGTGATCATGATGCTTGCATGTTGACTAGTATTATGTTCATAAACTATGCCCCCAAAGTGTTTGATATAATGTTCATGAGAGTTAAATAGTGAATCATGACATAATAGTATGTGTCATGCAAATGTTTGCTAAAATGCCTCAATGAATGAATTGTGACAAAGTGACTAGTTATTATGTTTTCAAAATTGTTCTATGTTTTTACTATCTATGTTATAGAGTCCTGGGGGGTATCTAATACCCGACAATCTAGTTGTTACCTAGATTTACAGTAGTTTTAAGATAGTCTTAGTGAAGTCACGTACAATAGTACTCAATCAGTAACAGAACTCACTATACTCAGTTTGTAACAAAACTCTGTATATTCAGTCTAGTTTAGTTAGATAGCATGATGAGTAATAGTTCAGTCAAGCCTAGTACAATCTAGAAATCAGTTCAGTGTCTATTCAGTTGGGAGTAGGAATCAACACCGAACGAAGCTAGGGATGGGGGTATTTCTGTCAGTAGAAAGGGTTTGACTCTTAGTAGCAGTCCTTGCATTACAGAACTATGTAGCAAGCGCAGGTTGAGATATCTTCCTGCCAGTCTAGGGTTGATACATCTCGTACAAGTTTTCCTGCCAGCGAGAGTTGATGAAAGGCCTTTCTGCTAAAGAGGGTTAACTCATAACCATTGTTAGTAGCCCTTGGAATGGTGCTAACACCCTTCCAATTGGGGTCACAGGTTAGACCCAAACTCAGTTTAGAATTGGGGTATGTCAGTTAGATGCACAATCCCACAGTTTCAGTTTCAGTGTCACACTCAGTATAAAACCTCGGTTCAGTATCTGAATCAGGACTGTCAGATACAGTCACCCAACTCAGTTTAGAACTCAATTCAGTTTTATAGAATCAGGACTGTCAGAAACAGTCACTCAGTTAATAGTAATATAGTATCAGTAAACTTAGATATCAGTCATTCAGTTTTTAGAACTCATTATCCATTACTAAATGTGATCTCAGTTACAGTATACGTAGTTATGTATATAGCATTGCATACTTAGTATTTACAGCAGTTTCAGATATACATGTACTCTAATTTAGTTATATTCATGCCATTTAGTCAGTTATTGTTCATACATATGAACCCATGCATTCATCCTTACCTCACCTAGCATACCGGTATATTCAAAGTACTAATGCATACCTTTCTTTTGTGATGTGATATCTTATATCATAAGTTCAGATGCACGGGCTCCTGACCGTACTTAGTAGCCCAAATTATCAGTAGCAAATTTAGTGGTGAGTCCTCATAGTTCAAGGACAGAGTATTATTTCAGTTTATTAGTACTTCAGTAGTCGAATTTAGTTGGGAGCTGTTTTCATCAACTCCACAGTTAGACAATTCAGTTAGAGGCTCTTCAGACTAGATTATTTCAGACAGTTATTCTGTTTTCAGTATTTATTTATCAGTATTCCGTGTTTGATTTCAGTTATGAACCTTTTGGTAGATTCAGCCTAATTTCTGCATTATTACAGAGTTATTATTATTCAGTGATTGCAGCAGGTACCAGTCATGGGTTAACTTATGGTCCTTCGGGATTATGAGCACCATGTGACGCCCGGGGTGTAGACTCAGGGCTATACATTTACTTTTTTAGATAGAGGCTTTGTGGGACTTTTGGGAGGTTGGTATGGGCAAAATCGATATTGGTGTCATCTTTGGCATTGGAATAAGTTCGTGGGCTGACATCATTGGATGATATTGTTGGTTGTTTCATCCTATTACATAATGGGATAAATTATTATATTATGTTTTGGTATTTCCTTGGTTTATGGACTATGGTTTGGTTTGGTATGGTTGGGCGGTTAGTGTGGTACGATTGGACTCGATTGGGTTGGTCAGGATCATGACCCTATCCTAGAGTCTTAATGAGAACAATTACGCTATCTTGTTATTTGTTTGAAATTTAGCCCACCTAATGCTGGATATAGGAGGTTAGGTTAGGTAACAGGGGGCGGTCCCCGATCCTGGTTGGAGTTGGAATGCCCATTACTATAAAGCCCGAGGTGTCGTGTCAAAGGTGAAGGTCTTAGAAGGACCAAAACTGTAAACTCATATTTACCGATGTGAAGTTAGTCTTGGTGACCGTGTGCATGATGTCATACTATATTTTGGGGGATATACTAGTCATCCAGGTTTTCTTCCCTAGTAATGCTGCTACACGCATTGGGGGCCTTTCAGCAGGGAGAGTTGAATCCATATAGCTCGTGGGTGGATTAGGACAGGAAAGCTACACAACTCAGGTAAAGGCTTTAATGGCATGCTAAACCCGGTCCATATGGATGATTTTACTTGGCTTTATAAATGGAATATATATATGGTTATGTGCATATATAGGAAAAATGACCTTCTGGACCCCTATACTATGTCGGTTTTGTAAGTTGGACACTTCTACTTACATGTTTGTCATTTGTACCCTTGAACCCATTAAAAAGCAACATTTTGCACCCTTTGATCATTGACCTTGCCTATGTGGCATTGAAATAGTGACTAGGACAAAGAGAGCGTAGCCACTCGCCTAGGGGTGCGAGTGGGGGTCAATTTTTGGCCAATTTTAATTAAAATAATTAAAAATAAAAATAACAATAATATTAAAATTAAAAAAAGGTCTTTTTTTCCTCCATATTTTTTAATTTAAAAATATTTTTAAAATTTTAAAATAATTTAAAAATATTTTTAAAAATTTAAAAAAAAAATTAAAAATATTTTTTAAAATAAAAAAATATATTTTTTCCCTCCCCACCAGCCCGTCCCAACCCCCACACCTCACCCAGCCCCATCCCACCCTACCCTCAGTCCCCTCACCCCACCCCAACACCCATTAGCCCTTCCCCACCCCACCCCAGCCTGTCCCCACCCCCACACCCTACCCAGCCCTATCCCACCCCACCATCAGCCCCTTCCATCCCCTTCACCCAAGCCCAGCCCCGTCCTCACCCCCATACCTTACCAACCATGTCCCCACCCCCCCACACCTCACCATCCCCATCCCCATCCCCACACCTCACCAACCCTATCCAGCCCTTCCCCACTCCACCCCACCCCCCACACTCCTTCCAGCCCCGTCCCCACCCCCAGCCTCTTCTAGCCCCTACACCCCTCCCAGCCCCTTCCAACCCCCACACCCCACCCCAACACTCTTCCAGCCCCCCCACCACCTTCACTTTTTATTTTTTATTTTAATTTTTCCTCAATTCAATTCTTTTCATTTTTTTTGAATAAAAATTTAAATTTAAAATCTTTTTTGGGGGGGGATTAAAATTTAAATTTGAATTAAAAGTGAGTGATAGTGAATATTGAAAAAAAAATAGTGAATTTCGCTTGAAAAATATTAAACTTTTTGTGAATTTTTTAAAGATATTCAAATTTAAAAATCGAAAATTTATTATGTTTGTATATATGAATTTATAGTTAAAAATTTAAATTAGTTGGAGAATAATTTTAATTATTTGGAATGAATTTGATGTTTAATTTGTTAGCAAAAATAAAAACATGATTATTTAAATTTTTTTACAATTATTAATTTTTCTTATTTAATTAAATTAATTTTAATATTTAATTTGTAATTTAGTATTTTAAAAATGACTTGAAATTTAATGTAATACTTTTTTTAATTTTTTATTTTTTTTAAATGACGTGGCAGTTGACATGGTAGATGAGGCAGACGTGGCAGCTGAGGTGGGGAGAGTGTGTTACACTTATCAAAAAGGGTTTAAAATGTTTCTTTTTAGTGGGTTCAGGGGTCCAGATGACAAACATGTAAGTAAAAGTATCCAACTTACAAAACTGACATAGTACAAGGGTCCAGAAGGTCATTTTGCCGCATATATATATATGGTTATGTGCATATGGATGATTTTACATGGTTTTATAAATGGCATTATTTTATCCTTATCTTGAGATCATTCTAGTGTTCACCCACTAACTCGCCTACAGGCGGTTGTATACCCACGCTATGCAAGAACTCCTCTTCCTACATAGTGATTGACTAGGGGATTCACATTTGGACAGAAGTGGTGAGCTTTCATCCTTTCGGAAGGCTCTATTTCATGTTATGGATATTTGTAGACATTTTTATTTTATTTTGGATATTGATTTTGGCCATGGTTGGGGGCACCTCCCAACCATATTTTATTACTCATTTAGTTAGAGGCTTTGTGGTACTACTATGAGCTGGAATGAGCAGGATTGTTATTAGTGTCGACCTTGACATTGGAATAAGCTAGTGGGCTGACATAATTTCTCACAGTTCCATCATATTTTATTTACAATTAATTATATTATGTTTTGGTTTATTTGGTTATGGCCTAGTTTATGGACTTTTGAATGGTTTGGTACGACTGGGCGGTTGGTGTGGGATGGTTGGACTCGATTGGGCCGGTCACGGTTGTGATCTTATTATATGCTCAAAATTCAGCAAACTCAAGGCAGACGGTTGGAGGTTGGGTTGGGTAACGAGGGCGGTCTTCGATCCCAGTCGGACTTGGGACTCCCATTATGACAAGGCCCATGAGTGGGTCATGTCTGTTGGGGGCTTGTCCCTATTGAATATTCTTCAATTTAGGATAGAGGCTTTGTCAAACTACCATGGGCATATACAGTGTTGGTATTAGTATCAGCCTTGGTATTGATATTGACATTGAGGCTGGCATCGGTTAGATATTTGGTTAGTTATGGTTATGTACTCCTTTAAATATCGTTCAATTGATTTTGCTATATCTTGTTATATGTTCAAAATTCATCCAACACAGGGTGCAGGGCAGTTATGATTGTATTGAGGGCGGTCTTCGATCCGGGCTGGACTTGAGATGCCCGACACGATTAGGTCCTGATTCGATTTGTGTCAGAAGATGTTCTTAGTTGTGTAGAATTTTAGACTCACAAGGACCAGGCTCCTGGGATGGAGGAATCAAGTTGTTTGAAATATGAAGAAACAGGGATTTGTGATAGGGGAAATTGTTTGTAGGGAATTGGTAACTAAACGAACCTTGTCCTAATGATAGGGGGATAGATTTTCATCATTAAAATGGGTGAATACGTTCCACCCTTTGGGTTTTAATGATTCACAAACTATTCCACAAAGGATCTGGTTGATGGCTACGTCAGTATCTATGGGACCTGGTTTCTTGTAACGTTGCTTTCTGTAGATGACTCGTTGACTATAGTTGAAAGCTGTACTTTCCTACAGAAAGTTGGTGGCACGTCAGTAGAGGTGCTGAACCTCAACTAATAAGAGGCGTTCACGTTTTTGTTGTCTTAAATAAAAGGATCATCTACATACAACAAAACCTAGTTTTTACAAGATCAAGATTTTTCTCTCTATTTGCAAAAGGCATTTGTTGAACACAATTCAAATATAATGAAAGGACCTGATCAAACACAACTCAAATAGCATGAAGGGACTTGATCAAGTTCTATCATTAGTCTTGGTGTGTCTTGAGTCGTGTGATTTGCTCTCATATTGTAAATCTACTCTTGATTATAAAGGATAGCAGATGTGTAACTTGTCCAAGTCTTAACTCAAGTCAAAACAGTTATAGTTAACTGTTTGAGTCGATTGTAAGTTGGTCAAGCAAACCTTATCATTTTGTGTGGTGTTGAGTTATAGGTATAGTTATCTAGGATTGGTGGCTAGAGTTAGTCAGTAAGTGTGGTAGAGTTATCACACTTCTCTTGTAATAGAGTTATTACGAGAGTCGGTGATAAGGAGTTTGTATACTTAGTCACTTGGTTGCTTGAAGATTAGTGGAGTTCGAAAATCCTGATGGCATCGTGGTTTTTACTTCCCTTGAGCAAAAAAATTTTCATGTTAACATAGTGTGTTCTTGATATAATTGCATTGTCTTTCCTTCTGTTTATATGTACTGCACCTGTAGTTTAGGGACAGGTCCTGTCATATTTGATAGACTAATACATTTCATCAGATTCACTTAGAAGGATTGTACTATGCTTTCTAAGTTCTTAAGTCTTGATTTCCTTTTCAGCCAATTGAATTGAAGCTCAGGCATTTCTATCTTACATCTTAATTGATCAAATTGTTCAATTACTTGTTTGTTGTTTATTTCTTGCTAGTTAATTCATCATAACCTCATTATTTGGTCAGTACAACTCACATTTACATCCTTAAACCACATTTACAAGTTCAATTATACCAATTTAATGGTGAATAATTTGACGCCCATCATGAGATTGGATAATTGTGATGTTGTTGCGATCTTTATTTGTTGCTAACCTGTTAAGTTTTGTACAGTAAATGTTTTTTTTCTTACAAGTTATGATTGGTAGAGTGGAATTGATCTGCTCAACATCGACCAGAAGAACGAACAGGTGCCTCTGACCAATGAACCGATATCTCTAAATAATGATCAAATTTCATGCAATGAAAATTAGGAACTTCTAATTGAGGCTTGAACTCCTCGGGAGGAGAATAGCCGGGTCAAAATGGTTAGAACAAGTAAAACCATATAATATAGAACATACACAATTAGTCATAACATATAATAGGGAAGAATTATGTTCATTATATAAATGTTTGTTAGCATTTGAGCCATATATTGTATATAACAAATTTATTGTGCGAACAGATAATACACAGGTACGCTGGTGGCTAACAAAGAAAATACAAAATTCAGTTACAACAAAAGAGATTCGGAGACTAGTTTTAAACATATTAAATTTTACATTTATAATAGAAGTAATCAGTACTAACAAAAATGTTATTGCAGATTACATATCAAGACAAAGCTACACAAACTGAAATGATAGAAAAAAATATACATGAAAAGATACTCAACGCCCTGACTACGCTTTCATTGAAAGTGGACAGTATGGGTACTGAGATAGTAAAGATGGGTACTGAGATAGAGAAGCTAAAGCTAAAGACTAGTGAAGATAAACTGAAGTCTATAGCTATGAATCAGCTAACTCAGCAATGCGCAGAGCTATGTCGATCGGAAGACAATAAAATTCCAGAGCTAGAAGGAGATGTTGGGATACTCCATAAAACCCATAACATTTATCAATCTACTTCTGCAGGTACAAGCAAAGGAGTTAGAAAAAATATGAACCTAAACAAGCTATTTGACAAACCATATGCACCAAATACATCAAAAGACCCCATGTTTATACCCCCACAAGTTACCACATATCGAGATAGCCTAAACCAAGACAAAAAGACATACAACTATACAGCCCGCACATATATAGAAAATATTTACAATGTACAAACCTTTTTAAATAGCAACCCCAAAGCTACAAATATCCAAGAACCAGATACAAACTATATAACCCAGAAATTGACCGGATACAATAAGCTAATTGCCTTACCTAAAACCAAACCAAGCTTAGTTAAAACTTGCTACGAATATGGATTACTTAGTGCCGTATATACCACGGACGGAACTGAGATATCCACTATACCAAAGATATATGAAGCATTTACCACTTTTAAAAGAATAACCAAAGGTACTTTATTTTTTATAAAAATTTACACGGCACCAGCAGAGATATTATTTGATGAAGTTAAAAAACCTATACAAGTTGTAAAGATAGGAATGACACGGGATATGATTATACCACAAGATATTGGTTCACAGCCGGAGATACCTAGAATCGAGATACCAAAATTTTATGCGAACAAAAGAATTATCGGACTATCTACAATTTTACAAGAGCTAGCAAACACATACTGCAACCAAAATCCTATATGGAGTTACTATTCAAGAAATCATGTATTAATATATTCAAATTCAAAAGAGCTACGAGAAACAGATATGGAAACTATTAGGCAATGGATTATCACGTTGCTTAAACCAGAAACAGAACCTATCGCCAGAGTTATCAGAGAAAAATTTATTTCAGAAGAATTATTGACCAGATATTGCAAGACTATTGGACACAAATATCCAGACCACAAATGTTCAAAATGTAATGGAGGAGATAATGGCGTCCTAGCAGTGCAGCTAGAATAAAAGAAAATAAGAACGACAGCTGAAAAGATAAGACCAGAGCAATAATGGAGATACAACAGATACGACAAAATAAACGGAAGACAAGATATTTAATATATTGTATAAAGTCTTTAGTATATTTAATATATTATAAGACTTTTAGTCTTTAGGAAACTTACGTAAAAGAAAAAGATAGTAAAAGTAGTTAGCATTTATGTAAAGTTTGAAATTTTTAGGGTAGGTTTTGGTAGGTGAAAGACTTTTAAGTCTAAAAAATATCCACGCACAAAAAAGAATAGATTCATTACCTACAAAAATCTATTTAATATCCTAGTTATCCGCACCCCCCTACAAATGGTATCAGAGCCCAGTAATTTAAAAAGATACGGAAGTGAGATATATGTTAGAGTTAGTCATTTATTTAATTAATTATGAGAAGACCATTTAAAAATAGAGAAGCTTTTAGAAAAATTAAAGAATCTTTAGTTAGTAATTATTCAGAATTTATAAGTCTAAATAAAACAAAACAAAATCCACAAAGATTAGCCTATCTAATTACATTAATATCTAGTATTGAAGCAAAATTAATAATCCATTTAAAATCTAGAAGAATGAGACACATACCACCTAATTATGATAAAATTAGATTTAGATATCCACCAGAATATTATAAATATAATTAAAATGAATAGAGAGCAAAAATACAAAGAATTAAAACAATTTATCTCTGAAAAACGTAAAGAATTAAAAATCAGAAAAGAAAGGTTACATTATAATACATTTGCCGGAGTTAGTAAAAATTCAATAAATATACAAAAAGATGAAATATCAAAATTAGAATCACAAATAGATAGTTTAGAATATATATACCAACATGAACTATTCACAATAAAATGAACAAAGAGGAATTTATAATAGATGAAAAAATATATGAAAATCACGAAGGATCAAAAATAAAAATAGTATTTTCTAATCTAGGAAGAAGGTATAAGAAAATAGGAGAACATTTATATTTAATGTTAGAAAAAGAAGAATTAAAATTAGAAGATAAATTAACAGCAATGGTAAGAATAGAAAAAGAAAATGAAGAAATAGATAGAAAAAAGGAAATATAAAAAATTAAACAACAAATTACGGAAGAAATACGAAAAATAGAAGAAACTAAAAATAGTAGAATTACTAAATTAGAAAAAGAACTACAAATTTTAAAAGATTTATACGAACAAAGACAAAAAGAAAAAGAAGAAAAAGATAAAGAACAAAAATTAATAAACGAGATAAATCAATTTAAAGAAAAATTAGAAATAAATAATATAGACGTCGAAGAGACAGATAATTATGATTCAAAAGATAGTGAAACATATACGGAAATATTAACAAATATAAAAGATTTAGAAATTAACAAAAAACAAGAAAAAATTAATGAAGAAAACTTAGAAAATACCAATACAGAAATAAATACTCTTGATAAAAAAGAAGATGAAAATATAATACCTAAAACAACAGAAATAAGAAAACCTATATATTATAAAAATAAATTTAAAAGATATAATGAATATGACAAATGGACACCAAAACAGATAGTTAATAAAAATTATAACTTTTTAGATCTAGACTGTGTAATAGATACAGAAAAAATAATACAATTATGGATAGGATATATGACAAAATAATTATTAGATAATAATATAAACATAACAGACGCACCAGAATATATAGAAAGAACACTAATAGGATCAGTAAAATTATGGTTTACAAATTTAACTGGAAATAGTAAAAAAGTATTAAGAACTAATAAACCTATGGAAGGAACATCATCAACAACAACTAAATTAACACCTATAGAATTATTAAAAAAATATGAAACAGCTATAAAAGATGAATTTGGTAGTATGACGACATTAGAAGAAGAACAAGATGAAGAAAAAGATACAAATAGGAATTTAATGATAAAATTAACAATATGTAATATGTGTTATATAGATGAATATACTTGCGCATTTAAAGAATATTATTATAAAGGAGCATATAGTATAGAAGAAAGTAAGGAAATAAGAAAATTATATTTCAATAAATTACCCGAACCATTTAGTTCAAAAATAATAAAAAGTTGGGAAGAAGCAAAAATAGTAGATACGTTAGGAGCTAGAATAAAATTTTTACACCAATGGTATAGAAACTTATGTGAAAAATATAGAGAAGAATTAAAAATGAAAAAAACATTAATAAGAAATTTAGCATGTTGCAAAAATAAAATAACACCCCAATTTGGATGCGAAGAAAGATATTATAAGAAAAGAAAAAGACATAAGAAATATAAGAAATATAAAAAATCAAAATATAAATATAAGAAACCAAGAAAAAGATATTATGTAAAAAATTATAAAAATAAAAGAATAGAAAGAAAAAATCTATAAAATAATGTACATGTTATAATTGTGGAAAGTTAGGACATTTAGCTAGAGATTGCAAACTACCCAAAAATCCAAAAAACAAACAAATATCCGAAATAAAAATAGAAAATACAGAATATATGCAAATAGATTATACAGATTATGAATTAGAAAGTGAAGATAGTATATATGAAATTTCTGAAAACGAAACAGATACTGAAATAGATAGTGAGATAGATGAATCAAATGACTGAAGAAGATATAAAAATAATAACAAAGGAAGAATATTTAAATGATGAAGGAACAGAATAAAAAATAATATTTGACAGTAATATTTTTGATGAAATAAAAGGAAAAGAGTTAGATTTAAGTGTAGAAAAAAAATTTAAATTACCAACAATAAAAAATATTTTTAGTAGGAAAAAAGATGAATATTATGTAGTATGTCAAAAAGAACATGTAATAGACTGTAGATATGCAAAAGAAAAAGCTAGTATACCACTTGTAACAAAAAGAATAATTAATAAAGAAATAAATGATATAAAAAGTAAAGGAGATCCAATAAAATATGTACACCTTGGAGGTACAGAAATATTACTAAAAGCATGTTTTAGAGAAGGAATAGATACACCGATAGAATTATATTTAGCAGATGATAGAATTATAAAACCTATAGAAAAAAGCATAATAACTGCCGTAAAAGGAAATTTAATATACCAAAAATTTAAATTTATAATAAGTGCAAATTATTCAGTAGCAGTAACAGATAGAAATATAGATAAATCATTAGTATTATATTGGAAAATATCAGGAATAGAATTAACCCCAGGAAGTAAAATATTTACAGCGAGATGTAAAAATTTATATGTATTAACAACAAAACATAAAATAACAGGGAAAAATAAGATTAACAAGATACAAATAGATAGCCCATTTGAACAAATTGTAAAAATAATAGATTATAATGATTATAGTTATAGAGACATAGATATAGAAGAAAATTTAGAAATAGTAAATGATAGAATAAGTACAACAAAAAGAATAGCTAATGAAAAACCGAAATCATCGAGCTCATCAAAAAGAACAAGTTATGAAACAAATTCAATAAGTAATTTAAATCAATATTACATAACAGGAAAAATAAATGAAAAAGAATATTTAATATTATTAAACACAGGACAAGAAGAAAATTATATAGCAAAATGTCTAGTAAAAAATGCAGAAATAAAAACCGATAATGATATATGCCCAGATCTACCGAGAAGTTTAATAAATAGTAAAGATATAGCTGAAAAAGAAATAATAATAGGAGGAATTAGAAAAATAAAAATAGAATTTGAAGTAAAAGAAGAAATGCAAAAAGCAGATATAATATTAGGAATAAAATGGTTAGAACAAGTAAAACCATATAATATAGAACATACACAATTAGCCATAACATATAATAGGGAAAGATTATTCTTAAAAAGAGCCTTAACATAAAATGAAAATATATGTATTAATGAAGATAGTAGTGGAAGGATATTACAGTAGATATTATACGCCTATGATAGATACAGGAGCAGAATCTAATTTATGTAGATATAATTGCTTACCAGAAAGTAAATGGGATAAATTAAAAATACCAATAGTAGTTAAAGGATTTAATAATGAAGGAAGCTTAATTACTTATAAAGCTAGGAATGTAAAAGCACAAATATGGGATAAGATACTAACAACAGAAGAAATTTATAATTATGAACTAACATCAAAAGATATACTTTTAGGAATGCCATTTTTAGATAAATTATACCCACATATAATAACTAAAAACGATTGGTAACCCTATGTAAACAAAAAGTAAGAGCAAAAACAGTTAATAATAAAATAAGAAAGAAAACTGATTGGATAAAAGGAAGTGAAAAAATTACACAAAAGTTAGAAAATATAAAAAACGCTGAAGATACAATAGAATTAGTAGTATTTTCGATAAATAAAATAGAAATAACTATATTTTCAATAAATAAGATAGAAATAGTTAAGAAAAAATTAGAACAATTATATAGTGAAGATCCGTTAAAAGGATGGGAAAAACATAAAACTACCATAAAAATTGAATTAATAGATAAAAATAGTATAATAACCCAAAAACCATTAACATATAATTTTGATGATTTAAAAGAATTTAAAATGCATATAGATGAATTATTAGAAAAACAATATATACAAAAAAGTAATAGTAAACATAATAGTCCAGCCTTTATAGTAAATAAACATAGTGAACAAAAAAGAGGAAAAAGTAGGATGGTATTGATTATAGAAATATAAATGCAAAAACTATAACATATAATTATCCGATACTAAATAAGATATTAAAAATAAGACAAATATAAGGATATAATTATTTTAGCAAATTCGATTGTAAATCAGGATTTTACCATCTAAAGTTAGAAGAAGAGTCTAAAGAATTAACCGCATTTACGGTACCACAAGGATTTTATGAGTGGAATGTATTACCATTTGGATATAAAAATGCACCAGGTAGATATCAACATTTTATGGACAGTTATTTTAAACAATTGCCTAATTGCATAGTATACATAGATGATATATTATTATATACAAAAACTAAAGAAGAACATATAAAATTATTAGAACAATTTACAGATATAATAGAAAATTCAAGAATAAGTTTAAGTGAAAAGAAAGCCGTAATTATGAAAAATCAGATAGAATTCTTAGGAATACAAATAGATAAAAGTGGAGTAAAAATACAACAACATATAGTACAAAAAATAATAAACTCGGAAGAAGAATTAGATACAAAAAAGAAATTACAATCATTTTTAGGATTAGCAAACCAAGTAAGAGAATATATTCCAAAATTAGCAGAAAGCTTAAAACCACTACAGAAAAAATTAAAAAAGGATATAGAATATAATTATAATGAAGAAGATAAAAAACAAGTTCAAAAAATAAAATTACTTTGCAAGGAATTACCAAAATTACAATTTCCGGATGAAAATAGAAAATTTACATACATAGTAGAAGCAGATGCCAGTGAATATAGTTACGGAGGAATACTTAAATATAGATATGAAGCAGAAAAAATAGAACACCATTGTAGATACTACTCAGGTACGTTCAACGAGACAGAAATAAAATGGGAAATAAATAGGAAAGAATTATGTTCATTATATAAATGTTTGTTAGCATTTGAGCCATATATTGTATATAACAAATTTATTGTGCGAACAGATAATACACAGGTACGCTGGTGGCTAACAAAGAAAATACAAAATTCAGTTACAACAAAAGAGATTCGGAGACTAGTTTTAAACATATTAAATTTTACATTTATAATAGAAGTAATCAGTACTAACAAAAATGTTATTGCAGATTACATATGAAGACAAAGCTACACTAACTGAAATGATAGAAAAAAATATACATGAAAAGATACTCAACGCCCTGACTACGCTTTCATTGAAAGTGGACAGTATGGGTACTGAGATAGTAAAGATGGGTACTGAGATAGAAACGCTAAAGCTAAAGACTAGTGAAGATAAACTGAAGTCTATAGCTATGAATCAGCTAACTCAGCAATGCGCAGAGCTATGTCAATCGGAAGACAATAAAATTCCAGAGCTAGAAAGAGATGTTGGGATACTCCATAAAACCCATAACGTTTATCAATCTACTTCTGCAGGTACAAGCAAAGGAGTTAGAAAAAATATGAACCTAAACAAGCTATTTGACAAACCATATACACCAAATACATCAAAAGACCCCATGTTTATACCCCCACAAGTTACCATATATCGAGATAGCCTAAACCAAGACAAAAAGACATACAACTATACAGCCCGCACATATATAGAAAATATTTACAATGTACAAACCTTTTTAAATAGCAACCCCAAAGCTACAAATATCCAAGAACCAGATACAAACTATATAACCCAGAAATTGACCGGATACAATAAGCTAATTGCCTTACCTAAAACCAAACCAAGCTTAGTTAAAACTTGCTACGAATATGGATTACTTAGTACCGTATATACCACGGACGGAACTGAGATATCCACTATACCGGAGATATATGAAGCATTTA
Organism: Capsicum baccatum var. pendulum; assembly: GCA_030864225.1. NCBI lineage: Eukaryota > Viridiplantae > Streptophyta > Magnoliopsida > Solanales > Solanaceae > Capsicum > Capsicum baccatum. Next base: position 188,650,599 of record CM061554.1, read on the forward strand.
CCACTTTTAAAAGAATAACCAAAGGTACTTTATTTTTTATAAAAATTTACACGGCACCAGCAGAGATATTATTTGATGAAGTTAAAAAACCTATACAAGTTGTAAAGATAGGAATGACACGGGATATGATTATACCACAAGATATTGGTTCACAGCCGGAGATACCTAGAATCGAGATACCAAAATTTTATGCGAACAAAAGAATTATCGGACTATCTACAATTTTACAAGAGCTAGCAAACACATATTGCAACCAAATTCCTATATGGAGTTACTATTCAAGAAATCATGTATTAATATATTCAAATTCAAAAGAGTTACGAGAAACAGATATGGAAACTATTAGGCAATGGATTATCACGTTGCTTAAACCAGAAACAGAACCTATCGCCAGAGCTATCAGAGAAAAATTTATTTCAAAAGAATTATTGACCAGATATTGCAAGACTATTGGACACAAATATCCAGACCACAAATGTTCAAAATGTAATGGAGGAGATAATGACGTCCCAGCAGTGCAGCTAGAATAAAAGAAAATAAGAACGACAGCTGGAAAGATAAGACCAGAGCAATAATGGAGATACAACAGATACGACAAAATAAAAGGAAGACAAGATATTTAATATAATGTATAAAGTCTTTAGTATATTTAATATATTATAAGACTTTAGTCTTTAGGAAACTTACGTAAAAGAAAAAGATAGTAAAAGTAGTTAGCATTTATGTAAAGTTTGAAATTTTTAGGGTAGGTTTTGGTAGGTGAAAGACTTTTAAGTCTTTAGTCTTTTCGTTAATAGTTTTTTGTTTCTTAGCAGACAGTTGTAAAAATATGTAAAGAGAATTCTTTCTATAAATAAAAGCTCAGAAGGCATTGCAGAGGGCAAGCCTTCTTACATTAGCCAAAAAAAACTCTCTCCATTCCGTCAAAAAATATTTAGCCCAGTTAATTAAATATATACACTGCAATGGAAAAAGCTATGGAACAACAAACCTCAGAAATATCAAAGCTACCGGAACAGGTATATCTATTTATGATTATGAATAGCTAAATTCATAATTCCCGACAATCATGATATGATAAAATAAATTCATATTAGTTACTTTATAGTAGAATTATTCGAAAAATAATATGTTAAGAAGTTTATTAGCAAAGTGGAAACGGAGAAAAATTCCAAAGAACTATGCCATCCTAAAGGTGAAACCAATGAGGCAAGAAGCCGTGGCGGGGAGTAACCAGAGTCGAGGCGCTGTTTAAGGGAAAAAGTATCCGAATTACCATGCTAATAGTGACTGAAGAACATGTTATTTAAGAATAATCTAGTATATAGTAATCTGAGATGACTATATTTTATTATGTATATGGTTGAAGGGAATATTTTGAAAAAAACAATTTTATGATAATGAATGATAATATATCTGATGTCATGGTAGATAAATTCAAGATACTTATTTTGTATGCACTTAGAGATATAGATGTTGCAGATATAAGAAAAATCATATTAGAAAAAGCATTTGGAGAAAATTATATAGATAGAATAAGTTATATACCACACATACCTAACTACTCTTATAAATATTTATTATGTTAAGATCACGTAGAAATTTTAAAGATATATGAAATATACAGTTACTAGAAAAACAGATAAAAATAAATATAGACAAATACATGGAAAATAAAAAATATATAAAATCTCTTAATAAAAATATTCAAAAACTACTAAGTCTAAAACAAATAACTATAAAATATCAATTTTAGAAAATAGCTCATTTAGACTACCTTAGAGTTTTAATCTTATATATACTTAAAGATATAGAAATAATAGATATTAAGAAAATGATATTAGAAGAAGTAATAAACTACGAAATTGAAATGATAAATGCCTTAGAACAAATATACGAAGACATTTACCCAGAAGGATATTATTCAGATCAAGATTGTGGATGTTAGAATATATTAGAAAAACTAGAGAAAATCAAGATAATCTAAATAATGAAATTAATTACAGAAACCGAATTAGAAAAATAATGAAAGATCTAAAAGAAAAGTTAATATGGATAGAAAAAACCTTAGAAAATTTAGAAAAAAGCACATGTGACAGTTTATATAATATAAAAAACTCACTACGAGAAGAACAACACAAGATAATAAATGACATAGAAAATCTAGAATTAGATATATACTACAGTACAGATAGAATAAATTATTACACAGAAATTTGCAACTCAGCAGTTACTACAGGATAAAATAATAAACTAAATAAATTAATGAATACATCTCACAAAAAGAATAATTTATTAAAACAAAATCTAAAAAATATCCACGCACAAAAAAGAATAGATTCATTACCTACAATAAATCTATTTAATATCCTAGTTATCCGCACCTACAATGAATCTATTTAATATCCTAGTTATCCGCACCCCCCTATATATCATATGCAATATAATTTCTTTTTTAGAATTTAATCATGAAATATTTTGTCTCATTTCGCATGGTAAACGACCCCTACCTATATATAAACAAAACATACGATATCATTGTTGGGTTTGAAATTGAGAGGACGTCATACGAAAGTTAATATTTTTCAAATCACAAATGCGATAATTTAGACGACAAAGAAAAACATCTAAAAAAATTTATTAGTAGTATGATTTGGTCAAACGACCTGCATATTAAAACTAATATTGAAAAAATATAAAATCTATTAGGAGAAAATCTCTCCCGAAAACAACTCTTTAAAGACTGCATTGTGGATATTATTGCGTTATGAAATAAGAAGAGAGATCTTTTATTTATAGAAGTCTAAAATCTTTCCTCAAAGAGGTTCGTTAAATATGAAAAAAATATATTTTTATTTTACAAAAATAAAAGCAATTATAATACTTTGACTTTCCATCCATTAACAAATTAAAACTTAAATTTAATTAAAAAAATAAGGAAAAAACTTCGAGCCATCATTCATAATTCCCCACAAATTAGTTGGTGTGTCATCTGGATGTTTGATTAAAAATTCTCTGCAAGGTATATATCAATGGATCAGATTTTAATAGCACACACATTTCAACCACCACTTTAAAACTCCTGTCCTTCACCGAAACCTCATTGATTGAATGCATTATCATTTAATTTCAAGTTATATTATAGTTTTCTTGTGTGTGCTAATTTACTGTTTAATATCTAGAATTTTGTTTTCCTCACATTGTCTTTTTGGTCTTATCATGGACAATCTTTGTTTAATTGTTTGTCTTTATAAAAGAGTATTCATCACTAATATTTATTTTGTCTTTTATTATTCTCCCATGTATGGCACATATTTTTATAAAATATGACTTAATAAACTGATTGTATTTTTCTAATATTTTGGTTTTATAATTTTGCAATATACGGTAGATAAGATTGAGATGAAAGAGCTGAATTTTTTTCTTATTAAATAAATTTTGGAAAATTAAAGTAAAAAAATATTATATATGTCATGCATGTTGACGTATAGGGCGCAATCCGCTCCTGAGAATTATATTATATGTTTTCTTAATAAGAATACTAAAATAATTAGCCAATGGCAATAATCAACCTGTCATTTCACGCAATACATAATAGGACTCCAAAAAGGAGAGTAGTTCTGATGACCCTAGTCATAATTTCTCGTCATAAGAAGGAATTATTAATCACAGGAGTTCCTCCTCCTTATTATCCTTTTTCTTTTTGTAGTGGAGCATGCGTTGGAGTTGCTAAATGTTGGGCTCGTTTGGTATCATGTATGTATGAAAATAATATTAGATATGTTGTATTTGTAATGTTGGGATAAGTTAAAATAATATATATTTTTTTTAATTTGTCACAATTTTCTATTTGAGAAATTGATGGCTGGTGTGAATTCACCAAGAGAGAAGGGACAAGGTCCTTGACTGACTATGCCATCCTAAAGGTGAAACCAATGAGGCAAGAAGTCGTGGCGGGGAGTAACCAGAGTAGAGGCGGTGTTTAAGGGAAAAATATTCAAACATATATGCTACTTTCGTATTTTTTAAATAACTGTGCTCTGATACCAATTGTAGGGAGGTGCAGATTAGGGGCTGTAACTTTACTAGATGATAAATAGTTATTAAGTAATAAGCATTTATTTTTAAGTAAATTATTTCGTGTATATTATTGGTTGGTTTAATTTTCATTTTTATCTTCTTGACTTAAGATGTTTTATTAATTCATATTCTAAATTAGATATTATCGTAATTAAATTATCTAATGTTTTAGGATCTTCGTTAGTACTATGTAATATTTTGTATTCTAGGTATAAACTATATAGTTTAGTTTCGATATCTTTTAATGATTTATTCTTTTCGTAAGATGTATACATTAATTTGTGTAGTTTATTATTTAATCCTATTGAAATTTTAGCAATTTCTGTGTAGTATTTTATTCTAACTTTGCTATATTCAATGCGTAGGTTTATGTTCTTTATCTGATTTATTAGTATTTTTTGTTCATGTATAGGTAATTTTCCATCTGTATTAAATAATTTTTCGTATGTATTAAATAAATTATTATCTGTATCTTCTTTTTCTAAGGTTAATATTATTTTAAGTAATTTTTCTTCTAGTTGTCTTTTTTCTATTTCAAGTTGATTTCTGTAATTAACTTCTTCATATATCCAATTTTGTCTTTCTCTAATTTTTTTTATATATTCTAACATTTATTTATTCTGAATAATATCCATCTGAATCTAAGTAATATTAATGTTCATAATATATGTGTAAGTTTTCTATACTGCTTAATAATTCTTCCTCTTCATAATCTTGTAATTTTTTCCATATTATTTTCTTTATGTCTATAATTTCTATATCTCTAAGTATATATAAAACAAGTATTTTAATATCATCTGTCATTTAAGTTCGATTAAATGCTTTTTCATAATATTTTCTAGTTGTTTGTTTTAGTCTAAGTAATTCTTGCATATTTTCATTAAGGAATTCTATATATTTTATATCTTTAGTTTCATGTATTTGTCTAAATTTGTTTTCATTTGTTTTTCTACTAATTGTATATTTTTCATATCTTTTTTCCAAAATTTTAGATATATGTGATTTATCATAGTTGAAGTGTACGTAGGTATTAATAAGAGTAATTAGGTAAGTGTGGTATGTAATTTATTCTAGCTATAAATCTTTACCGAATATTTTTTTCTAATATGATTTTTCTTATATCTATTATTCCTATATCCTTAATCACATACAAAATAAGTATTTTAAATTTATCTACCATTACATCAGATAAATAATTATTCATTTTCATAAAATTGCTATTTTCAAAATATTCCCTTCAATCATATACATAACAAAATATGGTCATCTTAGATTACTATATACTAGATTATTCTTAAATAACATGTTCTTCGGTCACTATTAGCATGGTAATCTGAATACTTTTTCCTTAAACAGCGCCTCTACTCTGGTTACTCCCCACCACGGCTTCTTGCCTCATTGGTTTCACCTTTAGGATGGCATAGTTCTTAGGGATTTTTCTCCTTTTCCACTTTGCTAATAAACTTCTTAACACATTATTCTTCGAATAATTCTACTATAAAGTAACTAACATGAATTTATTTTATCATACCATGATTGTTGGGAATTATGAATTTAGCTATTCATAATCATAAATAAATATACCTGTTCGGGTAAGTTTGATATTTCTAAGCTTTGTTCCTCCATAACTTTTTCCATTGAAATATACCTTTTTTTTAATAACTAAGCAAAATATTTGTTGTGGAAAAGAGAGAGTATTTGTGCTTCAACTCATGAAGGCTTGCTTTGCAATGCCTTCGGTTCATCTTATTTATAGACTGAAACTTTACAAGAGTATTCCTATTTTTACACGTTTCTAAAAAGTCTTTAAAAATTATCTACCTAATCTACTTTACTATACTTTACAAAAGTCTCCTAATAAGACAAAAGTTATTAATTCCTAGATTAATAATAGTCAAAAACCTATACAAAAGATTCTAATAATTTACGTAAAGAAAATTGTGAAAGTTTACATGTCGCTTTCACAATTTAATAGCTTGTCTTCTATTATTACTCCGTTGATATCTTCTTTTTGTCGTATCTGCTGCTTTTCCATATCTCCATTATTGTTTCTTATCTTGTATCTTCCAGCTGACGTTCTTATCTTCTTGGTTGATTTTTCTTCTATTCTAGCTGAACTTCTGGGATATCATTATCTCATCCATTACATTTTGAACATTTATGATCTAGATATTTATGTCCAATTGTCTTGCAATATCTGGTTAATAATTCTTCTGAAATAAATTTTTCTCTGATAGCTCTGGCGATACGTTCCGTCTCTGGTTTGAGCAACGTCAAAATCCATTGCCTAATAGTTTCCATATCTGTTTCTCATAATTTCTTTGAATTTGAATATATTAGTACATGATTTCTTGAATAATAACTCCAGATGGGATTTTGATTGCGGTACGTGTTTGCTAGCTCTTGCAAAATTGTAGATAGTCCGATAATCCTCTTATTCGCATAAAATTTTGGTATCTCAATTCTAGGTATTTTTGGTTGTGGAATAATATCTTGTGGTATAATCATATCTCTTGTCATTCCTATTTTTACAACTTGTATGGGGTTTTTAACTTCATCATATAATATCTCTGCTGGTGTCGTGTAAATTTTTATAAAAAATAGGGTACCTTTGGTTATTCTTTTAAAAATGCTAAATGCTTCATATATTTTCGGTATAGTGGATATCTTATTTCCGTCAAAGGTATATACATTACTGAGTAGTCCATATTCATAACAAGTTTTAACTAGACTTGGTTTGGTTTTAGGTAAAACAATTAGTTTATTGTATCCGGTCAATCTTTGGGTTATATAGTTTGTATCTGGTTCTTGGATGTTTATAGCTTTGAGGTTAGTATTTAAAAAGGTTTGTACATTGTAGATATTTTCTATATATGTTCGGGCTGTGTAGTTGTAGGTCTTTTTGTCTTAGTTTAAACTATCTCGGTATGTGATAATTTGTGGGGGTATAAACATGAGATCTTTTGATGTATTTGGAATATATGGTTTATCAAATAGCTTGTTTAGGTTCATATTTGTGTTTTTCCTAACTCCTTTGCTTGTACCTGCAAAAGTAGATTGATAAACGTTATGGATTTTAAGGAGTGTCCCAACGTCTCCTTCTAGCTTTGGAATTTTAATGTCTTCCGATCGACATAGCTCTACACACTGCTGAGTTATCTAATTTGTAGCTATAGACTTTAGTTTATCTTCATTAGTCTTTAGCTTTTCTATTTCATTACCCATACTGTCCACTTTTATTAAAAGCGTAGTTAGGGTTTTGAATATCTTTTCTAAAGCATCATCTTCTATTATATCAGTCTGTGTAACTTTGTCTTGATATGTAGTCTGCAATAACATTTTTGTTAGTACTAATTACTTCAATTGTAAATGTAAAATTTAATATATTCAAGACTAGTCTCCGAATCTCTTTTATTGTAACTGAATTTTGTATTTTCTTTGTTAACCACCAACGTACCTGTGTATTATTTGTTCGTACAATAAACTTGTTATATACAATATATGGCTCAAATGCTAATAAACATTTATATAATGAACATAATTCTTTCCTATTTATTTCCCATTTTATTTCTGTTTCATTGAACGTACCTGAGTAGTATCTACAATGGTGTTCTAATTTTTCTGCTTCATATCTGTATTTAAGTACTCCTCCATCTATTTAAGTACTCCTCCTTCATATCTGCTTCATATATATATATATATATATATATATATATATATATATATATATATATATATATATATATATATATATATATATATATATATTCTATTTCCATCTGGAAATTATAGTTTTGGTAATTCTTTACAAAGTAATTTTATTTTCTGAACTTGTTTTTTATCTTCTTCATTATAGTTATATTCTACATCCTTTTTTAATTTTTTCTATAATGGTTTTAAGTTTTCTGCTAATTTTGGAATATATTTCCTTACTTGATTTACTAATCCTAAAAATAATTGTAATTTCTTTTTTGTATCTAATTCTTCTTTCGAATTTATTATTTTTTGTACTATATGTTGTTGCATTTTTACTCCACTTTTATCTATCTGTATTCCTAAAAATTCTATCTGATTTTTCATAATTTCAGTTTTCTTCTCACTTAGACTTATTCCCGATCTTTCTATAATATCTGTAAATTGTTCTAATAATTTTAAATGTTCTTTTTTAGTTTTTGTATATAATAGTATATCATCTATGTATACTATAGAATTAGGTAATTGTTTAAAATAACTATCCATAAAATGTTGATATCTACCTGGTGCATTTTTATATCCAAATGGTAATACGTTCCATTCAAAAAATCCTAGTGGTACCGTAAATGCGGTTAATTCCTTAGATTATTCTTCTAACTTTAAATGGTAAAATCCTGATTTATAATCGAATTTACTAAAATAATTATATCCTTGTATTTGTCTTATTTTTAATATCTTATTTGGTATTGGGTAATTATATGTCATAGTCTTTGCATTTAAATTTCTATAATCAATAACCATTCTACTTTTTCCTCTTTTTTGTTCACTATGTTTATTTACTATAAATGCTGGGCTATTATGTTTACTATTAATTTTTTGTATATATTGTTTTTCTAATAATTCATCTATATGTATTTTAAATTCTTTTAAATCGTCAAAATTATATGTTAATGGTTTTTGAGTTATTATGCTATTTTTATCTATTAATTCAATTTTTATAGTGGTTTTATGTTTTTCCCATCCTTTTAATGGGTCTTCACTATATAATTGTTCTAATTTTTTCTTAATTATCTCTATCTTACTTATTGAAAATATAGTTATTTCCTTTTTATTTATAGAAAATACGACCAATTCTATTGTATCTTCAGTATTTTTTATATTTTCTAATTTTTGCGTAATTTTTTTACTTCCTTTTATCCAATCAGTTTTCTTTCTTATTTTATTAGTAACTCTTTTTGCTCTTACTTTCTGTTTACATGGTGTTGTAAACCACCAATCCGTTCTAGTTATTATATGTGGGTATAATTTATCTAAAACGGCATTCCTAAAAGTATATCTTTTGATGTTAGCTCATAATTATAGATTTCTTCTATTTTTAACATTTTATCCCATACTTGTGTTTTTATATTCCTAGCTTTATAAGTAATTAAGCTTCCTTCATTATTAAATCCTTTAACTATTATTGGTGTTTTTAATTTATCCCATTTACTTTCTGGTAAACAATTATATCTACATAAATTAGCTTCTGCTCCTGTATCTATCATAGGCGTATAATATCTATTCTAATATCCTTCTACTACTATCTTCATTAATACATATATTTTCATTTCATGTTAAAGCTCTTCTTAAGAATAATTTCTCTCTGTTATATGTTATGGTTAATTGTGTATGTTCTATATTATATGGTTTTACTTGTTCTACCCATTTTATTCCTAATATTATGTCTGCTTTTTGCATTTCTTCCTTTACTTCAAATTCTATTTTTATTTTTCTAATTCCTATTATTATTTCTTTTTCTGCTATATTTTTAGTATTTATTAAACTTCTTGGTAGATCTGGGCATATATTATTATCATTTTTTATTTTCTCATTTTTACTAGATATTTTGCTATATAATTTTCTTCTTGTCCTGTATTTAAGAGTATTAAATATTCTTTTTCATTACCTTTCCTGTTATGTAATATTGGTTTAAATTATCTGTTGAACTTGTTTCATAACTTGTTTTTTTTTATGAGCTTGATGATTCTGGTTTTTCATAAGCTATTCTTTTTGTTGTACTTATTCTATCATTTATTATTTCTAAATTTTCTTCTATATCTATGTCTCTATAGCTATAATCATTATTATTTATTGTTTTTACAAATTGTTCGAATGGACTTTCTATTTGCATTTTGTTAATCTTATTTTTTCCTATTTTTTTATGTTTTGTTGTTAATACATATAAATTTTTGCATCTTGCTGTAAATATTTTACTTCCTGGGGTTAATTCTATTCCTAATATTTTCCAATATAATGCTAATGATTTATCTATATTTTTATCTATTACTGCTACTGAATAATTCGCGCTTATTATAAATTTAAATTTTTGGTATATTAAATTTCCTTTTATGGCAGTTATTATACCTTTTTCTATAGGTTTCATAATTCTATCATCTGTTAAATATAATTCTATTGGTGTATCTATTCCTTCTCTAAAACATGCTTTTATTAATATCTCTGTACCTCCAAGGTGTACATATTTTACTGGGTCTCTACTTTTTATATCTTTTATCTCTTTATTAATTATTCTTTTTGTTACTAGTGGTATACTAGCTTTACCTTTTGCATATCTACAGTCCATTACATGTTCCTTTTGGCTTACTATATCATATTCTTCTTTTTTCCTAGTAAATATATTTTTTATTTTTGGTATTTTAAATATTTTTTCTAAATTTAAGTCTAATTCTTTTAGTTTTATTTCATCAAATATATTACTGTTAAATACTATTTTTTGGTCTGTTCCTTCACCATTTAAATATTCTTCCTTTGTTATTATTTTTAAATCGTTCGTTTGTATATCTTCTTCAGTCATTTGATTCATCTATTTCATTATCTGTTTCATTTTCTGAAATTTCATATATACTATCCTCACTCTCTGATTCATAATCTATATAATCTATCTGCATATATTCTGTATTTTCTATTTTTATTTCTGATATTTGTTTATTTTTTGGATTTTTAGGTAATTTACAATCTCTAGCTAAATGTCCTAATTTTCCACAATTATAACAAGTACATTCTTTTATAGATTTCTTCTTTCTATATGGTCTTTTGTGTTTATAATTTTTTACATAATATCTTTTTCTTGATTTCTTATATTTATATTTTGATTTTTTATATTTCTTATACTTCTTATGTCTTTTTCTTTTCTTATAATATCTTTCTTCTCATCTGAATTGGGGTGCTATTTTATCTTTGCAATATGCTAAATTTCTTATCAATGTTTTTTCCATTTTTAATTCTTGTCTATATTTTTCACATAAGTTTCTATACCATTTTTGTAAAAATTTTATTCTTGCTCCTAGAGTATCTACTATTTTTGCTTCTTCCAAACTCTTTATTATTTTTGAATTAAATGGTTTGGGTAATTTATTAAAATATAATTTCCTTATTTCTTTACTTTCTTCTATATTATATGCTCCTTTATAATAATATTCTTTAAATGCGCAAGTATATTCATCTATGTAACACATATTACATATTGCTAATTTTAGCATTAAATTCCTATTTGTAGCTTTTTCTTCATTTTGTTCTTCTTCTATTGTTGTCGTACTACCAAATTCATCTTTTATAGCTATTTCATATTTTTTTTTAATAATTCTATAGGTGTTAGTTTAGTTGTTGTTGATGATGCTCCTTCTGTAGGTTTATCAGTTCTTCTTAATATTTTTTTTGCTATTTTCAGTTAAATTTGAAAACTATAATTTCATTGTTCCTATTAGTGTTCTCTCTATATATTCTGGTGCATCTGTTACGTTTACATTACTATCTAATAATTATTTTGTCATATATCCTATCCATAATTGTATTTTTTTTCTGTATCTATTACACAGTCTAAGTCTAAAAAGTTATAATTTTTATTAACTATTTGTTTTGGTGTCCATTTGTCATATTCTTTCTTTAGATTATATCTTTTAAACTTATTCTTATAATATGTAGGTTTTCTTATTTCTGATGTACTAGGTATTATATTTTGATTTTCTTTTTTATCAATAGTATTTATTTCTGTGTTGATATTTTCTAAGTTTTCTTCATTAATTACTTCTTGTTTTTCATTGATTTCTAAATTTTTTGTATTTGTTAATATTTCTGTATATGTTTCACTATCTTCTGAATCATAATTATTTGTCTCTTCAACATCTATATTATTTATTTCTAATTCCTTATTTTTTGTTTCTTTATTGTTTATTTCTAATTTTTCTTTAAATTGATTTATTTCGTTTAATAATTTTTATTCTTTATCCTTTTCTTCCTTTTCTTTTTGTCTTTCTTCATACAAATCTTTTAACATTTGTAGTTCTTTTTCTAATTCAACAATCCTACTATTTTTAGTTTCTTCTATTTTTTGTATTTCTTCTGTAGTTTGTGTTTTATTTTTTCTATTTCTTTTTTTTTTCTATCTATTTCTTCATTTTCCCTTTCTATTCTTACCATAGCTGTCAATTTATCTTCTAATTTTAATTCTTCTTTTTCTAACATTAAATATAAATGTTCACCTATTTTCTTATATCTTCTTCCTAGATTAGAAAATACTATTTTTATTTTTAATCCTTCGTTATTTTCATATATTTTTCATCTATTATAAATTCTTCTTTGTTCATTTTATTGTAAATAGTCCATGTTGATATATATATATATATATATATATATATGTATAGATATATATATATATATTCTAAACTATCTATTTGTGATTCTAAATTTGGTATTTCATCTCTTTGTGCATTTATTCAGTTTTTACTAACCCCGGTAAATATATTATAATGTAGTCTTTCTATTCTTATTTTTAATTCTTTATGTTTTTCAGAAATAATTTATTTTAATTCTTTGTATTTTTGTACTTTATTCATTTAAACCATATTTATAAAATTTTGGTGGATATCTAAATCTGATTTTATCATAATTAGGTGGTATGTGTCTCATTCTTCTAGATTTTAAATGACTTATTAATTTTGCTTCAATACTAGATATTAAGATAATTAGGTAGACTAATCTTTGTGGGTTTTCTTTTATTTTATTTAGACTTATATATTTTGAATAATTACTAATTAAAGATTCTTTAATTTTTTTAAAGCTTCTCTGTTTTTAAATGGTCTTCTCATAATTAATCAATATAAATTAATCTCAAGTAAATCCAATCTAAATTCAAACATATATGGTACTTTCATATTTTTTAAATAACTGTGCTCTGATACCAATTGTGCTTGCTACTTCCGTATTTTTTAAATAACTGTGCTCTGATACTAAAACTTTAAAGTGTGCTTCAACTCCTGAAGGTTTACTCGGCAATGCCTTTGGTTTATCTTATTTATAGACTGAAACTTTACAAGAGTATTTCTATTTTTACATGTTTCTAAAAAGTCTTTAAAAATTATCTACCTAATCTACTTTGCTATACTTTACAAAAGTCTCCTAATAAGACAAAAGTTATTAATTTCTAGACTAATAATAGTGAAAAACCTACACAAAAGATTCTAATAATTTACGTAAAGCAAATTGTGAAAGTTTACATGTCGCTTTCACAATTTAATAGCTTGTCTTCTATTATTACTCCGTTGATATCTTCTCTTTATCGTATCTGCTACTTTTCCATATCTCCATTATTGCTTCTTATCATGTATCTTTCAGCTGGCGTTCTTATCTTCTTGGTTGATTTTTCTTCTATTCTAGCTGAACTTCTGGGATATCAGTATCTCCTCCATTACATTTTGAACATTTATGATCTGGATATTTATGTCCAATTGTCTTGCAATATCTGGTTAATAATTCTTCTGAAATAAATTTTTCTCTGATAGCTCTAGCGATAGGTTCTGTCTCTAGGAAGAAGATAAAAAAAATAGGTGAACATTTATATTTAATATTAGAAAAAGAAGAATTAAAATTAGAAGATAAATTGACAGCTATGGTAAGAATAGAAAGGGAAAATGAAGAAATAGATAGAAAAAAGAAAATAAAAAAATAAAACAACAAACTACAGAAGAAATACGAAAAATAGAAGAAACTAAAAATAGTAGGATTGCTGAATTAGAAAAAGAACAACAAATGTTAAAAGATCTGTATGAAGAAAGACAAAAAGAAAAGGAAGAAAAATATAAAGAACAAAAATTACTAAATCAATTTAAAGAAAAATTAGAAATAAACAATAAAGAAATAAAAATAAGGAATTAGAAATAAATAATATAGATGTTGAAGAGACAGATAATTATGATTCAGAAGATAGTGAAACATATACAGAAATATTAACAAATACAAAAAATTTAGAAATCAATGAAAAACAAGAAGTAATTAATGAAGAAAACTTAGAAAATATCAACACAGAAATAAATACTCTTGATAAAAAAGAAAATCAAAATATAATACCTAGTACATCAGAAATAAGAAAACCTACATATTATAAGAATAAGTTTAAAAGATATAATCTAAAGAAAGAATATGACAAATGGACACCAAAACAAATAGTTAATAAAAATTATAACTTTTTAGACTTAGACTGTGTAATAGATACAGAAAAAAAATATAATTATGGATAGGATATATGACAAAATAATTATTAGATAGTAATGTAAACGTAACAGATGCACCAGAATATATAGAGAGAACACTAATAGGAACAGTGAAATTATAGTTTTCAAATTTAACTGAAAATAGCAAAAAAAATATTAAGAAGAACTGATAAACCTACAGAAGGAGCATCATCAACAACAACTAAACTAACACCTATAAAATTATTAAAAAAATATGAAACAGCTATAAAAGATGAATTTGGTAGTACGACAACAATAGAAGAAGAACAAAATGAAGAAAAAGCTACAAATAGGAATTTAATGCTAAAATTAGCAATATGTAATATGTGTTACATAGATGAATATACTTGCGCATTTAAAGAATATTATTATAAAGGAGCATATAATATAGAAGAAAGTAAAGAAATAAGGAAATTATATTTTAATAAATTACCCAAACCATTTAATTCAAAAATAATAAAGAGTTTGGAAGAAGCAAAAATAGTAGATACTCTAGGAGCAAGAATAAAATTTTTACAAAAATGGTATAGAAACTTATGTGAAAAATATAGACAAGAATTAAAAATGGAAAAAACATTGATAAGAAATTTAGCATATTGCAAAGATAAAATAGCACCCACATGATGTTGTATTTTGATTTTGTTGATTTTCAAACAAGAGTTCAAGGGACTTGATCAAGAGTGAAACTTTGTACAACTATAAATTGTACTGTTGATTTGGTTGGTAGTGCTGCAATAGTGTTGTGATTGGCGTGCTCATACTTGGTCCAATAAAATGCTGTCAAGATTTTGCTCTCTAGTATAAAAACAAGATGTACAAGAACAAAACTTAATCTTTGCATATCTCAAAAGGATTTATCTCTCCAGCAAAAGTCATTCTCATAAAAAAGAACACTGCTCATTTCAATAGAGGGACCTAATGTTGTATTTGAATATTGCGTCATTTGTTCTTGAAATTGTAAATCTACTCCGATGCTATAAAGAAGAGTAGATTTTTTATCTTGTTTAAGTCTTAGGCTGAGTCATATCAACTAGAGTTAGTTGTCGTTGCAGCCTTAGTTTAGTCAAGTTCTATTCACCATGCTTTATGTTATTCTGGGTAGAGTTACCTACGAATGTCAACTAGAGTTGCTGCATCAATCTTGTACCCGAGTTATTACAAGGTGACAAGATTAAGAGTTTAATCCTAGTGATTGTTGGAGTCTATAATCACACCTTTAGCTTGATGTTGGTGGAGTTTCCTGAAAATCCTGTGAGACAGGTCGTGTTTTTTCCACCCTCAAGCAGGGAGGTTTTCATGTAAATATTGAGTGTTCTTTACTTTTAGTACTTTATATTTATCTTACTTATTTTACTGTTATAGTGCCTAAGGGTCTTGATCTCTTTATTGGCGGTAGACTCATATAAGACAACAATTAATATCAGTGCAAGTACTGTCTAAATGGTTAACACCTAGAGAGGATTCTAAGTTGATCGATACTCCACCCAATCTCGAGGAAGGACAGTCGACCACCAGATCCATCCACTATAATGGTCAATACTATGGTCGGTGGAAGACTTGGATATGTGACTTCATTATGGCGGAAGATAGCAAATTGTGGGACATTATCTGTTATGGACCTCACATTTTTATGGAGGTTAAGGAAGGAAATGTCGCTAAACTGGTCCCTAGGACACGAAAGGAGTATGATGAAGATGATCAAGAAAAGTTTGGGAAAGTCTAAAAAGCAAAGAAATTACTTATTTGTGGAATAGGCCAGGATGAGTATAACAGGATTTTGACATTTGAATAAGCAAAGGATATTTGGGATTTTTTGAAGACTTCTCATGAGGGAATAAGTCAAGTCAAATAATCCTAAGTGCATATGATTACTACTCAGTGTGAAACCTTTACTATGTAAAAAAGTGAGACTATTCAAGAAATGCACACCAGGTTCACTGCCATAATAAATGAGTTGCACTGTTTTGGAGAAGTTATTTCACTCAACAAACAAGTGAGGCAAATACTTGGTGTTATACCTAAGTCATGGTAAAGTATAATCAATGCTATCTCAGAGGCTTAAGATCTCAAAAATCATACAATAGATGAATTGATTGACAATCTGAAGACTTATGAATTGAAAAAACAATAAGACCAGGATAAGAAGGAACCCATAAAGGAGAAATCTCGAGCTCTTAAAAACTTAAAATCTGACTCTAGTAAAGATGATGAGGATATTTTTTACTTAGCTTGAATATAAAGAGCTATGAAGAGGAATGGTGGATTTTAGAAAAGGGGAAATATTAGCAAGCCATCAGGAGGAAAAAATTACTGCCACAAATGTGGTAAACCTGATCACTTCAAGGATTGTTCAATGAACAATATAGAATACAAAGAATATATGAAGGAAAAAAGAGATAAAGGCAAGAGGAAGGATTAGGACCCAGACAAGTCTAAGAGAAGAGATGAAGTTGATCATGTAGTCAAGCCAACATTGACTACTCGGGGGGACTCATCTAGTGAATCTGATGAGTTAGAACACCCTGAATATGCTTCTATGTTGGCTGTGGAAGAGGGTGACACCATTTTGAACTCTCTTTTATTCTCATGGCAAAGTCAGATGATGAGGTAACCCTTCTTGACATGAAGCAAAACCTCAATGACTATTCTTTGAAGAAACTAAAAAGGATAGAAAATGTTTTGATTGGTTTCCTGTGTGATCTCACTATTGAGAAAGATTTTCTTGAAGAGAGTGTAAAAAATCTTGAAACTAAAAAAATTACTTAACCATTCAAATTTCTAAGTTGGGAGAACAATTTCAAAAATTAACCTCTGAAAATATTAAAATGAAAGAAAATCTAAGAAATTTGTCTGAGTCTATTTCAAAAGGAATGTTTTAGGATAGCAGTCTTCAGATTGAGCTTGAAGAAAAGGTTAACAAGTCCCAGGGGTATCTTGTAGCCTTTCTTAAAAAAAATGTTAAGCTAGAGAGGACCTGGTCTGTATAACAGAATATCTTAACAAATCTCTAAAATGGACTTCTTCATCTCAAATTTTATCCAATCTGACTAGTCAAAGATCAAAAATGGCAATGGTCTAGGTAGTCAACATATTAAACCCCTTACAATCCCTATAATAAATATGTGTCTGCATTTAACAACTTTTTGCGTACTACTCACTATGAAAGAAATGGTTATCTAAAAAGAACTAATTAATGGACAGTGGATGTTCCAAGCATATGACTGGAAGAACTGATTAATTTATATCACTCAAGACACTTCAAGGTTGAGGTTCTCATTTGGAGATAAAAAGAAGAAATATATCCTAGGTGTTAGAATTGTTGGAAAATCACCAAAGTATTCTATTAAAAATATGTATTATGAAAGTGGATTTAATTATAGCCAACTTAGTGTCTCTCAAATTTACGATAAGGGTAATGAAGTCAAATTCTTGTCTAATTGGTGCACTATCACTGGTATCTAATCTGGTGAAGTCATTCTTAGAGTAAAAAAATTCACAAACATGTATGTTCCTTATCTAGATTCAGTTCCCAGAAGTAATTTTACTTGTCTAAGTGTTCAAAGTGAAAATGCTGACTTATGGCATAGAAGACTTGGTCTTGTCAGCTACTCACTTCTTAACAAGTTGGTCTTAAAGAACCTAGTATCAAGTGTTCCCAAGTTTCAGTTCTCATATATCAAGGTATGTGATGCTTATGTCAAAGAAAAACAAATAAGGTACTCATTCAAGAAGACGAAGTAAGTTAGTACCACTAGACCTCTTGAACTACTTTACATGGACTTATAGGGACCTGTAAAGGTTTAAAGAAGTGGAGGAAAGAAATATCTCTTGGTCATTATGGATGATTTTTCTAGGTACACTTGGACCATGTTTCTGAGATCCGAAGATGAAACTTTTGAATTATTAGTATTTTTTCCAAGCAAATCCAAGTGAAGTTAGACAACAAAATAACAGGGACCAAGTCTGATCATGGAACAGAGTTTGAAAATATAAGAGTTGAGGATTTTTTTGCTGAAAATAGAATAAGTCATAATTTTTTAGCTCCCAGAACACCTTAGCAAAATAGTGTTGTTGGAAGGAAGAATGGTACCTTGATTGATATTGCCAGAACTATGTTGATTGATTGTTATTTCCTTAAGATATTCTCAGATAAAGTAGTAAATATGACATTCTATGTTAGAAATAGGTGTCTTATCAGGTCTATTCTCAACAAGACTCCCTATCAATTGCAATTTAAGAGAAAGATCAGACTTAGCTATTTCAGGGCACTTGGGTGCAAATATTTTATGTTGAAAAATAGGGAGGATGATTCTAAAAAATTTGATCCTAAGAGGGATGAAGGGATATTTATAGGTTACTCATCAACCAGCAAGGCCTACTATAATATCCCAAAAATTCAAGCCAATGTTAGCATCATGTTTTAAGCTCATGCACAGTACATTATGGTTCTTTGATAGTTTTATGAGTTATTTTGATGTATATTAAGGCCTCAAATAACTCCCAGCTATTAGATGAATCAAAATAATCCTTACCAATTGAATTTTGTTTAAAAATGTTGCTTTAGTCAACTTCAAATGAGAATATATTTTGTTCTACACATAATTTTCTAAATCAAGACCCACCAAGTGATAGGAAATCAAATTATCTTTCCAACGATACAAATTTTTCCTAAAACCGATACTCAGGCAAGAAGTTATGGCATTTTTAGTGCAAAGCAGTAGCCCAACGCGATAAGACCGTATCGCGGTGATGGCTGAAATCACATTCATACTTTTCTAGTATGTTATCGTGATAAGAACCACGTTGTTCCAAGGGGAATTTTTTCAATTGTCACTTTCTAGTGAGGGCTTCCAGTTAGGGATCGTTCGTTTCCAGAGGTGCAACGCGATGACACCTCATCGCACCATTGGACAAAATGAGGATTGTCCCTTTTTCAGTGGCCCGACGTGATTGCACCGCATCACGCTGGATGTCAAAATTGGGATTTCTAGTTTTCACGATTTAAATTTCAGGGACCGTTTGGTCTTTCGTAAGGCCCTAAACTCATCCAAAACACAAAATTAAAATCCTAAAGGGGCATTTAGTGCCCCATTACTCATAATTTCTCTTCAAGAAACTAATCTTCTATTAAATAAAAAACCTTAACCTCCAAGATTCAAGATCAAATCCCAATAAAAACCTTAAGAACTCTTACAAATTCATCAATCCAAGTATGTTAAATGTTCATCTATGGGTTCCTTTAACCCATGGAGTCCAAGTATCCAATTCTAAATTCAAAGTTATGATCTTTAAAAGCTATTATCATTTTAAATTTTGATTTTAACCATGAACTCCTATGAATTATAATTCTATATCGTGTTTACATGAAGTTATTGTTGTTATCAAACCCCACATGTTTTAATGTCGTTATTCTCTGATTTAATTCATAATTAGTGATGTTGGTGTTGAAGTCATCCTTTTTTTGTACAAGCTTTAAACTATTTCCATGCTTATCTTGAACTATGAACACCAAGTGTTTGATGAAATGCCTACAAGAATGGACTTTGATATAAATATTTCCATGCTATGTCCTTAAAGTTTTAGTATTACTTTAATATTATTGCTATCGAGTACTGGGGGTTATGAATACCCAAAAACTTAGCTGTTTACTTTATCTCAGTATCTTTAGATTAGTTTTATAATTGTTATGAGCATTAGCAGTTCAGTCAATTATCATAATCAGTTAAACTTAGAATAGTTCAGTCTTTTGAGTCAGTTTAGTTAGAAGTAGGATTTAGCATCTAGTGAACCCAGGGATGGGGGCTCACCTGCCAGTTGAGGATGTGACCTTTAGTAGCAGTCCCCGCATTTCAGAACTACATAACCAGCGTAGGTTGAGATGTTAACTTGCCAGTTGAGGTTTCTCATATGGGTATCTTCCAGTTGAGGGTAACCCTTAGTTCTTTGGGATAATACATTAGTGGATCCACACAACTAGTGTTAGTACTGACACCCTTCCAACTAGGGTCACAGGTTGGACCCTAAATTGCTCATTGGGGCATGTAAGTTAGATGATAGCTCCCACAGTCTCAGTCCATTAATCATATCAGTAGTTTAGTTTTAGTTGCATGGCCATAACATACAGATATCAATAATCTAGTTATCAAATTTTAGTATCTCAATTTACAGATTATATTCAGAATATATTTTGTGCTTGGTCATGCATCTTTAGTATTTATAGATTTCACATATCTTCAGTACTTACAGATTTCATACATTCTATTCAGTATTTCATGCTACTTATTTAGACATCTATTGTTCATAAATATGAAACCTTGCATATCATCCTATCTTATTTAGCTTACTTGTACATTCAAAGTACTGATCGCATAATCTTTTCTCGCACTATGATATATCATATCATAGGTGTGGACGCTTAGTTCCCAGATCACACATAGACTTTCCAGATCATCATACGTAGCAGTCATTTCCATTCTGTCAGAGTTGGTTGGGGGTTTGTACCATTAGCTCCTCAGTCAGTCAGTAGAGGCTTTTTAGACAAGTATAGAGAGTTACTCTGTTTTTGAGATTTCAGTTGTCATTATTAGACATCTTTTCAGTATTATCAGTTTTGTCTTATAGACTTTATCAGATTTATGACTTAAAATCTTATGGCATTTCTCAGTTAATATTCCACATATGATCTTTTGTTATTAGTTTTACTTAGTGCTCATAGCAGGTACCGGCTCATGGGTTAGCTTGTGGTCCCTCAGGACTATAAGCACCGTGTTTCACATAGGGTGTACTCTAGGGGTGCTACAAACTTGGTATCAGAGTCTAAGGTTTTAAAGTATCCTAGGAGGTTTGAAAGCCACGTCTAGTAGAGTCTTGTGTATAGGTGTGAAGCATACCAACTTATGGAAAAGAGGCTATGGGGCATTTAAGAAAAGTTTCCCTTATTTTAGTGTTCATGTTATGCAACTGAGCATGATGCTCATGTTAAACCCTTTGTCTAATCCATTTCCCTTTCCGTTTAGAGAATATTACCCCAGAAAGACAAACAAAAAAAACATAAACCAGCTACCACCTCCGCCCATTCAGAAAGATCCCCTGAACGAGCATGTTTCTCATGCAGTGTTCAGAGCTATATTCACTACTTTAGCCCATTCTATAGCATCTTAGAATGCTTAGACAACCGCTGTTCTAGCCAACCCAGTGGCCAATACTACCGCAGCTAGGATTCGAGACTTTACCTGAATGAATTCTCTTTTATTTTCAGGATCTAAATATGAAGAGGATCTGTGGGAATTCTTAGACATGGTGCAGAAGGTAACAGATATTATGGGGGTGACTTCTAGTGAGAGTGCTAAATTGGCTGCTTACTAGTTACAGGATGTGGCTTATACATGGTTTAAGTAGTGGAAGGTAGATAGAGGCGCAGATATAGGGCCTATAGAATGGTAAGAGTTTGCTATATCCTTCTTAGATAGGTTATTTCTGTTGGAGTTGAGAGAATCCAAAGTACTAGAGTTTATTAACTTGAGATAGGTCAACATGAGCGTAAAGAGTATTCCCTCAAGTTTACTCAGTTAGCTAGGTATGCTCCTCATGTGGTAGCTGATAGCATGTCTAAGATGAGTAAGTTCGTGTCTGGTGTATCTGACAGTGTAGTCAAGGAGTGTAGGACTGCAATGTTGATTAATGATATGGAATTGTTTAGTCTTATCGTCCATGCTCAATAGATTGAAGAGTAGAAGACTAAGGAAAGGGAGAGCAAGAGGGCTAGAATAAGTAGTTTTAGTTTTGCTCAGCCGAAGTCAATAGGTGGAAACCTTCCTCAGTTCTGCCCAAAATCTTTAGTTCCAGCTCCATCTTCAGCTAGTGCCCAAGTTCAGAAATGACAATCGGGATAAGGCACCAGGTTCTAAGTCCCAAGGTAATATTAACAGTGCTTATACAAATCCTATTTGCCAGAAATATGGTAGAAACCATCAGGGTGTTTGTAGAGCCGATAGTGATATTTGTTTTGGGTATGGCAAGCAAGGTCACAAAGTCAGGGATTGTCCAAAGAGTGGTCAACAGGGTCAGTCCAGTCATCCCCTAGTTCTAGTCGACCGCCCGACTCAATAGGGTACCACTTCCAGTGCTAATAGTGGTCAGCATCAAAATAGATTGTATGCACTTCAGTCCCACAGGACCAGGAAAATTCTCTTGAAGTGGTTATTGGTACGTTCCAGGTCTTTTATTTACATGTTCATGCTTTATTAGACTCTGGAGCTTCTCTTTCTTTTGTAACCCCTTATATATTTGTCAACTTTGAAGTCAGTCCTAAAATCTTAACAGAGCCCTTTTCATTATCTACCCTAGTAGGTTTCTTTATTATAGCCAGACAGGTATACAGGAACGGTCCGGTCACAATATCTCCAAAAGTCACTTCAGTTGATCTTATAGAGTTAGAGATGATGGATTTTGACGTCATTCTCAACATGGATTGGCTCCACTTATACTATTCTTCAGTTGATTGATAAAATAGAATAGTTTATTTTTAGTTTTCGAATGAACCAGTCCTTGAATGAAGGGGCAGTACAACAACTCTTAGGGGTCGTCTTATTTCGTACCTTTGAGGGAGAAAAATAATATCCAATAGGTGTATTTATCATCTTGTCTGAGTCAAAGACTCTAATTCTGAGGCTCTAAATCTTAAGTCGTTTTAGTAGTGAGAGAATTTCCAGATATGTCCCCTAAAGATCTTCTCAGAGTTCTTCCCGAAAGGGAAATTGACTTCGAAATAGACCTTTTTCCATATACTCAACCTATCTCTACTTTACCATACAGAATGGCTCTATCCAAATTCAAGAGTGGAAAGAATAGTTGAAAGATCTCCTAGATAAGGGATTCATCAGACCCAGCGTCTCCCCGTGGGGCGCACCACTTCTGTTCATGCGTAAGAAGGATAATTCTCTTAGAATATGTTTGGCTACCATCAGTT
Source organism: Capsicum baccatum var. pendulum (assembly GCA_030864225.1). NCBI lineage: Eukaryota > Viridiplantae > Streptophyta > Magnoliopsida > Solanales > Solanaceae > Capsicum > Capsicum baccatum. The sequence continues at coordinate 188,673,903 of CM061554.1, forward strand.
GTACAAAGTCACAATCAAAAAAGGGTATCCACTTACCAGAATTGATGACTTGTTCGACTAACTTCAGGGTGCCAATTACTTTTTTAAGATAGACCTCAGATCCAGATATCATCATCTCAGAGTTAGAGAATATGACATTACGAAAACAACTTTCAAAATGTGGTATGGTCACTTTGAGTTTTTAGTCATGTCCTTTGATCTCACGAATGCTCCAACAGCCTTCATGGACTTTATGAACCGAGTGTTCAAGAAGTACTTGGATATGTTCATCATAGTCTTCATTGATGACATTCTTGTATACTCCCATAATGAAAATAATCGTATAGACCACCTCAGGATAATATTACAGACTTTTAGAGCCCATCAGTTGTTCTCTAAATCTAGTAAGTGCAAATTTTAGCTAAGATCAGTCCCTTTCCTTGGCCATATTATTTTGGGTGATGGCATTCGAGTTGATCCTCAAAAGACTGAGGCAGTGAGAAACTGGCCTAGACCCATCTCTCCATCAGATATCAGGAGTTTCTTGGGTTTAGCTAGCTATTACCAATGGTTTATTAAAGAATTTTTGTTTAGTGCATCCCCTATATCCAGATTGACTAAAAAAAGTCAAGTTTCAGTAGTCAGATTCTTGTGAGAAGAGTTTTCAGGAGTTGAAGACTCGACTCAACACAACCCCAGTTTTGACGTTGCCAGATGGTTCAGATGGGTTTTTTGTGTATTGTGATGCTTCTACAATTGGTTTGGGATGTATTTTGAGGTAAAAGTGTAAAGTTGTGGCCTATTCCTTTAGACAGCTTAAGCCCTATGCAAAGAATTACCTTACCCATGATCTTAAGTTAGCAGCTGTTGTGTTTGCCTTAAAAATTTGGAGGCACTATTTGTATGGAGTGCATGTTGATGTGTTCACAGATCACAAAGCTTGAAGTATGTGTTTTCGCAGAAGGATTTAAATCTACATCAGAGGAGATGGTTAGAGTTGCTGAAAGATTATGATATGAGTGTTTTGTACCATTCGGCCAAGGCCAATGTAGTGACAGATGCCCTAAGTAGATTGTCATGGGTAGTGTTTCTCATGTCAAGGGTGATAAGAAATTAGTAAGATAAATTCACCAGCTTTTTAGGTTAGGTGTTCGTTTGGTTGATTCAGCTTAGGGTAGCATTTGGGTTTAGAATAGTATAGTTCAGAATCTTCTTTGGTTGCCTAAGTGAAAGGAAAACAGGATAGAGATCCTAGTCTGGTGAAACTGAAGGAGTCAGCCAAAGATCAGATAATAGAGGTATTCTTCCAAGGGGGAGATGGTGTACTGTGTTGCCAGGGTAGATTATGTGTGTCGTGTGTTGATGAGTTGAGATAGAAAATTCTTGCAAAAGTGCATAGTGCACATTACTCAATTTATCCAGGGTCCATGAAGATGTACTGCGATCTGTGGAAAATCTATTGGTGCAGTGGGATGAAGAGAGATATTATAGAGTTTGTGGCTAAGTGCTCCATTTGTCAGTAGGTTAAAATTAGGCATCAGAAGCCTAGTGGGTCTATGCAGGAGTTCATTATTTACACTTGGAAGTGGGAGGTAGTGAACATAGATTTTGTGACAGGTTTACCTCGTACTCATCAACAACATAATTTGATTTGGTTCATTGTGGATTGGATGACCAATTTAGCCCATTTCTTGCCAGTCCATACTCTTATTCAGCCGAGGACTATGCCAAGCTCTATATTAGAGTATTGGTTAGGTTGCACAGTATTTCTTAGTCTGTCATTTCAGAAAGAGGTACTCAGTTTACTTCTCATTTTTGGAAAGCTTTTCAGAAGGGTCTTAGTACCCAAGTGCACCTCAGTACAACCTTTCACCCTAGACAGATGGTCAGGTTGAGAGGACCATTCAGCCCCATGAGGATATGTTGAGAACATGTGTAGTCGAATTTAAGGGCAGTTGGGATGACCATTTGCCTTTGATTGAATTTGTGTATAATAACAACTATCATTCTAGTATTCAGATGGCTTCGTTTGAGGCTCTATATAGAAGGAGATGTAGATCTCTGATTGGTTGGTATGAAGTAGGAGAAGACGCTTTGATAGGGCCTGACTTAGTGTTTGATGCTTTAGAAAAAGTATAGCTAATTAGGGAGAGGCTTAAGGCAACCCAGAGATGACAAAGATCTTAGGCAGATATGAGAAGGAAAGATCTTAAGTTTGAGATTGGTGATTTTATATACTTGAAAATCACTCCCATAAAAGGAGTGAAGAGGTTTAGTAAGAAGGGAAAGCTTATTCCCCGATATGTTGGCCCTTACAGAATTTTGAGCCATTTAAAAAAGGTGGTTTATGAGCTTGAATTGCCTGCAGACTTAGCATCAGTGCACCTAGTTGTCCATATCTCCTTGTTGACAAAGTGTATTAGAGACTCAACAGTTGTTGTTACCTTAGAAAGCATAGATGTTTAGAACAACCTTTCTTACGAAGAAGTTCCAGTCGAAATCCTTGATCGAGAAATTCGTAGACTAAAGAACAAAGAAGTTCCCCTAGTCAAAGTTCTTTAGCATAATCAGTCCGTTGAGGGAGCCACTTAGGAAGAATAAGAAGATATGCAGACCAAGTACCCTCATTTTTTCTCCGCAAACTTAGACTCAGCATAAGGTAACAACCTTCACAGAATTCCTCTTTTCCATTCTCAGTTTCAGTTGCATATCATTCTCATGTCTGTCATGCATTCACAAAACCAGTCAGTCATGAATCATGTTTTAGACTCAATCATGTAATAACGTATTCATCACGTATATTCATCATGTAATCTCAGTTACTTAGTGCTTTCAGTTTAGCCAGTCTCATACGAGGACGAATGTTCCAAGGAGGTGATATTGTAATATTTCAAAAATTCAAGCCAATGTTAGCATCATGTATCAAGATCATTCATAGTACATTATGGTCCTTTGGTAGTTTTATGAGTTAGTTTGATGCATATTAAGGCCTCAAATAACTTGCATCTATTAGACGAATCAAAATAATCCTTACCGATTGAATTTTGAGTAAGAATGTTACTTTAGTCAACTTCAAATGAGAATATCTTTTACTCTCCTCAGAATTTTCAAGATCAAGACCCACTGAGTGATAGTAAATTGAATTAGCTTTCCAACGATACCAATTTTGCCCGAATCCGATACTCGGGCGAGAAGTTATGGCACTTTTAGTGCAAAGTAGTAGCCCAACGTGATAAGGCCGCATCGTGGTGATGGCCAAAATAATGTTCGTCATTTTCCAGTGTGTCACTATGATAATAAGTACGTCGCGCCAAGGGGAATTTTGGCAATTGTCACTTTCCAGTGAGGTACTGCTATGGTGCCGCGTCGCACCAGACTACTAATTGGGGATCATCCGTTTCCAGCGGAGCCAAAAAATGGCATTGCGTCGCGCCATTAGATAAAATGAGGATTGTCCTTTTTCCAGTGGCCCGACGCGATTGCACCGTGTCGCACCGGGTGTCAAAATTGGGAATTTTAGTTTTCGCAATTTTAATTTTAGGGACCATTTGGTCTTTTCCCAAGGCCCTAAACTCATCTAAAACACAAAATTAAAACCCTAAAGAGGCATTTAGAGACCCATTACTCATAATTTCTCTCTAATAAACTAATCTTCTCTTAAAGAACAAACCTTAACCTTCAATATTCAAGATCAAATCCCAAGAAAAACCCCAAGAACTCTCACAAATTCATCAACCCAGGTATGTTAAATGTTCATATATGGGTTCCTTTCACCCATGGAGTTCAAGTATCCAATTCAAAATTCAAAGTTATGATCTTTACAAGTTATTATGATTTTAAATTGTGATTTGAACCCTGAACTCCCATGAAATGTAATTCTATACCATGTTTTTACATGAAATTGTTGTTGTTATCAAACCCCACATGTTTTAATGTTGTTATTCTCTGATTTAATTCATAATTGGTGATGTTGGTGTTGAAATCATGATATTCCTACAAGCTTTAAAATATTCCCATGCTTATCTTGAATTATGAACACTAAGTTTTTGATGAAATGCCTACAAGAATGGACTTTGATATAAATGTTTCCATGTTATGTCCTTAAAATTTAAGTATTATTTTACTATTATTGCTATTGAGTCCTAGGGGTTATGAATTCCCAAAAACTTAACTGTTTACTTTATCTCAGTATCTTCAGATTTGTTTCAGAATATGTTATAAACATTATCAGTTCAGTCAGTTATCATAATCAGTTAAACTTAGAATAGTTCAGTCTTCCTAGCCAGTTTAGTTGGGAGTAGGATTTACCACCGAGCGAACCCAGGGATGGGGGTTCACCTGCTAGTTGAGGATGTGACCTTTAGTAGCAGTCCCCATATTCCAAAACTACATATCCAGCATAGGTTGAGTTGTTAACCTACCAGTTAAGGGTTTATCTCTTACTGGTACTTGCTAGTGAAGGGTAAACTTAGTCCTTCGGGACAATACTTTAGTGGATCCACATAGCCAGTGTTAGTACCCATGGCACGATACTGATACCCTTCCAATTGGGGTCATAGGTTAGACCCCAAATTGCTCATTGGGGCATGTCGGTTAGATGATAGCTCCCACGGTCTTAGTTCAATAATCAGCTCAGTAATTCAGTTTCAATTTCCTGGCTATTACATACAGATATCAGTAATTTAGTTATCATATTTTAGTATCTCAGTTTACAACTTTTATTCAGAACAGTTTTATGCTTGGTCACGCATCCTCAGTATTTATTGATTTCACACATCTTCAATGCTTACAGATTTTATGTGTTCTATTTAGTATTTCATGCTACTTATTGAGTCAGTTATTATTCATACATATGAAACCTTACATATAATACTACCTCATTTATCATACCAGTACATTCAAAGTAATAATCGCATACTCTTTTCTTGTGCTATGATATATTATATCATAGGTTCGGATGCTCAGTTCCCGGATCACGCATAGACTTTCCAGATCATCATCCATAGAAGTAGTGAGTCCTCATATTTTGAGGACATGATTTATTTATCTCAGATTACTTTATCAGTTTTAGTTATTTCCATTCAATCGGAGCTAGTTGGGGGTTTGTCCCATCCGCTTCTCAGTTAGTCAATAGAGGCTTTTCAGACTAGTACAGACAGCTAGTCAGTTTTTAGATTTCAGTTGTCATTATTAGACATTTTTTAGTATTATTAATTTTGTCTTATACACTTTATCATATTTATGACTTAAAACCTTATAGAATTTCTCAGTTATATTCTGCATATGATCTTTTGTTATTAGTTTTACTCAATGCTCACAGCAGGTACCAGCTCATGGGTTAGCTTGTGGTCCCTCGGGACTGTTAGCACTGTGTGGTGCCAAGGGTGTACTCTCAGGGCATTACACCTATAGAGTCTATAACAAAAGAACTCTTGGTGTTGAAGAAAGTGTTCATGTTATTTTTTATGAGTCTAGGATATGGAAAAATTGAGAAATACCAATAATGTAGACCTGGAGAAACTCATTCACATTCAAAGGTATGGATCTGCTGATGAAAGCATTGAGGAACAAATTATTCAAGATGTTGAAAATGATACAAATGGTGAAGGTAAAGAACTCAGGTCCTCAGCAAGATTTTTTTGAACCTGATGATTCACAACATGTATCCCAAGATCAAGCTAGTGAGGGACCTAGTACTAGTCAGCCTCAGTCAATCATAAGAAGATCTAACTAGAATCACAAGTCATCTAACCCTATTTAGAATCTCACCTCACTTTCAAATTTTGGCATGTAAACCTGGGCACAAGTTAGGTGTTTTGTTTCCCTCTCAGCATTCATATCCACCATTAAGCCTAAGAAAGTGAAGGAAGGACTTAAGGATGTTGATTGAGTAAATACAACACAAGAAGAACTTTATTAGTCTAAGAGAAGTAAAGTGTGGCACCTTATCTCCAGAACTGTAGATAAGACCATTATAGGAACTAAATGGGTGTATAGAAACAAACAGAACAAACATTTTATTATTACAAGAAACAAAGCTAGATTTGTATTACAAGGATACAATCAAGAAAAAAGGATTAAGTATGATGAAACCTTTTCTCCTATTTCAAGGTTGGAGGCTATAAGAATTCTCATTGTTTTTGATGCATAAATAGAATTCAAGTTGTTTTAAATGGATGTAAAAAGTGCCTTCTGAAATAGATACTTAAAGGACAAAGTTTATGTTGATCAACCACCTAGGTTTGAAGTCATTTATCAACCAAACCATATGTTGAAATTAGACAAGGTACTTTAAGGATTGAAGTAGGTCCCCAAGGCATGGTATGAAAGGTTGTTAAAGTTTCTTCTTAAAAATGGCTTTAAAAGAGAAAAATTGACAATACTCTATTTCTCAAATTAGAAGAAAAAATCTACTAGTTGTGCAAGTATATGTGGATGGCATTATCTTTGGTGCAACTTCAAACTCACTATGTGAAGAATTTTCTAAACTCATGGGACGTGAGTTTGAAATAGGTATATGGGTGAACTGAGCTTCTTTCCGGCATTGCAAATCAAGCAAACTTCTAGTAGAACAATTACTTATCAAGAAAAATAAATCAAGGAGATTTTGAAAAAAATCCACATAAACGATGTTAAGTCTATTGATACCCTTATAGGTACAAGTTTAAGGATAAATGCTAAGGATAGATGCCGATGAACCTAGTCCGTCGGTGAATGAGAGTATGTATAGAGGAATTATTGGGTTTTTTGTACCTGATTGCTAGTAGACCTGATATTATATTTAGTATGGAAATATAAGCTTTTCCAAAGAAGTCTCATTGGAAAACTGCAAAGAGAATTCTCAAATATCTAAAAAAAATAGAGGACCTAGTCTTATTCTATCCATCTGGTGATAATTTTAAACTATTTGGCTATGCTGATGCAGATTATGTAGGGTACCTAGTTTATAGGAAAAATAAATCTGTGATGGATCATTTCCTAGGGTCTTCTCCAATTCCATGGGAATTTGAAAAACAAAACTCAGTACACTTTCTACAGCTCATGCTGAGTATATAACAATTGTCTCTTGTTGTGCTCAACTACTTAGGATCAAGCATCAATTAAAAAATTTGGGGATAGTGTCTGATACTGTTCCTCTATTATATAACAGCACCAGTGCTCTCAATGTAGCCAAAAATACTATGTGGCACAAAAGGACTAGGCATATTAATGTTAGACATCATTTCCTCAAAGATAATATGGAGAAATGGGATATTTGTATGTTATGCAGGATTAAAGATCAAGTTCTGATATTTTCACAAAGGCTCTCCACAGGGACCAATTTAGGAAAATAGGCTCAAGCTAGGAATGATTAAGATTAATTGTTCTCCTCTAGTTTATCTTCTCTCCTGACATTGGCTATGACTAGGGAGCAGGTATCTTTGAAATAATTTGTTCATTTGGACTAACTCAGTTCCATACCTATTGTTGGTATACACACATGGTGGGTAAGTTGATGAGAGAGATAGATGAAAAAAACTTGAAAAAATACCTTTAACAAGAGAGAGACCAAGCACCTACTCCAAGGTTAGTGTCATATATATTGCTTTTTGAAAAAGTTTGAATTTATTGTTCTAAAAGGCCACATGTGCCTTCCCATCTCTCTATACCATTGTCACATTATTTGAAAAATAAAAAGGCATTTTCAATAGGGACTAGACATGCTTTTAGCTTCAATTCCAAACGTCGACCTTTTTTACTCTCTTTAAATTTCAAATCAAAACCCCAAATCCTTACTTTCTTACATTATATCTACAAATCATATTCTCAAAAATACTCTTGGTCACTCAGAATCTCAATTTATTCTTTTTTTTTTCTAAAATAGTCTCAACCCTCACCCCTTTTTAAACTCCCATTGTTGGCAAACGTCTTCAAAGCAATTTAGCACTAAATAAAAATTCCTTCTTTGAAGAAAACACCTCTTCTATGGAAGAAAAAGAAACCTCAACTAAAAATCTCCTACTTTGTTTGCAATTATTTCCAAAACCACTTACATCATTGTTGGGGATCATATCCTAACTACATCAACAATGGTTGAGTCTCCCATTAAGTTATTTATCCCTGAGCATCAACTTGGTCCTTTGAGTACTAAAGATACTATCGAGTTCTTATAGGGACCAGGTACCATTAATATTTCTAACTCCATTCCTGTTGAAGAACACTTGTTTGATGAGAATCTATCAATTAAAAGATCTAATCCTTCAAATTGTATAGTGGCAGGGGTAGACTGAGTTGGTGAAAGTTTGACACATTTAGTCAGAGACCATAATCTATTTCAAATAAAGTTGATAAACCCACATTACTTGAGTCACCAATTGAATCCCCTCATCTAATGTATGATGAACCCTAGTCTTAATTTATGTTAAAAAGAAACCACTGTTGACCTAGATGAAGTTGGTGATCTGACGTGGAAAAGATTTGGGAAGTGTGGTTCCAGAGAAAAAGAAAAGATAGACATTGCTAACAATTTGGTAAAGACCTATGGAACTTGAAGTACAAGAAAAAAGTTTATGATTGATGCTATAAAGGCCAGCAAGTCTGCTATTGTTCACTAGAGAAGAATGAGGAAAGTATCATTGCTAGAGAAAGAGAAAATATCCATAAAAGAGGTTGTTTAAGTGGAGGAGAATGAGAAGGAAGATGAGATAGAATCTGATGTTGATACTGCAATAATAATAGGAAAGAAGGGAGTAGGTATCTCAAGGCTGGCTAAGTCTTTTGTGACGAAGCCCAAAGCAGTTGCTCCTAAGAAGCATATCTTACTCAAAATAAAAGCAGTTGAGGCTCCTGAGAGACTTGGTCATGAAATTGACTCCACTACATCTGAAAAATTGGTTCAATCAATAAGAGGACCAAGTGCCCCTTCAAAGTGAAGGAAAGTTCAAAAGTAAGTAAAAGTTCTCACAAGGGAGGAGAGTACTGAAGCACTCAAAACTTAAAGAATGTTAAAAGAGAGTGCTTGATCTAAACATTGTTGATAATATGGAATGGTTGAGTTTCTTGAATATGAAAAATATCAAGAGTGTCTTCACTTGTTTAATTTACCAATTCCTATAATTCATGAAAAGGAAGTGAGGGATTTTTACTATGCCTCTAAATTCTCTAAAGAAGGTCAAGGTGTGTCTACCATGCACACGGTGTTGGGATCTATCTTGATGCAACTGTGTTTGGTGAAATTCTTTATGTTTCTATGAAAGTGATTGGGTTCATAAAGGACAAGGTGCCATTTTTTGAGTTTATGCAAGAAGCAAGCAAAATCACTAGAAAATCAATAGTTTGAGTGCTCAAGAAGTGCCTGAAAGGGGAGTTTCAATTTTTCATTGAACTTGTTAACAAAGTCTTGTTCCCATGATTAGAAAAGTAAACAATAGCTCAACAGTGGACCTGTTCCTCATGAAGACCCTTAGCAAGTTTGGGATTTTTAATCTTCTCGCATTCTGATAGAAAAAATTTACAAAGTGATGCATGTTAAATATGGGAAGAATGTAATGGCATATGGCTACCTCCTAAATAAGGTATTTGATCATTCTAAGGTTTAGTGTTCAAAAGGATTGGCTAGCTTAGTCAATATAATCTTCTTCATGACTATATTTATTGAAAATGGCTATGTGGAAGGAAAGGTAGGGGCAAAACCTAAGTCACAGGTATCATAACTCATTGATGAACAACAAAAGGCTAGATGCTTAATTAGAAGACATTACTACTTTTATAGCCAAAATGTATGCAAAATCTCTCAATTGAAGGCAACACAGAAGTACGTCATAGTTAAGAGACCTGGTACTACTAACACTCTTTGTGAAAAAATAAAAAAACCGACGAAATCGGTCAAGGATTTGAATACTAAATTCAAAGGTCTAAACATTGAAGTTAAGAAATAGAATAAGCAGCTTCTCAATTCACATGTAGCTAAAAGTGTGTGTATGGACTTGGTCCTTCGTTCCCTTGCTCCTAAGCCTCCTTATTTTAAGACCTTTTTTCAATTATCCTTGTTCTCATGTTCTATGTTTTTTTTTTTGCTTTTTGGCGTAAGTTTTTTTGTTGCCTCTGTGGCTAATTTGGAATAGTTTCTTTATGTGTTTTTATTTAGTTAATTATATTTGATATTGTTGTTTTCTCTTATGAATGGAATGTTTTACTTATATCTATCGTCTATATCACTTTTTAACTTTGTTCATTCATGTTAGTGATGCCCCAGTGGATATGAGGGAACCTCATACACAGTTTACTTATCTTAGTTTAGTGTTGTTACTTTTTGTGATGCCAAAAGAAGGAAGACATTATCCATTACTGGGTAGTCTTGGTTTATATCACGGTACCTTCTCCCTTTTAGATAGAAAGGAACATAAAAGGAGAAATCTAGTTTATAGAGGAAACTGATTTCTAAGGGAAAGAAAGAACCTAGATGATAGAGGGAACTGATTGATTGGGGGAATAGCCAAAAATATTTTATATAGTTTGGCATCATAAAAAAGGGAAAAAATGTTGTACTTTGGTTTTGATGATTTCCAAAAAAAAGTTCAAGAGTGGAACTCTGTACTGTTGTTTCGGCTGGTAATGCTGCAGCAGTGCAACGATTATTGTGCTAACACTTGGTCCAATAGAATATTGTCAAGATTTTTCTCTCTAGTATAAAATCAAGATATGTGAAGAGTAACAACTAATCTTTTCATAGCTCAAAAGGATTTATCTCTCAAGGAAAAGTTATTCTCAGAAAGAGGAACACTGCTCATTTCAATAGAGGGACCTGATGTTATATTTGAGTATTGTTTCTTTTGCTCTTGAAATAGTAAAATATACTCATATGCTACAAAGGAGTGTAGATATTTGGTCTTGTCTAAGTCTTTGTCTAAGTCGTATGAACTAGAGTTTGTTGTCATTTCAACCTTTGTTTATTCAAATTCTATTCACCATGTTTTATGTTATTCTGGGTAGAGTTATTTAGGAATGTTAACTAGAGTTAATTGGCGTGTGGTTGTGGTAGAGTTGTTTCATCAATATTATAATAGAGTTATTACAAGATTTAGCATTAAGATTTTAATCCTAGTGATTATTGGAGTCTGTAATCACACCTTTTTCTCGAAGTTAGAGGAGTTTTTCGGAAATCCTGTGCAACAGGTCATGGTATTTCCTCCTTTGAGCACGGAGGTTTCCATGTAAATATTGAGTGTTCTTTACTTTCATAACTTAACATCTATCTTACTTATTTTACTATTCTAGTGCCTAAGGGACCTGGTCCCTTTGTTTGTGGTGGACTCATATAAGCCAACACATGATATTTATAGGGCAACCTCTTAACTCATGGAAGTTAAATCATGACCTACCTCATAGGATTTCTCAATAACTTTCCAAATCGACTGAGTAATGATTGATTAATAACTCCAGCTATCCTAGGATTAAACTTTTAATCCCCTCCTCTTGTAACAACTTTCTTAAAAGACTCATAATAATCACTCTATTGTAATCTTATACGCATTATCAACTAGCTCTAGCTGAACAACTCCAAAACAAACAATAAAATAAGGATAACGGCACCTACTAAAGCTTTAATAACTTGGATTAGGTTTACAATGTTAAAGTAAAATGCAAAGACTCAAAACAACAAAGAACCAAGAACAACTAACATTGATAGCGCACAGGTCCCTTATTGAAACGAGCGTTGATTTGAGAAAAAATGGAAACTTTTGCAAAGACAAATGTGAAATTTTAGGATATGCAATGAAACAATCCTTATGATTATTTTTCAATCATTATGTGCTTTGCCATTTTATCCTTTCTCGGAGTTGATTTATGGTATTCGTGGTTTGTAGGTATGAGTGACATAGTTTCATAGGCAATTGGTAGAAAAATATATGAGTTTTTTATTTGGAACATTAGAAAGTTGATATGGTTGACTTTAGTTAACATCTATAGAAGTTGATTTTGTATTGAAATTTTATTTGTGTCATTAGTTTCGTAACGTGTTTTTTAGGTTAGCCAGACTATTGGTATTAGACCTCAAAATTTCTATGATATTATTTTTATACCGCTTTCATGTTTAGCGGTGATTTTTGAGTTGAATTATGATAAGGGGTGATAATGGAACCAATATAAAGTGTTTTGAAATTTTTGGATTGCATATGGGGTCATTTTGGGATCCCAAGCTAGTGAGGATCCAAGATAAGAGCATGCCACACCCTTGGAGTGGTGCAATAAGGGAGTGCCACACCTAAGGGTGCTAAAACACTAGTTTCATTTTTTGTAGTTTGGGGTTGAGGGATTTTTTGTATTTTACCTATTAAATAATATCCCAATCATAAAAAACACAATTCCTACCCTTATAACTCCAATTGTCTAATCATTCTTATCATAAAAACTCTCAAAGCACAAAAGAGGAGTTTCTTTTAAAAAATTCAAGCTTCCAAGGTTTCAATTAGAGTTTCCCTTAAGAATTCACAAGTTTATGTATGTGGGGTTTGAACAAGGATAACTTTTCATCCTTGTGCCCAAAAGTTAAGTTTTTATCTTAAATTTGAGATTTTTGTAACTAGGGTTCACACCTATTTTCCTTATGCTTGAGTTTATAATGTTTTATCATGAGTTGTACATTATTTTATATATGTTTTCATGCTTATTTAAATTTATCTACTAAAGTTATTTCAAGCATTGAGTTATGACATTTTAATATAAAGTGTCCATTAGTTGACAAAAGATTACAATTTGAGCATTGAACGTTCAGTTTACAATAAGTTTAAGTTTACTAGTTTGAGTTTCAAAAGAATTATAGTATAATCATAGTTTCAATTTTATATCAAATTTCAGACAAGCTATGAATTTCACATAAGAAACAAAGAATTTGAGAAACAGTGGCATATTATATTTTCAAACTTATTAGCTTATATGCCTATTTTGAGGTGAACTTCATAGATACGGTACGAGAAATAGTACGATTTTAGGAGTAGTATATAGCACCAAGAGTGGAATGTGGGTTTAGCGCATTCTATTTCCTTGAAACTATGTACCACCTTAGGTTATTTAAACTTGTCCAAATGGGCATACCATTTATATTATTCAACTTGTCCAATCAGAGATGTTTAGGTGATCACCAAAGTTAGTCTTTATACCGTGGCAAGGTATATTTTGCCATTGCAAAGAGGGTTTGAGTCATCGTGCTCTTTCGATGAGGGCTTGAGTCATCGAGCTCCATGTTGCTTGCATGGTTTATGTCGGTTACGATAATCTCCCACAGAAAAGATATTGTAGAAACTAAGTATAGTGACTCACCAAATCTATCAGATTATGGTTTTTTATTCATGTTTTATGATATTTTAATTTTTAATTATTTTAGTATCTTGGAGAGTTTATTTACATTTAACTTGCATGTTTTAAGATTATGCATTTATTTAGTTTTACTTGAGTTATCGAACTCCATGTTGCTTGCATGGTTTATGTCATTTATGAGAATCTCCCATAGAAAAGAGTATTTTAGAAACTAACTATTGTGACTCACCAAATCTATCAGATTATGCTTTGTTATTCATGTTTTATGATATTTAAATTTTTAATTATTTTAGTATCTTGAAGAGTTTATTTATATTTAGCATGCATGTTTTAAGATTATGCATTGATTTAGTTTTACTTATTGCATTCACCCCCACCTACTCTGTACATTCCAGAAGTACTGACCACATATACATCTATATGGCTACATTATTTGGTAATATAGATACCAGTTGTAGCCCACAATATCATGGTCAGGCAGTTCATAGCTTCCAGCTAACAAGTGATGTGTTCTCTTTATTTGAAGATTCCTATCAGTTTGTAGATTCAGTATTTTATTTCTATTCATTTGTATTAATTAGGGATAGCTGAGATTCATGTCCCAACTACTTATAGTCAGTATTAGTAGAGGCTTTATAGACAGTCAGTCAGAGTTTATGTGTTCAGTTTTAGTTTTCTTTTGTATAATCTATTAATGTAAATATTTTTAATTAGTATTGTATTGAAAAAGTTCATCTAATGACATCTCTTTTGCTCATTATTTTCAGTTTTATGTATTTATTAGTTGCTCACAAATTTTGCCAATATCATAGGTTAGCTTGGGATCACTTGTGGTTCTAAGTATTGTGTGACATCCAAGGGGTAGTCTTGAGGTATTACAAAACTTGGCATCAGAGCACAGAGTTCAAGTGTCCTAGGGTGTCTGTGAAGTCGTGTCTAGTAGAGACTTGCGAAATGGTACAATGACATTTTTACTTTTCTTTGAGAGGCTATTGGGCATTTAAGAAATGCTTCTCTTCTTTTATACTCTAGATCATGCAGTAAAGTTATTCTCTTAGAAATTTTTGTTGATTCGTGTGTTTCTCCAAAATCCTCAAACTTTGACTTATCCTTGAATTAATGTAAGTGGTATATTTCAATTCCTCCCGAGATGATGCTCTCAGATTTACTATCAATAACTTCAAAAGTCATACAAAGGTCTTGAGAGGATCCCATTAATATGTTTAAAGTCCTTTAATTCATAAGCTTATGCCTTTATCCACATGAGTTGTACCGTTAAGACATAATATGGCATGTATTTAGATTTCTCTTTAACCCTTCATTACATATAACATTCGTGAGAGGAGAGAGTATATACCTATATTATTGAATAGAATTTTCATTAAGGGATATTGTAACTTAGAGTGTTATGATTCATAAATAGGAGAACATCCTTAGAGTTGGAAGTATGGATTTAGAAGTGTTGTGACAAGAAAGATGGGGATAGCAATTGGTTAAAAGTGTATATATTGACTTATGCATTATTTTGAGATAGTATTAAGGTAATATGTTTTTGGGTGTTAACTAGAGGCTAGTGAGTGTGGTGTAGATTTCATGGTGAAAAGTAGAGAAGGAGTTATTAGCTAAGCTAACTAAGAGTATGCTTGAAGTAGGATAGGTTCTCTTGATGGTATTTCATTATGCTAGAAAGGTATAGGTTATTAATGAAAGTTTTGGTGGTTAAGGGTTGTTAATCTAGCTTTCCACGTGGTCATTAAAAAGAAATTAGTTGATGCTTATATGTCCATGAATATAATTTAAATATATGGGTGTATAAGTGGTAGTAATGTGTGAAAGGAGGATATACTAACTGATTATGATAAGGTAGACTATAAGATTATGATTAATTATATCTTTCAAGCAAGAATAGTATGTGAAGTTGTGTTATTAATTATGTTTAGTACTAGACACTAAGTTGGAATAATGGATGATTATCAAGATAAAAGTAATAATTACTTAGGATTGTGATGCTAGTTATATGAAAGGTGAGATAGTAGGATTGAAATAGTGTATGCAAGAATTTAAGTTCATTTATCACAAGTAAGTATGTTGGTGTAGGTATGATGTAGAGGTGTACCCAAGGTAGTATGTGGTTGCATTATTTTTTTAAAAGATTATTAAGTGGCATATGTGTTTTGATAGTAGCCTTGAGTTGCTAAGTGTGAATAAGGTTTGTTATATAGTATATGGTGTTCATAATAGCTATGTTAGGGTCTATACGTTGGCGATGTTGGGTTTTTTGGTACGATTTTGATTCTCATGGTTTAGGGAAAAATATAAGTTTAGAGGTGTGATATTAGTAAAATATGAAGAAAATGTCATATTGTATATTTATAGAGGCATGTATGTTTGCTGAGAATACTATAAGTATATGACAATGGTTATTGAAGCTAGAGAAATTTAAGGGTGGTATATATGAAAGGAGTGTCCAAGAATAAAGTTAGTATTTTCCAAAACATATTTATCGGAGTAAGGTGAGCATTCACGTATAGACCGTTAGAGTAAAGAAATTATGAATTAGTCTTGAAGATATGAAATAGTTCCATAGGCTAAGAATGTTGGCTTTGTTCTACGGGGGAGATGACAGGGTGAAGAACCAAATTGAGTTTTGTGAATTATATTGTGAGACATGTCAATAAGAGTTTTGATGAGATAGTGATCTATTTTTACTCTATCATATTCATTAAATTTTAGTCATTATGGCACCCTATCCATATCTTGCATGATAGAGCAATGCCTGTGAGCCATGCCTATACACTTCATATATATTCATGTTCATTCTCAGTTCCTAGTAAAAGAAGTAATAGCTTCACTTCGTGATCCAAGTCATTCCCCATAAACCTAAGAGTTCCAAACTTATGTTAAGTAACTTATAATAAATATGAACCCATGTTTCAGAGTGTGCTCAATTTTTTGAACTCATGATACACCCTTAATTACTTGTGAAATTCACATTATGTCATATATGTCCTCAGTTAGATCTTTTTAATGAATCCATGCCTGTCATACTCTATTATTCAAGCCATATCAAGTGACAAAGTTATGTATAGTATTCTTCATGCTTTAGGTCCTTGTGTTCTATCACTTCAGTAACCCTTTTAATGTTAAGATAGTGGTGATTAAAATGGATGAACAATGGTTTAGATGAGAGAAAGTAAATATTTCTCATTAGGGAAGATTGTCATATGCTTGTTTTATATAAGGCTATAAGTGTTAAGGAAGATTGAAGCAAAGCTTTGGTATATGTCATAGTTAGTTGAGAATTCTTGGTGTGTCTTATTAGGGATAATTCATGAAATTATTATTGATAGAGGTATTAAAGAATATGGGAAAGATTTTTAGCTGACTTGGACCCTTAGAAGTTTATGTGTGGTTATAATGATAGGCTTTCATGTCATGGTGGTATATAAATAGATAAATACATTGTGCGTTAGTGAATTCCTAATAAGATCTTAGAGTTAGTTGTTGATGTGGTAAGGAGTATTATTCTTGAGTTGGGAGCTCTAAAAAGACACAGGATATTGAATTGCATAGTTTAGACTAATATTGTTGTGTTATGTATTGTACCTTATGGCTCCGAGATAGGCTTGAACATGGTTGGAGTATGTAGTTCAACTCAAACTTTGGTAGGAGTAGTCACCTATACCTATGTGAAGGTTATAAGTTGCATCGCATGAATCACAGTACTTAAGAGGAAGAGTATAGTTGAGAAAGGTGTTTGAGAAGTGTTGCTAAGCTTGAAAGTAAACATTTGCATTTACTAAGGCAAAGTAATTCTATTCTAACTTTTATTATATATGCCTATATTCAATATTATATACTTTTAGCCATGTTGTGATCCCTTATTTAAATTCCATATTCAAATTATGTCTACAATTCTTTCTATCAATTGTTATTAGAATTTTACAAGGAGAGTTTGAGGAAACTCATACTTCCTTCTTAGTAACTCTTGAAAATCTTGCTGCATTAGCTATCGCTTTACTGTTCTATATGTATGATTGGGTCATGAATGTTTCAAGTGAGTTCTAAACTCCCAGCATGAATCAACTCTTTATAGTCAATCAACTCAGCTAAAAAATTAGTCTTATGATAGAAGTTTTATCGTTTCAGCTCACTTATATCCTTCATTAGTAGACATGTCATGTCTACATTATTTTATACAATTCCTATGTATGTGTACCTGTTCCATATGTATCAGCTGAGTCGATACCTTATCAAGAGGTGATTCCAATTACGAAACATGATCAATTTGAGAAATTTAGTTCCATGTTATTTTTCTTAGAGTAAAGCAAGTTTCATATTTTTTCCTAGCGAGACCATTAGATAGTAATTATTTTTTCTTGACCTCTATTCGAGGATGAATGATCTCAAGGGGTGGATAATTTTAGACACAACAATTTCTATGATTTTATTTTTATACCTCCTTAGTATTTAGCGATAACTTTTGAGTTGAATTATAAGGGATCATAATGGGACTAGTAGGAATTATTTTGGAATGCATTTGGGTTCATTTCGGAACTCCAAACCAGTGAGGGTCTACGATAAGAGCGTGCCACGCCCAAGGGTGCAAAACCCCCAGTTTTAGTTTTTTTAGTTTAGGGTCGGGGTCCCTGTTGGTCTTTTACCTATTAAACGACTTTACAATCATATAAAACGTAATTCCCACCCTTATAACTTCATGTATCCAATCCTACTTCTCTCAAAAACCCTCAAAGCACAAAAGAGGAGTTTCTTTTCCGAAATTCAAGCTACCAAAGTTTCAATTCAAGTTTTTCTCATGAATTAATAAAGTTCATGTATGTGAGGTTTGAACAAGGATAACTTTTTATCCTTGTGCCCAAAAGTTCAGTTTTTATCATGAAATTGAGATTCTTATAACTAGAGTTCATACCCATTTTTCTTATGCTTGAGCTTATGATGTTTTATCATGAGTTTCACATTGTTGTGTATGTTTTTTTATACTTATTTAATTTTATCTACTAAAGTTATTTCAAGCATTGAGTTATGATATTTTTATATGATTTTTTCATAAGTTGATAAAATATTACAATTTGAGCATTGAGTATTCATTTTACAAGAAGTTCAAGTTTACTAGTTTGAGTTTCAAAAGCATTGCAGTATAATCATATTTTCAGTTTTATATGAGATTTCAGACAAGATATAAAGATCACATAAGAAGCCAATAATTTGAGATAGAAATAGTGGTGTATTATGTTTCCATATTTATCAGCTTATATGCCTATTTTGAGATGAACTTCATAGGTAAAGTATGAGTCATAGTATGATTTTGAGAGTAGTATCTAGCATCGAGAAGGAAATGTAGGTTTAGCGCATCCTATTTTTCAGAAACTACATGTCACCATAGGTTATTTCAGCTTGTTCAAATGGGAATGTTAGTTATATTATTCATCTTGTCTAATTGGACATGTTTATGTGATCACCATAGTCAAACTTTATATTCTGGCAAGGTATATGTGGCCGTTGTAATAAGGGTTTGAGTTATCGTGCTCTTTTGATAAGGGCTCGAGTCATCAGACTCTATGTTTCTCGCATGGTTTATGTTAGTTATGAGAATCTCCAACAGAAAATTTTATTTCAGAAACTAAGTGTAGTGACTCATCTAGTCAATCAGATTATGCTTTGTTATTCATGTTTTATGATATTTTAGCCTTCAGTTATTTCAGTAACTTGGTGAGTTTATTTACACTTAGAATGCACATTTTAAGATTATGCATTGATTTAGTTTTACTTATTGCATTCACCCCCACTTACTCAGTACATTCCAAAAGTACTGACTATATATACATTTGTGTGGCTACATTATTTCATGATGTAGATACCAGCTGTAGCCCACAATATCATGGTCTGACAGTTCGCATGTTCCAGCCAACAGGTGATGAGTTCTCTTTATTCGAGGACTCCAGTCAGTTTATTGATTCAACATTTTATTTCTGTTCATTTATATTGATTAGGGACAACTGGGGGTCATGTCCCAGCTACCTATAGTTAGTATTAGTGCAGGATTCATAGACAGTCAGTCAGAGTTTATGTATTCAATTTCAGTTTTAGTTTCCTTTTGTATAATCTTGTGATGTAAATGTTTCTAAATGGTATTGTATTGAACAAGTTCAGGTAATGACATCTCTTATGCTCATTATTTGTAATTTTATGTATTTTATTTAGTTGCTCATGTATTATGCCAGTATTATAGGTTAGTTTGGGGATTACTTGTGTTTCTAAGCATCGTGTGACATCCAAAGAGTAGTCTCAGGGTGTTACAATTGGTTCAAGTCTTAAGTTATTCATATGAATTTTGAATGAGATTTTTGTCACAACCCAAATCATGAATTGTTTAGATACCTACACATTTCTATTCTAGATAGGAGAACCCTTACCACCCAACTATCCATTTAATGTAAAAGTTAAAAAATAAATTCCAAAACCGTTGAATTCAATGGATTCATAAAACTACTTTTATTTAGTATAATTGATAAGTAAATATAATATCAAAAATAACCAAAATTGAATCTCCAGAATCTATATAAATAGGTACAAGAGAACTAGACAAGGCGTAGAAGAATTCATGACACAACATCCATGTAGGATGAGAGGGAAGGAGATGTTGGAGAATGATCACTGTCACTATTATTGAAACTCTAACTGACCTACAACATTGATATATCCTATGAAGGAGATATGGTATTTTTATTAGTAGAATCATACGTATTGGTAGGCATCATCCACCGACCAGGGTTAGAAACACATAATAATAATAATAGCAAATAGGAAGCCTATTCACACAAGTATCTCTTCTTACACTTAGTCTCTCTGTGAACTACGTGTCATTTAATATTTTTTATATCGTTGTTCTTTGATAATCCCTTCTACCCCTCAAAATTATAACAACAATAATGTAATTCTATTTTGAAACTATTACCGATGGTATAACATATTTCATGATATCATTACTTCTAGAAACATAACCCACATCTCTTACTCACGTATATTGTTATAACAACTCTACACTTCTCTCGCTCTATCATTAATCCTACTTTCATGACAACCTTCGCTCCTTATTATACTAACATTAACCAGGGAGATTACAATAACTAAGGTAATTTATAACATTAACAACTTTGCAAGAAGGGACACTACAATATACATTATGAATATAACTATATATACAGGAGAATAATATTTCTACATAATTAGGGTATACCTTATACTCACACATTGATACAATGCACAATCATCATCATCAACATAACTGGTCTCTCAAATAGCAGTAGTTATAATCAAATAACTGGTCCACGCAAGAAATCAATTGCACTTAAGCAGATTCTTCAAAAAGTTTTACCACAACATATATATATATATATGTTTATATATATATCTTCAGCAGGAAAGTTTTTTTGATCAAATCTATTCTTAGGATGAAATAAAGAAAAAAAAAAGATATGCCAGTGTCCTAACACTACAAATCACTCTCCAAAGGCATGAAATGTCATATTTTTTGTCAGAATATGAATAATGTATGAATGCAAACATGCACAACTTCTCTTTCATTTTTCAACTCATCCTCATCAACATCAAAATCAATATTATCAATAGCATGAACCTCATGATCTCAACATCGTACATAATATCATCAAACTATTATCAACATCATGAACATTATGACTGTTAACATCAAAATCATGAATTTCATGATTTCAATATCATACTCACTACTATATGACCATCATGCATCAATGTAATGAATGACATGAACCTCATGACTATCAACATCAACATCAACATCATCAACATAATGAAATATCACGATCTCAACATCATACTCAATATAATGAGATCACCAGCATCAACATCACGAATCAATGAAAATGGAAGATGTATTAGCCTGGAGGTGAGTCACAAACACCCAATTAAAATCAGATGCAAGAAACAACAATCGAAGCAAATCTTATAAGTAATGAAAATCCATAAATGCAGTGAAAAATCACTAGTGACCAAAAGAAGTCGCGTAAATTCATTCGCATATAGCACAGAGGCAACTAATTTTATTTTCCAACGTATACTAATTCTTACGGTATAAAATCACGTTTGACATTTCTACCCTTTTGTTTGGTCTAGTTGAGATTCATTTATGCATCAATATATGTATATATATAATATATATATATGTGTGTATCTGTGTGTATTTATGCATACCTTTATATAACCTCTACTAGTTCATAGGTATTCAACTGGATAACAACGCCAACCTCCTAACCCTAATGCCTATTCCTACTTTTAAGTACTTCCCATATTCCTTACTAATATTTCAAACCTGAAATCACGAATTCTTGACATTATTACACCTACACTTGGAATTACGCTACTCTATAACTATTCCACTTGCTTAATTAACTCTCATGACACTTAATCTTAAGTAGTCATTCTAACGTAGTTTTTACTTCACATTTATACCTCATTGCCACTTTCTAATGAGAGTCACATATTATATTAATTACTACGAACAACATATATTAATTTTAGTTTTCTCCCTTTTCTCCTTCTTTATCATACTTATACCACACTAGACCTAGAAGAAAATTGTATTCATTCACCCGATTATGATTCTCTTAAGGTATGACCAAATTCATGCCACGAATATCACATCAGCATGATAAAACTATCATATACTACTTTATTAAACACTAATAGGACTTTTATCACTATCGTCCATCCAAACACCATGCCCAAAGGTCGAAGACATGAAATCTCTCGACATTGCTATAAAAATTTTAATCATCTAACCCAAGCCTACTATAATTTAATCACAACCTACCTTACCTTATAGACAAATCATATTGATACTGAGAGGAGACTTGTCTCACACATGCTAAGTGTCTTTTTATGTTAGGTTTCCACCGAGTGCGCCTCAAAACTGCCCTCATGAAGCTTGGCCTTTAAAATCTCATGACTGTGGAGGTAGAGTTTATTCAAGGTGTTTTTAAGAGAAAAGGACAACCTCAAAGGGTTAAAATAAGAGAAAATTTAAAGAAAAGTATGGGCTGGCTACTTTCAGGGTACTTTTATAATGATAAATTTTACCGCTGTAGCGATAAGTAACTTACGGGCCTATTTTCTTTTGAATTCTCGACTAAATTATTTTGGGACCTATTTTTCCCATGAATTAAATTCTATCAGGTCTTCTAGGAGGATTTTATTCATCATAATTTTTTTTTGGAATAATTTTTGACATAACAACATTTTCGATCATTACATTAGGTACCAATTTACTTAGTGTTCATCCCCAAATTCATTGTTGAAGAGAGTTTTAGGCTGGATTCTCAAAATTAAGCATATACACCACAGACCACAGAATACTAAGCTCTAGGAACAAAGAATGATATCTATTACTCAAGAAATATAATTTGTAAAATTTATGTATGAGCCATTTAAAATTTCTGGAATACCACATGATATTATGAAGCACAAAGATTTGGGGAGACAGCAGAAAAAATGGGGAATGAAGAATTGAAATTTACGATTTTATTGATACAACAGTAAAATTACTACTATAATAGTTCACAGGCCTATTGAGTCTTCCATTACCATGGTACTTTTACCGCTGCAGTAGTACTTTTACCGCTACAACAATACTGAGGCTGTATCTCAGGACTTTAACCCATTTCAGTCCATTTCATAATGCATATCTCGAAATTAAATATCATGAACTAACCCCTTTACAGTAATCTCTATAATCATGGTTCTATTAAATTATTTCGCATACCAAAAGTTTCTATGACTTTATAAAATCTTCCTCTAGCACATTAACTACTAAAATCAATACTCCATAATCCACTATTACACACTAATCCACAAAATACCTGATTTTCAGTCAAAACAACACTACTTTGAGGTTTGTTATTTTTATACTAGGAAGAAATTTAGCGGCATGATCCAAACCAGGGCCTAGCCGTATCGGGTGCACAAGTCATATCGAGATCGGATATCACCCCCAATACCTAACCATAACTACCCCGCAACCTATGTTGGATGAATTCCAAACATATAGTAAGATAAAACAATTACAATTGAAAGATGATAATAAAATCCATAACCATAACCAACTAGACATCTAACCAAACGTCCAACCGGCATCAGCCGCAATACCAATACCAATGCCAAGTATAACACCAATACGAAAACCACCCATGTCACTAGCAGTCACATAAAGCCTCGAACCAAAAACAAAGAACATCCGGTCGGGATATACCCCCGACCATAGCCAAAATCAAAGTCCAAGAAATAAAAATAATGTAAAGAAGACCATATCATGAAATGGATAGTTCTGGAGTATGGAAGCTAATCACTTCAGTCTGACACAAGGCTATCCTTGAATCCAATCACTGAGCAGGAGGATTAGTATGATCGATTTTTGCATCGCATGGGGATACAGTGCCCGAAGACGGGTTAGCGGGTGAATGCTAGCATATACTTAGGTATAAGGATAAAATAATGCCATTATTCAAAACAAAAGTAAATAATTATCTACAACCACATACATACATATACCAAATTAGGAAAGGGAATTGGGTTTAGCATACATTTAAAACCTTTAACCTGGGTTATGTATATTGACCATCCTACAACCACCCATGGGCTATATGAGTCCAGTGTTACCCCCTGAACAAGCCCTTGAATGAGCCCTAATGCGTCTAGCCGGATGAACCAGAGATATCACAGGGGTCAAGAATTCTCGTGTACCCTTCTCCCTCCATGATACATATATACAAGTATAAACTTAGGGGATTCTTATGTATGGTCACTATGAACAACCCTCATGTCGGCAAACATGGGTTTCCAGTATTAGTCAATTGGACTCACACCTTCACGGTTAGCTATCACAACCGCCATTACTTCTTAATTAAAACCATTAGCATATAACTAAACCACCAATTCCAGAAGTTAAAATACCAAGGCATTATAAAGTGGTATCATCATACCGACAATAGCTTGTAAGCAATGTCATTAGCCAACACTTAGGGGATTCCTATGTACCTCATAGGATTTCCAATCAATCAAAACCATGGCCACCAAGGCCTTTCCAAATCATTTAATTCAATCAAACCAATTTATGTTCCTTTACCATATTATGCAATGCAAAGGTTTTAATAAAAGTCAAACTATGTGACAAAAACATTCTCATTAGCATTTTAACAAACATGTTGAGGGTATACAGTTTCCAAAACCAAAACCAAGTACCAATTTTCCATTCCTATTCAATTGTAATAACCAATAATATTTTAATCCCGATCCAGCTCTTGGTTGCATACTTAAAGGGTACAAGGCTTTAAAATTTCACCAAGTATTGAGGGCTTAGTCATTTTCAAGAGTCCTAAATTTTACAAATTTTTATTTGGCTTTACAGACACTGAAATGTGGGTTTTTAAGTTGGTTTATTGTGACACTCCATATTTTCCTAGCATAATCTAAGTCCCAATACATGAGTATTTATGTATAAAATTTTGAAACACTTATTATTTTTAAATTTAGAGCATTTAATTGAGTAGGAAATTCAGTTAGCTTTTCAACAATATAACATTTTCCTAAATCCGATAATCGAGAAAGAAGTTATGGCAATTTTAAGTTTCAGTCGTTAAACACCATCATTTTAACCTTTAGTGCATCGCAGAGCAAGCCAATCTTCATTTTGGAAAATTTTAGTGAGAGTCCGCGATCCTGACACGTCACGCCATAGGCTAACTAGACATTTGTCCATTTTCAGTGTTGAAGCGCGATACCACCGCATCGCAGTGAAGTTCCAGGTCCTAACCAGTAAAGGATCGTGATTTGCCTGGGTCGCGCCACAAACCAGTTTACCAATTTTCCAATGCCAGTGACACAACACAATAGCACTGCATCACGCCAGCATAAAAAGTTGGGATTTTCAGTCAGTTTCAAGTTTTAATTCCAAGGGCTTTTAAGTACTTTTCCTTTGTCCCAGTCAGCCCCAAACACGAAATTAAGTCCCTAATAACCTAATTGGGAATTATTCTAATCAATTTTCCCCCAAAATCAAGAACATTCTCTCAAGTAGCAAAACTCTAACCTTCAAGCATCAAGGTCAAACCTCAAGAACTTTCCATCAACCCTTCCAAATTCTTCATCCCAAGTATGCTAGATGTTCATCCATGGATCCCTTTCATCCATGAAGTCCAAGAAACCTTTTTAAATTATAAAATTGTGATCTTTTCAAAAAATTATGTTTTAAATTGTAATTTCACCCATGAATCTCCATGAACTATGATTCTATACCATGTTACCATGAAATTATTTTTAATATTTAATCCTCCATGTTTTAACGTTGTTATTTAATGAACAAGATCACGATTTAACTCTATAATGTTGGATTCATTCTATTTCTTCTAGTTTTAGGACATTCCTATGATTGTTTTAAACCATGACTACAAATGTTTGATAAAATGCCTAAAATAGTGATTAATTTAATAAAAGCCTTCATGTTTTGTCACCTAAAGCTTTAGTGTCTTTTTAGTATTGTTGTTTTAAGTCCTGGGAGTTTTGAATACCCAAAATCCATAGCTTTTTATTTAATTCTAGTCTCAGTACATTACAGAATAACTTTAGATTATACTATAAGAATTTTCAGAATAGTCACATATTAGTCAGTTAAACTCAAAATAGTCTAGTATTTTAGTGTCTTTAAGTTGGGAGTAGGATT
This sequence comes from Capsicum baccatum var. pendulum, assembly GCA_030864225.1. Lineage (NCBI taxonomy): Eukaryota > Viridiplantae > Streptophyta > Magnoliopsida > Solanales > Solanaceae > Capsicum > Capsicum baccatum. The sequence continues at coordinate 188,699,947 of CM061554.1, forward strand.
TAGCACCGACCAAGTGTAGGGATGATGGATTCTCCGTCAGATAAGCAGAGTTGCAAGTAGAAGTCCCTATACTTTAAAACTATGTATCCAGTATGGGATATGAGTAGTCACATGTTAGATTAGGCTTAACTATCTCGCAGGGGTCACCTATCAGTTCAGCCTTGACACACTTTATCCTTTGGACATTATATTAGTTTAGTATATCCACAAAGCCATCATTAGTACCTGTGGCACGGTATTAATACCCTTTCAATTGGGGTTACAGGTTGGAACCTGATAAGCTCAAATGAGGAATGTCGGTTAGATGATACCTCCCACAGTCTCAGATATAATCTTAGTTACAGTCCCAGCTCAGTTATTCAGTCTTAGTATTGTTTGACCAAAGAATATAGATATCAATATTTTTCAGTATTTTAGTTTATAGATTTTACTTAGTTTATGTTATATGCTTGGTTATACATCCTCAGTATTTACAGATCTTCATGCATTTTCAGTATCTACAGATCGTATGCTCTTTATTCCGTACTCCATTCTTTACATGTATACCCAGTTAATTATTATTATTCCTACTCATGAGACCATGCATATCAGCCTACCTTATTTACCATATCAGTACATTCAAAGTATTGATCGCCTACCTTTCTTTTGCATAATGATGTATTATATCATAGGTGCTGATGCTCAGTTCCCAGATCGTACTTAGTCCCACAGATCATCAGCAGTTCAGAAGTAGTGGTGAGTTCTCATTATCTGAGGATGGATTATATTACTTCATGTCTTTATCTCAGTAGTTAGTAGAGTTAGTTGGGGTTTGTCCCATCAACTCATAGTTTTCCTTTTATAGGCTTTTTAGACACTAAAGTTAGCTATTTAGATTATTTAGATTTCACTATTTTTCCAGATTCATAATTCAGTAGCCATTTCATGATTTAAAACCTTATGGAAATTCAATTATTCTTCCATATTCATGATTATGTTATTCAGTGCTTACAGTAGGTACCAGCTCATGGGTTAGCTTGTGGTCCTTCGAGATCGTAAGCACTGTGTAATGACTAGGGGGTAGCCTCGGGTTATTACAAACTTGGTATCAGTGCCTAATATTTTAAAGTGTCCTAGAAAGTCTGAAAGCTGCGTTAAGTAGAGTCTTGTGCATGGGTGTGTAGTACACCATACTTATGAATGAGAGGCTACAAGGTATTTAGTAAAAGTTTCCTTTCCTTCAGTACTCATGTCATGCGATTAAGCATGAGCTCAAGTTGATATCTCAGTCCTATCCATTTCTTTCTTTTATTTACAGAACGTGCCTCTCAAGAAGAGCAGTAAAAGAACAGGAACTCAGCCAGCCCTTCATTCCATCTAGGCAGATCTTCTAGAAAAGTATGTCTCTCACGCAGAATACAGAGATGCGTTCACTACTCTAGTGAACTCCGTAGCAGCACAAAATGAACGACCAACTGCTTTTCTGGCCAACCCAATGGACAATATTGCTACAACCAGAATTTGGGATTTCACCCGGGTGAGTCCTCCTTCTTTCACGGGATCCAAGTCTGAAGAGGATCCTCAGGAATTCTTAGATATAGTTCAGAAGGTAAATAATACTATAGGGGTGACGTCTAGTCATAGTATCGAGTTGGATGCATATCAATTGCAGGATATAGCCCATACTTGGTTTAAGTAGTGGAACCTTGATAGGGGTGTAGATGCAGGTCCTGTAGAATGGGAAGAGTTTGCCAAAACTTTCTTAGATAGATTCTTCCCATTGGAGTTGAGAGAGCCCAAAGTGTTAGAGTTCATTAATTTGAGGCAAAAGGAAACATGAGTATGAGGAATTATTCCCTCAAGTTTACTCTATTAGCTAGGTATGCTCCTCATGTGGTAGCTGATAACAGGTCCAAAATGAGTAAGTTTGTGTCTGGTGTATCTGATAGAGTGGTCAAGGAGTGCAGGACTGCAATGATGATTAGTGAGATAGACTTGTCCAGGCTGATGGTTCATGCTCAACAGATAGAGGAGTAAAATACTAAGGAAAGAGAGAGAGGAAATAAGAGGGCCAGGATGAGTAGTTTTAATTTTAGCCAGCGAAAGTCAAAAGGTGGTAATCGTCCTCAATGTCATTAGAGGTATTCAAACCCAGCACCCTCTTCAGCTAGTGCCCTAGTACCCAAATTCAAAAATGATAATAGGGATAGGGCACTAGGCTCTAAGTCCCAGGTCAGTGGTAGCAGTGCTCTTATAAATCCTCTATGTTAGAAATATAGTTGCCACCATCAGGGTGAGTGAAGAGCGGGTAGTGATATGTGCTTCGAGTGTGGCAATCCAGGACATTGGATTTGGGAGTGTTGGGTAGTTCCTCAGAAAGGAAGGGATGTGCACCAACAGGGCCAGTCCCATCAATCGTCAGTTCTATCCAGCCGCCTAACTCAGCAGGGTGCTACTTCCAGTGCTACCAGTGGTCAGTGTCTGAACATATTATATTCTTTCCAGTCTCTCCATGATCAAGAAAATTCTCCTGACATAGTTACTGGTAAATTACAGGTCTTTCACTTACATGTTTATGCTTTACTAGAGCTTGGAGCTTCTCTTTCTTTTGTAACTCCATATATAGCCATCAACTTTGTTGTCAGTCCTAAAACTCTATTAGAGCCCTTTTTAGTTTCTAGCCCAGTAGATATTTCCATTGTAGCTACACAGGTATACAGGAACTGTCCAGTCATAATATCTCAGAAAGTTACCTCAGTTGATCTCATGGAGTTAGAGATAACAAATTTTGACGTTATTATCGACGTAGATTGGCTCTGCTCATTCCATGCCTCAGTTGATTGTAGAAATAGAATAGTTCATTTTTAGTTCTCCAATGAACTAGTCCTTGAATGGAGGGGTAGTACTACAACTCTTATGGGTTAGTTGATCTCGTACCTTAGATCCATAAAGATGTTATCAAAGGGGTGTATTTACCATCTTGTTCGAGTCAAAGACTATAACTCAAAAACTTTAACTCTTGAGATAGTTCCAGTAGTAGATGAATTCTCAAATGTATCCCCTGAAGATCTTCTTGGAGTTCCTCCTGAAAGGGAAATTGACTTCAGAATAGACCTTTTCCCAGACACTCATCCAATATATATTCTGCCATACAGAATGGCTCTAGCTAAACTCAAAGAATTGAAAGAACAGATGAAGGATCTCTTAGATAAGGGATTCATCATACCCAACATCTCCCTGTGGGGCATACCTATTCTATTCATGCGTATGAAAAATAGTTCTCTTATAATATGTATTGACTACCATCAGTTAAACAGGGTTACAGTCAAGAATAAATATCCACTTCCTAGAATCGACGATTTATTTGACCAACTTCAGGGTGCTAACTACTTTTCCAACATAGACCTCAGATCAGGATATCATCAGCTTAGGGTCAGGGAATGTGACATTTCAAAAATAGCTTTCCAAACTCGGTATGGTCACTTTGAATTTCTAGTCATGTCCTTTGGTCTTACAAATGCCCCAGCAGCCTTCATGGACTTGTTGAACTGAGTGTTCAAGCAGTACTTGGAGTGTTTCAGACTTTTAGAGCTCATCAGTTATTTGCTAAATTTAGTAAGTATGAATTTTGGATAAGATCAGTAGCTTTTCTTGGCCATATTATTTCTGGTGATGGCATTAGAGTTGATCCTCAAAAGATTGAGGCGATGATAATCTAGCCTAGACCCATCTCTCTATCAGATATTTGGAGTTTCTTAGGTTTGGCTGGATATTACTGTCAGTTTGTTGAGGGGTTTTCTTCTATTACATCCCCCATATCTAGATTGGCTCAAAAAATGTTATGTTTTAGTGGTCATATTCCTGTGAGAAGAGTTTTCAGGAGTTGAAGACTCTACTCACCTCATCCCCAGTTCTTACTCTACCAGACGATTTATATGGTTTTGTTATGTACTGTGATACATCTAGAGTAGGGTTGGGTTGTGTCCTTATGTAGAAAGGTAAGGTCATAGCCTATGCCTCCAAACAACTTAAGCCCCATGAGAAGAAGTACCCTACTCATGATCTTGAGTTAGCAGCTGTAGTGTTTTCCTTAAAGATTTGGAGGCATTACTTATTTTGGGTTCATGTGGATGTGTTCACATCATAAAAACCTTTAGTATATGTTCTCTTAGAAAGATTTGAATCTGCGTCAGAGAAGGTGGTTAGAATTATTAATGGATTATAACATGAGTGCTCTGCATCATTCGGGCAATGCCAATGTAGTGGGTGATGCTCTTAGTAAATTGTCCATGGGTAGTGTAGCTTATGTTGAGGATGGTAAGAAGAATTTATCTGAAGAAGTTCATCATCTTGCTCGACTAGGTGTCCGCTTACTTAATTTAGCAGAAGGTAGTGTGTGGGTACAGAGTAGCACTGAATCATCTCTAGTTTTTGAGGTAAAGGAAAAAATAGGATAGAGATCCCAGTCTAGTTAAGTTAAAAGAATCAGTCAAAGATCAGAAAGTAGAGGTCTTCTCCCAAGAGCGAGATGGTGTATTGCACTGTCAGGATAGATTATGTGTTCCTAGTGTAGATGATTTGAGGCAATGAATTCTTGCAGAAGCACATGGTGCGTGTTATTCTATTCATCCAGGGGCCACCAAGATGTACCGCGATTTGGGGGAGATCTATTAGTGGAGTGGGATGAAGAGAGATATTGCCAAGTTTGTTGCTAAGTTCTCTACATATCAGCAAGTTAAGGTTGAGCACTAGAAACCTAATGGGTCCATGCAGAAGTTCAAAATTCCCATGTGGAAATGAGAGGAAGTAAACATGGACTTTGTGACAGGTTTGCCTCGTACCCGTCATCAGCATGATTCTATTTGGGTTATCATAGAGAGGATGAACAAATTAGCTCATTTCTTACCAGTCCATACCTCTTATTTAGCAGAGGACTATGCCAAATTCTATCTCAGATAGTTGGTTAGGTTTCATGGTGTTCCCTTATCTATTTTCTCAAATAGAGGTACCCATTTTACCTCTTATTTTTGGAAAGCATTCCAAAAGGGTCTTGGTACCTAAGTCCACCTCAGTACAACTTTTCACCCTCAAATAGACGATCAAGCAGAAAGGATCATACAGACTCTTGAGGATATGCTGAGAGCATGTGTTGTTGATTTAAAGGGTAGTTGAGATGACCATTTGACTTTGATTGAATTTGCATGCAATAACAATAATCATTCTAGTATCCGTATGGCTCCGTTTGAGGCTCTCTATGGCAGGAGATGTAGTTCTCTTATTGGTTGGTTTGAAGTAGGTGAGGCCGTAGTAGTAGGGCCTGACTTGGTGTTTGATGCATTATAGAAGGTTTAGTTGATCAGAGAAACGCTTAGGGCTACCCAGAGCCAGTAGAAATTGTATGCAGATGTGAGGAGAAAGGATCTCAAGTTTGCAGTCGACGATCTTGTGTACTTGAAAATCTCTCCCATGAAGGGAGTGAAGGGATTCGACAAGAAAGAAAAACTCAGTCCCCGATATATCGATCCCTTAAGAATCCTCATTCATTTCGCAAAGGTAGCTTACGAGCTCGAGTTGCCTTCAGATCTAACTCAGTACATCCTGTGTTCTATGTCTCATTATTGAAAAAGTGTGTTGGTGATCCAACTGTAGTTGTTCCCTTAGAAAGTGTAGATATTTAGAATAATCTTTCCTTTGAGGAAGTTCTATTTAAAATTCTTGATCATCAAGTTCGTAGACTAAGGAACAAAAAAGTTCTGCTAGTCAAAGTTCTTTGTCGGAATCAGTCCGTTGAGGGAGCCACTTGGGAAGCAGAGGCAGATATGCAAACCAAGTACCCTCATCTTTTCTTCACAAATCCAAATTCAGTATTAGGTATTAATCTTCTTAAGATTTCTCTCTATCATGCTCAGTTTCAGTTGCACATCATGTTCATATCATCATGCATTCATCAATTAGTTCAGTTATGCATTCCATGCATCATATATGCATGTTCAATATGGAAGCTTAGTTCATTAGTTTCCTGATAACCCCCAAACTACAGCTCTCGTAAGAGTGTAAGTGGTCGCCGTCAAATATAGAACACATAGTAATAGATAGTATATCATAAGGCTTCCATAACCCTAACAGAGAAGTTTAGCTACTCATGATTACAACGGAAATCAACGAAGACATCATCATCATACCAAAGTTATAGCAATCTCATGAAGAAGATGAATTGGCGTCAATATGAGAATGACGTGATTTCCTCTCTAGCCGTTTCTGTAGCGTGTTTCTCTGTTGTTGTCTTACAGAATCTGTAAACTGAATAATACTAAAAGTCGAATGAATAGAAATTGAAAAGCAATGCTGAAAAATTCAGCAAATAAGGTTTTTATAACATCCTTGTCCTAGTCCTACTAGGTTACTGCTGCACCCCTAAGTATTAAGAAATACTGATTTTGCCCAGGACAGATTTTCCATGCATCACATTTAGTCCAAAAGCTTCCAAAAGCTGCCTTCCTTCTTACGTGAAGTTTTCCTTTGCTGCCCAAGGGTCCACAAAGTGCTGAAATCTTCATCATTAATACCTGAAAACATGCGAATCACGTTGGTTAGCTCACTTACAGGAAAATGGACTAAAAGTGCATGAATTATATATTTCATCCTCAAACTTAGCTAAAACATGGGTAAATTATGGTGCTTTAGGCATATAAATACGCCCAACATCACCACCCCACACTTAAAGCTTTGTTCGTCCTCGAACAAAATATTACGTCCATGCAAACATCTACTTAGAATTTCAAAGTAACCACACAAAATGTTCAACAAAGAGTAGTTTTCTTAATCACTACTAGAAACAACTCAACCTCCAACATAGACTCGTGATGATGGTTAATTCGTATCCACAAGTTAACGCACAAAGAATCATACAAAACTACCCAACAATCATCAACCATGTGTGTCTCACATAATATATCACCCCTAATCACTCACAAGTTTTGCATTTTTCGAAACATGGGTATAAGATTCTCCTTGCTCTCACTCTCAAAAAGAATTCATATGTTGCAACTGATGACCATAGGCTTGCCCTTAGTGTAATGCTCTACTAATATCAGAATGCTAAGCTTAGGATCAACTAGGTCTTTACAGGTTGTAATGTAGGCTAAGGGACAAGTAGGACTATTTTGGCCAGAAATAGTGACTATGTTCCCTAAGCGCTTTAATACACTACGTTATGTCATTAACACTTTCTTTTAAACAACCCCTCTACTTTCCTTTCATCTACCACCCCTTTTCACCTATCTTGTTATTCAATTATAAACAGAACTAACTTTTTATATTTTTTTCTTTTTATTTGTTTTTTTTTCCTTTTTTTTCTTCTTTTTTTATTTTTATAAAACACCTCTATGATAGCCACTCTTTTTCACAACAATTTCAAGTACCAATATACTCTGAGGCAACACTCTCACCCAATTTCCTCTTATTTTGTCACACAACTCTACAATTTAAAGCGCTTAGGAATTTGGATCAAATTATGGTCTTGAAAAAAAAATGGATTAGGCTACATATGAGGCTGTCAAAGAAAATAGCTAAAGGCTCAAAGGGGGTTAACTAGGATAATGTACACTGGTAGGTAAAAAGAAGGTAAACAATCACAGGCTACCAAAGAAATGCCTAAATCATCTCCTAAACTCACACTCTTTATTTCGCTTTACACACACACCAGGCAAGTTCTAGCATTAGTCACAACACAGAATATACTACAACCTCACACACACAACGCACATGGTCAACTTTATTGGGAGCAGTATAGACTCTTGACCCAACAGATGAATGAATTAAACCACACAATTATCACATAGTGAGTCTCACTTAGAGCCTAAACGTCTCAATAGTAATGATTTTAGCACAAACTTTTGTCATAATACCATGCCGCCTATCAGAACAATATCATGCAACTTAAAAATACGAGAATAAATGCAGGCAAAAAGGTACAATACAGTATACAAATACCAGCACCCCACACTTAGACGGGACACACTACCCTCAGTGGAAAATAAATAAGGAAAACCTGATTAGTCAGACTCCTCCTCTATTCTGGGGTTATACCCCCTGCATCAAAATCATCATCAGAGTCGTCGTCATCAGAGTTATCCTCCACATCTAAGTCTGGCATTTGGCAATCATCATCGGTTGACACGTCATTATCGAGAGGTTCCTCAAAATGCACCCCTACTCCACACATAGCCCGAGCATGCTTATTCATCAGGTAGTCATAATCTAACTGCTGGAGCTCTGCATCAGTTGGAGCACGACCCCCACTCATCATGGTAAACCTCATCATTCCATATAAATGGCGGAAGAAGCTTTCGTCGCGAGCATGTTTTTCTGTAGTGGTCAGGTTGACGCCATGCATAGTTTCAGCATCTTTAACCTTTGTCAGGTCAACCTTCTTCGGGTTGTGTGGAAGTTTATGATCTGCAGGTTCCTCTTCAATGTCTTCCTTCCTTAATATCGTAGTCAACAAATTGCCAAAGCTGAAGTGGGACCTCTTGTGTAGCCTAGCCTTACGCATTGACGATCGTATAACCGCACCAATGTTGATGGGAATATTAGTCATCAGAGCGTACACCAAGCATACTCTATCACGTGTGATCTTTGTGTACTATGTCCCAGGAATGAGGCAAGAGTTGACTATCCTCAACTATATCCGAGCTTCTCTGTTTAGGGAAGCATACGGGAAGGTATTGTGCCGACCGGTATCCTTATGACGATTCCAGCATTCCATTGATCTTGTTCCGCACAGTGTGTGTCTGATTGCCCTGTATGGAGGTCTGTGATAAAGCTCCTTGAGCGGTGATGGATCGACAGATGGAAGACCCAGAAAAGTGTTGAAGAACTCCGCATTCAGTTGCAAGACTTGGCCCCTAATCTTTACTTCACTTCCAGTAGTCTTTGGGGACCAATTTGCATAAAATTCTCGCGTTAGATCAAGATTGCATTCTCCCATGTCTCTGAAAATGAAATCAAGATGTAGCGCTATGATTTTAGCCAAAATGCGAGGTTCTCTCTTCGCTAGAATCTCCTTCTGTATTAACTCCACGTGAACATACTTTTTCACTTTGTTGTTCTTGTACCACTCCTTTTCTTCCTCCTCTAGGAACCACTTTATCCCGAACATGCATCGCGGTATTTGCAGCGAGGAGGATTCAGCTTGCTCTTTTCTTCCCCTTTTCTTACCTTTTTGTGAGGTGGACACTTTTTCTTTCCCTTGTCGTCCTTTTGGTGCCATTCTTCCTGAGATTAAAATAGATTCATGTTAGCTCATCTTGGAATATTTAATCGACAAAAAAACAATAGTGGCACCACCCCACACTTAGTTTGTTTGTACAAGCTAATTAAGTGAGTGATGTCGATTACTCAAACTTCATCGACATACATATAGGCGATATGTTCTAACAATATGTTCAGCACAGTCATACTTTCATGTCATCTTAACTATCCTTTCCAACTCTATTTCATGTAATCTTGACTATACTTTCATGTTTGGATTGATGCACTTTTTGAACAAGACTACTACATAGAGATCGAATCAAGTTATGACATAGAAATAATCACAACATCTCATGCTTGTATTCAATCATGATCTTTATCTCGATGAACGAGTCATTCAAACATTCAAGCATTCAATTTTGAAGTTTATTCAACTAACTTTACCATGTCGATTCCGCAAAAGTATGACAGTGTATCAAAATCAAATACAAGTCGGAACCAAGTCAAGAACACCCACACGTATTCTTTCACTCAACTAGATGTATCATAACAAACCAAGCACATTCAAATCACCAACACCACTTCAAGATCTAGCAAATCATTATAAGTGTAGTATTGTAACCCTTACGGAATATTAAACAAGAACTTACTTGGTGATGGACTTGGAATATGATCTTGCAAGGTTGGATGAGCAAAAAGAAAAGTTTTGAGAGATTTGGGAAGTAAAGGCGGCGCCTAGGTTGAGAAAATAAGTGTGTTTTGTTCTAATGTTGAAGATCTATTTATAAAACAAGCTATGGATCGGGTTTGACCCATGTAAAATCGGGTTAGGAGACCAAAAAGCATAAGTAGGCGGCGCCTAATGCTTTGCCTATGCTCGGCATAGGCGGCGCCTAATGCTTTGCCTAGTTGGGCATAGGCGGCGCCTATGCTATGGCCTAATTGGGCATAGGCGGCGCCTATGCTATGGCATTGTAGATTCAGAGAGCAAAGGCAATGGCATAGGCGGCGCCTTTAGCTTTGCCTAGTTGAGCATTGATGATAGGCGAATTTACACGCCTAAAGTACTATATTTTACCCATATTTTAGCTAAGTTTTGAGGACAAAATATATAATTCATGCACTTTTAGTCCTTTTTCCTGTAATTGAGCTAACAAACGTGATTAGCAAGTTTTCAGGTATAAATGATGCAGATTTCAGCATTTTATGGATAACTTGACGCCAAAGGAAGCTTCACGAAAGAAGGAAGGGAAAGCTTGGACGCCAAGGGCCAAAAGTGACGCATGGGAAACCTGTCCTGGGCAAAAACAACAATTCTAAAGACTTTGGGGACTAGCAGTAACTTATTAGGATTAGGATAATGATGCAGTAACCTAGTAAGATTGGGTTAAGTAATGCATTAGCTTAGTAGGTATAGGATATGGGTGTTATAAATACCCTATGTTGCTAGAGATTTTTATCATTCAACACAACATTATCATCATTCACTACTACTTCTAATTCTTCCATTAATTCTACTTTATTCTCTTCATCTATTCAATTCTTAATTTCCACAACAAGAGAACGTTACTCAGCAAGGAATTCAGACCATTCTTACCCCTAGAATTATCGTGAGATTATTGTGGTATGATGATAATTGCTATTGTGTTTGGCGTTGCAATCATGAGTAGCTAAACTTCTCTGTTGGGGTTATGGAAGCCTTGCGAGATACTATCTATTGCTATGAGTTTGTGAATTCGTGACACGTATGCTGCTTATATCATTATTCTCTTCATCTTAATGCAAATTCTTGTGGTTGCAAACGCATAGAATACGCCAGTATAACATTAACTTGTTCGAAAGAAAAGTTATATGTCTGGAAAAGAGATAATGTCAAGGTAATAGGGCACCAACCCCTGTTAAAAAGTTAGTGTCGTAACTGGATTAACCTCTTGGAGAATTTGTACCGTTAGATACGCTTTAAGCTCGAAAGAGTTAAAGTGAAATAGTCCTTGTTAGGTCAAAAGACGCTTGGATTTACCATAGAATACAATTCTCTATAAGCACATGCATGTCTGAATTTCGCATAACTCATAGCCAATAGAGACGTATAACTCATAAGGTGGACATAACCCCAACTTCCAATTCTCGTTGGTTAAACATCTCACCAAACACTCTTTCTGTTTACTTTGCTATTTCTGTTTTTACTTTACTATTTTATTTACATTATTTGCACATTCAAATCCCCCCTTTTTTATGAGACTTGCACCAAAAGTCTAATAATCTTTGCTTACTTATTGACCAGCTATTCCCTATGGGATCGATACCCAACCCAGTTGGGTTCTATATTTGACAATGACCGCTTACACTCTTACGAGAGCAGTAGTTTGAGCATTATCATATTTTGGCACCGTTGTCGGGGAATACGGTTGTCAACTAAGTTTGTGATAATTACTAGACCCTTTGATCAAAGAGTCTCGTACTTTACTTTTAGTTTTTGTTTTTGTTTTCTGCAGGTTTTTATTCAGTGCATTCCCCATACTCGAAGTTTTGGTCAACCATTATTACCTTTCAATCCTGAACCACATCGTATTGGCAGAATGGAGGCTCAACAGGAAATTGAAAGAAGCGCTGCTCAACAGGAACAGGCTAGACTAGCTGCTCTGGCCGCCGCTCAAGTGCATCAATAGAATATTGATAATCCTGGGCGAGCAGCAAATCCTGACGATGAGGATCTAGGTGATGATGAGTTACTAAACCCTAAGCGTGATGCTGAGATGGCGACACCAGCCAACAGAAGAGATCGTCAAGCTAGGTTCAGGCCTGAACGCCGAGCAATACCATTTGATGATGATGATGATGATCTTGATGGAGCTGGTGCCACAGGAGCCATTATTCCTCCGCCATTGGCACCCGAAGCCAAGTTCAATATCACTAGCACCATGATTCAACTATTGCATCTCAAGGGATTATTCGGTGGACTAGTAGGCGATGATCCGAATATGCATCTGATCAACTTTATTTCTACATGCAAGTCATTCGACAATCCTGGCGTTGGACAGAATGCAATTTGGTTGCGCCTATTTCCATTGTCTCTATCTGGGAAGGCAACTCTATGGTTGAACGGGCTGACTCCTGATTCTATCACTAATTGGAGGCAGTTGAAAGACGCTTTCATAGAAAGATTCTTTCCGCCATCCAAGAGAGCACAATTGAGAGATGAAATCAGCAACTTTCGGCAGCTTCCAACCGAAGCTCTCCACGAAATATGGGAGAGGTTCAAGACAAAGCTTATGAGTTGCCCAAACCATCACATGACCAATGTTCACTTGATGGAGATACTATATAGATCCTTGAATTCAGTAACTAAACCAGTGGTGGATAATGCAGCTGGAGGATCATTTATGGACCTCACCTTTGTTCAGGCAAGTGATATGCTAGACCGGATGGCGTAGCAAAGTAGGGCGTGGCATACCAGAGATTCTGAGGTAGCAAGCCCCACTTTTTCTATAGGCATGACTGCAGAACAAAAGAGAAGAGAAGAAGAACGTGATCAAGATTTGGCGCACATGAAAACACAAGTGGATCTTCTTACAAAGCATCTACTATCAGGGAAGACCAAAAAAGTCAAAGAAGTTGCGTCAAAAGAAAGAGAGAAATTCGATTCTGAGGAAGAGCACAACTACGTGAACAATCAGGGGGGTTTCCAAGGCAATGCCCAAGGAAACCAAGGTCGGAACTATTATGATAATTCTAGAAACAAGGACCGGGATCAAGGTAGTTGAAAGAACAAGACTGACAGGAGTGGCGTGTATATTTCTCCTGGACGACGAGAAGCCACTGTATCTGGTTTGGGAAATATGTCAATGGAAGATATGATGGCTAAGCTGTTGAAAGGAGTGGAAGCAACCAGCACGGGAGTAACTGAGGTAATAAATGACTTGGCCTCAATGAAGCAATTGGTTGACTCACATTCCACTTCAATAAGACAGCTGGAACAACAATTGAGTCAAATTTCAGCCACATTAAATCAAAGAAAAGTTGGCACCTTACCAAGAGACACAGTGCAAAACCCAAGAAATGATAGAACATGCATGGATGTTACTACCAGAAGTGGTAAGGTGCTGCAAAATTCATCCCAAAGCAAGCAAGTGGCCGAAGATATCGTAGGAGATGACGCCGTCAAAACTGATAACGACGTTCATGATGTCAGTCCTTGACGTCCATAGCTTGAAAAGATCTCCGAACCTAAGCATGATGAAAAGAAAGTCGTGGAGAAAACTATTCCCCTTCCACCAGCACCTTTTCCTCAAAGATTAAAGAAGAGAGCGGATGATACAAGGTTCAATAAATTCATGACGATGTTAAAACAGCTGACCATTAATGTTCCATTGGTTGAGGCGCTGGAATAAATGCCTGGGTATGCTAAATTCATGAAGGACCTTTTAACAAAGAAGCGGGCAGATAATATTCATCATTGCAGTGCAATTGCCACAAGGTCCTTAGTACAGAAAAAGGCAGACCAGGAAGACCCTGGTGCTTTCACTATTCCGTGGACGGCTGGATCTATGAATTTTTCTAAATCATTGTGCGATTTGGGAGCAAGCATCAATTTGATGCCACTATCCGTCTACAGAAAGTTGGGGTTGGGCGACCCTACACCAACCAATATGCGGCTCGTGATGGCAGATAGGTCGATAAAATGACCTGTTGGTATCTTAAATGATGTGTTGGTGAAGGTTTCCACCTTCATCTTTCCTGCAGACTTTGTTATTTTGGATTGCGAGGTGGACTCTGAAGTTCCCATAATCTTGGGACGCCCTTTCCTCGCAACTGGAAGTGTGCTTATTGACATGAGAGCTAATGAGCTTTTATTTTGGTTGAATGATGAAGTGGTCTGTTTTGATGTATACAAAGTAATGAAGCAGCCCGAAGATATGGATGTGTTCTCTGTAGCTGACGTTAATTATAAGGATGACAAAGAATTATCTGTAAAGAAGCAGCTTACTGATGAGTCACTATCTGAGGTGCTTTCGAATTGTGAGCATGAGGATATTGAAGAATATGAAGAAACTATTTGTGCTCTAACAAGAATAAAGTCCTATTCTCATGCCCCTAAGAAGCTGGACCCTGATCTTAAGAATCGACCCTCACCAACAGTGAAGAATTCCATTGAAGAGCCCCAGTGCTAGAATCAAAAGAGCTCCCCAATTATCTAAGGTATGTGTTCTTGGGAAGTGGAGACACACTTCCTGTGAGAGTGGCGGATGATTTAAATGAACAGCACGTAGAGGCTCTCATCTCTGCTCTGAAGAGATACAAGAGAGCTATGGGTTGGACTATTGATGATATAATTGGTATCCCACCTGTGATATGTATGCACAAGGTTCATCTCGAAGAAGATTGCATGCCTACAAGTAAGCTTAATTGTCATCTGAATCCATTCAGAAAATGATCCACCATGTATCTCGATAAAACCTAAGTAATCGAGATAGCTATGTCGTGCCGCGACAATAAATCAAGTGCTTGACGGGAGGCAACCCATCATTTTTAATTGTTTTTGTTGTTTTTGTTTTCCTAGGATTTTGTCGAGCCACGACCAAAACTAAGGCGCTTGATGGGAGGCAACCCATCGTTCTAATCGTTTTTGAGTAAATGTAGGTGCAAGAGGTGTAAAGGAGGAGATTGGTTTCAAATTTTGATTTGGAAGTGTTGCATGTTGAAGGTGGTAAGTTAGGAATGAAGAAGCAAAAGTCTATGGGTTACGCATTGCTTATGAGAATATAGGCTAAGAAAAAGGAAAGGCCTATGCAAATCTAGGCCACGAACAAGGCAAGGCCTATACTATGGCCTAAGCTCTCAGATTCTAGAGTGCCATAGCATAGGCGCTGCCTATGCCTAAGAATGCCATAGCATAGGCGCCGCCTATGCCAAAGCCTTTTGTCTCTGAATCTCATATTCCATGGCATAGGCGCTGCCTATGCCTAACAATGCCATAGCATAGGCGCCGCCTATGCTCAACAATGCTTTGCAAAAGGCGCCGCCTATGCCAAGTATAGGCAAAGCAAAAGGCGCCGCCTATGGTCACTTTTGGTCTCCAAATCCGATTTTAAATGGGTCAAAACCCGACCCAAGCTTGCCCTATAAATAAGAGACTTAGTCTTAGACCAAAAATACATTGCAAACCTAGAATAAGCGCCGCCTACCTCTCCAAATCCTCTCAAAAATTTTCCTTTTGCTCTTTTACTTTGCAAGAACATCATCTAAGGTCATCAACCAAGTAAGTACTTCTTTGTTCTTCATTTATATTCCGTAAGTACTACACTACTACGCCTATTATGAATTGTTAAATCTTGAAGTAGTATTGGTGAGTTGAATGTGATTAATTTGTTGTGATACAACTAAGTGAGGGAAAGAATACGTAAGAATTATCTTGACTTGTTTCCAACTTTTATTTAATTTTGATGCACTGTCATACTTTTGCGGAATTGACATGGTCAAGAACATTGCATAATCTTGTCAATAGAACTCTTACATGCTGGAATAACTTGTGTATAAAGGTGAAAACCATGGTTGACTACAAACATACGAAATTGTGATTATTCCTAAAACTTGATTCAATCTATATGGAGTAGTCTTGCTCAAAAGATATATCAAACATGAAAGTATTGCCAAGATTTCATGAAGTATGACTGCACTGATTATATTGTTGGAATATAGCGCCTAAAACGTATATCGATGAAGTCTGAATAATCAATAACTTTCACTTCACTAGTTTGTACCAACAAAATAAGTGTGGGGTGGTGCCACTACTGCTTGTTTATCGATTGTATCCACCGAGATGAAGCTAGCATGACTATTGTTTTAATCTCAGGAACAATGGCACCAAAAGCAAGACAAGGAAAAGAAAAAGCAACCACTTCACAAAAAGGCAAGAAAAGAGGACGAAAAGAGCAAGGAGAATCCTCCTCGCTGCAAATACCTCACCGTATGTTCGGAATAAAATGGGTACTAGAGGAGGAAGGAAAGGAATGGTATAGGAACAATAAATCAAAGAAATATGTTCATGTGGAGTTGATAAACCAGGAGAGCCTAGCAAAGAAAGAACCTCGTATGTTGGCCAAGATAATGGCGTTACATCTTGATTTCATCTTCCGAGATATGGGAGAGTGCAATATCCATTTAACACGAGAATTCTATGCCAACTGGTCACCGAAAACTACAGGGAATGAAGTAAAGATTCGGGGCCAAGTTCTGCAACTAAATGCGGAGTTCTTCAACTCCTTTCTAGGTTTGCCATCTGTTGACCCATCACCATTCAAGGAGCTGTATAACATACCTCCGTACAGGGCTATTAGACACACATTATGCGGACCACGATCCATGGAAATATGGAGTAGACACAAGGACACCGGTCGGCACAACACCTTCCCGTATGCTCCTTTGAATAGGGAAGCTAGGATATGGCTGCGAATAGTCAACTCTTGCTTGATTCCAGGGACCCAGTACACAAAGATAACACGAGATAGAGTGTTCTTGGTGTACGCATTGATGACGAATGTCCCTATCAACATTGGAGCAATTATTCGATCTACAATGCGTAAAGCTAGGCTACACAAGAGGTCCCACTTCAGCTTTGGCAATCTGTTGACTGCAATATTGAGGAAGGAGGACATCAAAGAGGAACCTGCTGATCATAAACTCCCACACAACCCGAAGAAGGTTGACCTCACAAACGTTAAAGATGCTGAAACCACGCATGGCGTCAATCGTACCACTGTAGAAAGGCATGCTCGGGATGAGAGTTTCTTTCGCCATCTTTATGGCATGACTCGGTTTACAATGATGAGCGGAGGTCGTGTTCCAACTACTGCAGAGCTCCAACAGCTGGATTATGACTACCTAATGAATGAGCATGCAAGGGCGATGTGCGAAGTAGGGGTATACTTTGAGGAACCTCTTGAGGACGATGTGCCAACCGATGATGATCGTAGAATGCCAGACTCCGACGTGGAGGAGAATTCTGATGACGACGACTCCAATAATGATTTCGACGAAGGGGGTATGACCCCAGACATAGAGGAGGAGTCCGACTAACCAGGTTCTTCTTATTTATTTTCCACTGAGGGCAGTATGTCCCGTCTAAGTGTGGGGTGCTGGTATTTGAATGCTATACTTCTTTATCTGCATTTGCATTCATTTATGTTTGTTTGTTTTGTTTTTTTAGGAGTTAAATTTTTTTTGGAAATTGTTCTGATAGGCAGCATGGTATTACGACAAGAGTCTGTGATAAAATCATTACTATTGAGACGTTTAGGCTCTAATAGTGACTCATTATGTGATAATTGTGTAGTTCAATTCCTTCATCTGTTGGGTCAAGAGTCTATACTGCTTCCAATAAAGTCGACCATGTGCCTTGTGTGTGTGAGATAATAGTATATTCTATGTTTGTGGCTTATGTTAGAACGTGCCTGGTGTGTGTGTGAAGCAAAAATAAAGAATGTGAGTTAGGAGATGATTTAGGCATTTCTTTGGCAACCTGTGATTATTTACCTTCTTTTTATCTACCCATGGACATCATCCTAGATAACCCCCTTTGAGCCTTTAGCCTATTTTCTTTGACAGCCTCATATGTAAGCCAAATCCATTTTTTCAAGACCATAATTTGATCCAAATTCCTAAGTGTTTTAAATTGTAAAGTAATGTGACAAAATAAGAGGAAATTGGGTGAGAATAGTGCCTTAGAATGTATTGGTACTTGAAGTTGTTATGAAAAATAATTGCTATCATAAGAGGTGTGTTATGAAAAGAAAAAGGAAAAGAAAAATAAAAAGAAATTGAAAAACAAAAGAGGTAAGAAAGGGTGGTAGAATAAAAGAAAGTAGAAAGGTTGTTTGAAAGAAAGCATAAATGACATAATGTGATGTATTAAAGCGCTTAGGAACATAGTCACTATTTCTGGCCAAAATAGTCCTACCCGTCCCTTAGCCTACATTACAACCTGTAAAAGACCTATTTGATCCTAATATTAGCATTCTGATATTTAGTGGAGCATTACACTAAGGGCAAGCCTATGGTCATCAGTTGCAACATATGAATTCTTTGTGAGAGTAAGAGTAAGGATAATCTTATACCCATGTTTCGATAAATATACTATACTTGTGAGTGATTATGGGTAATATACTGTGAGACACACATGGTTGATGAGTTTTGGGTAGTAGTGTATGATTCTCTGTGCCTTAACTTTTTGAATACGAATTGACCATCATCACGAGTCTATGTTGGAGGTTGAATTGTTTCTAGTAATGATCAGAAAACTACTCTTTGTTAATGATTGCTATGCCTGTCTTGATGAATATTTTGTGTTGTTACTGTGAAACCCTAAGTTGATGTTTAGATGGACATGATATTTTGTTCGAGGACGAACAAAGCTTTAAGTGTGGGGTGTTGATGATAGGCGAATTTACACGCCTAAAGTACTATATTTCACCCATATTTTAGCTAAGTTTTGAGGACAAAATATATAATTCATGCACTTTTAGTCCTTTTTCCTGTAATTGAGCTAACAAACGTGATTAGCAAGTTTTCAGGTATAAATGATGCAGATTTCAGCATTTTATGGATAACTTGATGCCAAAGGAAGCTTCACGAAAGAAGGAAGGGAAAGCTTGGACGCCAAGGGCCAAAAGTGACGCATGGGAAACCTGTCCCGGGCAAAAACAACAATTCTAAAGACTTTAGGGACTAGCAGTAACTTATTAGGATTAGGATAATGATGCAGTAACCTAGTAGGATTGGGTTAAGTAATGCATTAGCTTAGTAGGAATAGGATATGGGTGTTATAAATACCCTATGTTGCTAGAGATTTTTATCATTCAACACAACATTATTCTCATCATTCACTACTACTTCTAATTCTTCCATTAATTCTACTTTATTCTCTTCATCTATTCAATTCTTAATTTCCACAACAAGAGAACATTACTCAGCAAGGAATTCACGCCATTCTTACCCCTACACTTATCGTGAGATTATTGTGGTATGATGATAATTGCTATTGTGTTTTTCGTTGCAATCATGAGTAGCTAAACTTCTCTGTTGGGGTTATGGAAGCCTTGTGAGATACTATCTATTGCTATGAGTTTGTGAATTCGTGACACGTATGCTGCTTATGTCATTATTCTCTTCATCTTAATGCAAATTTTTGTGGTTGCAAACACATAGAATACGCCAGTATAGCATTAACTTGTTCGAAAGAAAAGTTATATGTCTGGAAAAGAGATAATGTCAAGGTAATAGGGCACCAACCCTTGTTAAAAAATTAGTGCCATAACTAGATTAACCTCTTGGAGAATTTGTACCGTTAGATACGCTTTAAGCTTGAAAGAGTTAAAGTGAAATAGTCCTTGTTAGGTCGAAAGACGCTTGGATTTAGCATAGAATACAATTCTCTATAAGCACATGCATGTCTGAATTCCGCATAACTCATAGCCAATAGAGACGTATAACTCATAAGGTGGACATAACCCCAACTTCCAATTCTCGTTGGTTAAACATCTCACCAAACACTCTTTCTGTTTACTTTGCTATTTCTGTTTTTACTTTACTATTTTGTTTACATTATTTGAACATTAAAATCCCCCCTTTTTTACGAGACTTGCACCAAAAGTCTAATAATCTTTGCTTACTTATTGACCGGCTATTCCCTGTGGGATCGATACCCAACCCAGTTGGGTTCTATATTTGACAACGACTGCTTACACTCTTACGAGAGCTGTAGTTTGAGCGTTATCAAGCATTGGCGGCTCCTATGCTATGGCATTGTAGATTTAGAGAGCTTAGGCCATAGCATAGGCCTTGCTTTGTTCGTTGCCTAGATTTACATAGGCCTTGCCTTGTTCATTGCCTAGATTTGCATAGGCAATGCCCAACCAATAGCCTTTGCTTCTTCATTCCTAACTTACCACCTTAAATTATGACACGCTTCCAAATCAAAATTTGGGCTAGATCTCCTCCTTTATACGTCTTGCACCTATACTTACTCAAAAACAACAAAAAAGATTAGAAAGATGGGTTGCCTCCCACCAAGCGCCTTAGATTTGGTCGTGGCTCGACTCTTATTTTTGGACTTTTATTTAACAAAAACAAACTCCTAGTAAAAAAAACAATTAAAAGCGATGGGTTGCCTCCCACATAGCGCTTGATTTATTGTCGCGGCACGACATAGTTATCTCGATTACTTAGACTTCTTCGAGATAGATGGTGGCTATGCATTTTATCAAGTCAAGAGGACCGATATATGGCTTTAATCGTTGGCCATTCACCTTAAAGACACCACCAATATTGTCTTCTAACTCTACTACTCCAGACGAGTAGACTTGGCTAATTCTGAACAGACCAGACCATTTAGACTTCAAATTACCTGGAAATAGCTTCAGTCTGGAGTTGAAAAGAAGTACCATATCACCCTTCTGAAAGTTTTGTTGGATAATCTGCCGATCATGATACTTTTTCATCCGTTCCTTGTAGAGGTCTGACCTTTCATATGCATGTAGACGGAATTCATCCATCTCATTCAGCTGCTCCAATCTCAGATTAATAGCATCAGCCCAATTCAAATTGAGATGCTTCAACACCCATAACGCTTTATGTTCGAGCTCAATTGGCAAGTGACAAGCCTTCCCATAAACTAGTTGGTACGGGGACATGCCAATTGGTGTTTTGAATGAAGTCCTATAAGCCCATAAGGCATCATCTAGCTTTCGAGACCAATCTTTCCTACTAGCATTTACAGTCTTAGCAAGGATCAGCTTGATCTCCCGGTTAGAAAGCTCTACCTGCCCACTAGTTTGTGGGTGGTAAGGTGTGGCTACCTTATGTTGCTTGACCCCATATTTCACCAACACGGCTCTGAACAGCTTGTTGCAAAAGTGTGATCCTCCATCGCTTATGATGGTACGTGGCACCCCAAAACGAGAGAAGATATTTCTCTTCAAGAATGCTACAACACGCTTAACTTCATTATAAGCCAGAGCTATAGCTTTGACCCATTTGGATACATAATCCACAGCAACTAGGATATATTTCATCCCAAACGAACTCACAAATGGGCCCATGAAATCCATACCCCACACATCAAATAGCTCTACTTCAAGAATCTTAGACATGGGCATCTCATGGTGCTTCGAAATTGCGCCTTGCCTCTGACACTGATCATATCTTCTCACAAAATCATATGCATCCTTAAATATTGAAGGCCAATAATAGCTGCTTTGCAATACCTTCTTGGCTGTCCGATCACCTGCATGGTGACCCCCAACTTGGGAAGCATGACTTGCTTCCAATATACTAGGCATCTCCACATGAGATATGCATCGCCTAATAACACCATCTGCACATTGTTGAAAAAGATATGGTTCATCCCAGAAGTAGTGTTTCACATCATGCATGAACTTTCTCTTTTGATGAAACGAGAGATTCTCAAGCATCACATTACTTACCATGTAGTTTGCAAAGTCTGCGTACCACGGTAACTCTTTCACCATCGTGGCCAGGATCTCTTCGTCGAAAAATGCATCATCAATCTCAAGATCGGGCTGTGCTATGTGCTCATTCTCAAGTCTTGATAGATGATTAGCTACTTGGTTTTCGCAACATTTTCTATCTTTTACCTCGAAATCAAATTCTTGTAGCAATAACACCCATCGAATTAGCCTTGGCTTCGCATCCTTCTTTGCCATTAAATATCTTAGAGCTGCATGATCTGTATGAACCACCACTTTGGTTCCCAACAAGTAAGCACGGAACTTTTTAAAAGCATAAACAACTGCTAGAAGTTCTTGTTCCATAACAGTGTAGTTCTTCTGAGCTCCATTCAAGGCCTTGCTCGCATAGTAGATTGGATGAAATAACCTTTCTCTTCTCTGACCAAGTACAGCACCCAAAGCTACCCTGCTTGCATCACACATAACTTCAAACGGTAGAGACCAATCAGGCGCTACAATGATAGGAGCTTCAACTAGCTTTCCTTTGAGGCATTCAAATGCTTTCAAGCAATCTTCACCGAAGTCGAATTTAGCATCCTTTTCCAAAAGTTTGCATAACGGACTAGCAATCTTGGAGAAGTCTTTAATAAACCTTCGATAAAAACCTACATGACCGAGGAAACTATGAACTCCCTTTACAGAAATTAGAGGTGGTAGTTTCTCGATAACTTGAATTTTAGCTCGATCAACCTCAATTCCTCTTTCGGAGATTTTGTGACCTAGAACAATACCTTCCTTAACCATAAAGTGGCACTTCTCCCAGTTTAGTACCAAGTTAAATTCAACACATCTATGCAATGCCATACTTAGATTCGCCAAGCATGCTTCAAACGACTCACCTACAACTGAAAAATCGTCCATGAACACCTCCAAGGTGTCTTTAACCATATCAGAAAAAATGGACATCATACAACGCTGAAAAGTGGCAGGTGCGTTACATAGCCCAAATGGCATACGTTTGAAGGCAAACGTACCATATGGGCATGTAAAAGTTGTCTTCTCTTGATCTTCGGGAGCAATACAAATCTGATTATAGCCGGAATACCCATCTAAGAAACAAAACCATCCTTTCCTTGCCAATCGATCAAGCATTTGGTCCATGAATGGCATTGGGAAGTGATCCTTAAGCGTCTACAAATTCAGCTTCCGGTAGTCCATGCACACTCTCCACCCTGTGACAGGTCTGAGTGGAATTAGCTTATTCGTTTTGTTCGCAACTACTGTCATGCCCCCTTTCTTGGGCACACACTGTACTGGACTCACCCATTTACTGTCGGAGATTGGATACACTACCCCTGCATCTAGCCACTTAATAATTTCTTTCTTCACTACCTCTTGCATAGGTGGATTCAAACATCTTTGATGCTCCATAGTAGGTATGCAATTTTCTTCAAGCTGAATCTTGTGCATACATATCCCAGGCGGGATACCAATAATATTAGCGATAGTCCAACCGATGGCTCTCTTATATCTTCTCAGAATAGAGATGAGAGCTGCAACTTGCTGCTCACCCAAATCAGCCGCCACAATAATCGGAAGTGTGTTTCCACTTCCCAAGAAAGCATACTTTAGATGACTAGGCAGCTCCTTCAACTCTAACATTGGTGGCTCTTCAATGGATGGTTTTGCTGGTGGTGTAGGTCGATTTTTGAGATCAAGGTCCAGCTTCTTGGGAGCATGAGAATACGACCCTATTCCTGTTAGAGCACAAATAGTTTCTTCATAATATTCAACATCCTCATGCTCAACATTGATAAGCACAGCCGCCAATGGATCAACAATAAGCTACTTCTCTACAGATAATTCTTTCTCATCATCATAATAAACATCAGTTACAGATAACACATTCATTTCTTTGGGCTGCCTCATTGATTTGCATACATCAAAATGGACCACTTCATCATTTATTCGGAATAAAAGATCATTAGCTCTCAAATCAATAAGCACGTTTCCTGTTGCAAGGAAGAAACCTTCACCAACACATCATATAAGATACCAGCAGGTCGTTTTACTGATCTATCTGCCATCACGAGCCGCATATTGGTTGGTGTAGGATCACCCAACCCCAACTTCTTGTAGATGGATAGCGGCATCAAATTTATGCTAGCCCCCAAGTCGCATAATGCCTTGGCAAAATCCAAAGATCCAACAGTCCAAGGAATAGTGAAGGCACCAGGATCTGCCTTCTTCTGAACTAACGATCTTGTGGCAATTGGACTGCAATGATGAACATTATCTGCCAGCTCATAACTTGCTGCCCGCTTTTTTGTCAAAAGATCCTTCATGAATTTCGCGTATCCAGGCATCTGTTCCAGCGCCTCTACCAAAGGAACATTAATAGTCAGCTGCTTCAACATAGTCATAAATTTATTGAACCTAGTATCATCAACTTTCTTCTTCAGTCTCTGAGGAAAAGGTGGTGGTGGAAGAGGAATAGTTTTCTCCACCGCTTCCTTTTTATCTTGCTTCCGATTATCAATATTTTTAGGCTGCAGATGTCTAGGAGTGACGTCATGAACACTCTTTTCAGCTTCTTCGGCATCTTCACATTCTGCATCAATAACATTATCTGCTATATCATCAACCACCTGCTTGCCCTTGGATGGATTCTCCAACACCTTACCACTCTGGTAGTAATAGCCATACAAGATCCATAGTTCTTTGGATTTTGCACAGTGTCACTAGGTAAAGTGCCAGCCTTTCTTTGATTGAATGCTGCTGAAAGTTGACTCAATTGTTGTTCCAGCTGTTTTATTGAAGTGGAATGCGAGTCAACCAATTGATTTATTGATGACAAATCATTCTTTACCTCATTTACTCCCGTATTGGTTGTCTCCACTCCTTTCAATAGCTTATCCATCATATCTTCCATGGACATCTTTTCAGAGCAAGAAGCCACGACCTCACGGTTCCCAGGAGGAACATACAAACCACTCCTGTCAGTCTTATTCTTCCAACTACCTTGATTACGGTCCTTGTTTCCAGATTTATCATAATAGTTCCGACCTTAGTTTCCTTGGGCATTGCCTCGGAAGCCCCCCTAATTATTTAAGTAGTTAGCTTCTTCCTCAGAATCGGATTCATTTCTTCCCTGCGATACAACAGCTTTGACTTTTTTGGTCTTCCCTGATAATAAATGCTTGGTAAGAAGATCCATCTGCGTTTTCATGTGCGCCATATCCTGATCACGTTCCTCTTCTCTTCGCATTTGTTCTGCTATCATGCCAATAGATACAGTAGAGCTTGCTACCTCAGAATCCCTGGTATGCCAAGCTCTACTCTGCTTTGTCATACGATCTAGCATATCACTTGCCTGAATAAAAGTAAGGTCCATGAATGACCCTCCTGCAGCATTATCAACCACTGGATTAGTCACCGAATTCAAAGACTTGTATAATATCTCCATCAAATGGACATTGGTCATATGATGATTTTGGCACCGCATAAGCTTTTTCTTGAACCTCTCCCATATTTCGTGGAGAGCTTCAGTTGGAAGCTGTCGAAAATTGTTGATCTCAACTCTCAACTGCACTTTCTTGGATAGCGGAAAGAATCTTTCTAGGAAAGCATCTTTCAATTGCCTCCAATTAGTAATAGAATTAGGAGTTAGCCCGTTAAACCATAGAGTTGCCTCCCCAGATAGAGACAATGGAAATAAGTGCAGTCGGATTACATTCTGTCCAACTCTTGGATTGTCGAATAACTTGCATGTAGAGATAAAATTGATCAGATGCATATTCGGATCATCACCTGCAAGTCCACCAAATAATCCCTTGAGCTGTAATAGCTGAATCATGGTGCTAGTGATATTGAACTTGTCTCCAGGTGCCAAGGGCGGAGGAATAATAGCCCCTGTGGCACCAGCCCCGTCCAAATCATCATCATCATCGTCAAAAGAAATCTGCACAGCTCGGCGTTCAGGTCTCAATCTATCTTAACGATCTCTTCTGTTCAAAGGTGCCGCCACCTATTCAGCATGCCTCGAGTTTAGTAACTGCTCATCACCCAGGTCCTCATCAGCTGGATTTGTTGCTCGCCCTGGGTTATCAATATTCTGTAGATGAACTTGAGCAGCAACCAATGCAACTAATCTAGCCTGCTCCTGTTGAGAAGCCCTTCTTTCAATATCTCGTTGCGCCTCCATCCTGCCAATAAGTTGCAGGTCAGGGTTTATGGGTAATAATGGCTGACCTGAACTTTGAGTATTTGGCATGCACTGAACAAAACCTGAATAAATCAAAAACAACAACTAGAAGTAAAATTCGAGAATCTTGGACCAAAGGGTCTATTAACTATCACAAACTTAGTTGACAACCGTATTCCCCGGTTGCACATCATGTTCATATCATCATGCATTCATCAATTAGTTCAGTTATGCATTCCATGCATCATATATGCACGTTCAATATGGAAGCTTAGTTCATTAGTTTCCTGATAACGCCCAAACTACAGCTCTCGTAAGAGTGTAAGCGGTCGCCGTCTAATATAGAACCCAACTGGGTTGGGTGTCGAATCCCACAGGGAATACTTGGTCACTAAGTGTTGCAACTATTAGTAGACTGTTGGTCAAAAATTCTACGGAAAGGGGGGATTGGTTTTAGGCGTGAAATAATGTTAACAAAATAAAGAATGAAACGGTTAATGTAGTAAGATTTAATCAGAGAGAATAATAAGTTAGGGTTATGTCCACCTTATGAGTTCTACGTATCTATTAACTATGAGTAATGTGGAATTCAGACATGCATGCACTTATAGAGGTTTGTATTCTAATGGTAAATCCTAGTGTTTCTCAACCATCAAGGATTATTTCACTTTACCTCTCTCGATCCTAAAGTGTATAACTAATGGTACAAACTCTCCAAGAAAGTTAATCCGATTAAGGCATTAACGTGTAAACAGGGGTTGGTAGCCCTATTTTCTTGTCACACTCTCTTTTCCAAACATGTAACTTTTCTCTCGAACAAGTTAATGCTATATTGGCGTAATCCCTATGTTTGCAACCACAAGAATTCAATTAAAACGAAGAGAGTGATGATATAAGTAGCATACGCATCAAGAATTCACAAACTCATAGTAATAGATAGTATATCACAAGGCTTCCATAACCCTAACAGAGAAGTTTAGCTACTCATGATTACAACGGAAATCAACAAAGACATCATCATCATACCAAAGTTATAGCAATCTCACGAAGAAGATGAATTGGCGTCAATATGAGAATGACGTGATTTCCTCTCTAGCCGTTTCTGTAGCGTGTTTCTCTGTTGTTGTCTTACAGAATCTGTATACTGAATAATACTAAAAGTCGAATGAATAGAAATTGAAAAGCAATGCTGAAAAATTCAGCAAATAAGGTTTTTATAACATCCTTGTCCTAGTCCTACTAGGTTACTGCTGCACCCCTAAGTATTAAGAAATACTGATTTTGCCCAGGACAGATTTTCCATGCATCACATTTAGTCCACAAGCTTCCAAAAGCTGTCTTCCTTCTTACGTGAAGTTTTCCTTTGCTGCCCAAGGGTCCACAAAGTGCTGAAATCTTCATCATTAATACCTGAAAACATGCTAATCACGTTGGTTAGCTCACTTACAGGAAAATGGACTAAAAGTGCAGGAATTATATATTTTATCCTCAAACTTAGCTAAAACATGGGTAAATTATGGTGCTTTAGGCGTGTAAATACGCCCAACATCATTTCCTCAGCTTAACTAGTTTTATTCGAGGATGAATGATCCCAAGGGGGAGATATTGTAACACCCCATATTTCCATAGAATAATCTAAGTCCCAATAAATGAGTATTCATCTATAAAATTTTGAACAATCATTATTTTTAATTTTAGAGCCTTTCATTGTGTAGGAAATTCAGTTAGCTTTCCAACAATATAAAATTCAGCTAAATCCAATAATCGGGAAAGAAGTTATGGCAATTTTAAGTTTCAGTCGTTAAACACCATCATTTTAACCTTTAGCGCATCGCGGATCAGTCCCATCTCCCATTTGCCAAATTCCAGAGAGGGTTCGCGATCCTGACGCATCGCACCATAGAAAAACTTGACCTTTGTCCATTTCCAGTGTCAAAGCGCGATACCATCGCATCGCAGTGAACTTCTAGGTCCCAATCAGTAAAGGACCATGATTTCCCCACGTCATACCATAGAGCATTTTCCCAGTTGTCTGATGCAGTGACACGAAAAGACAGCGCCAGGTCGTGCCAACCAAGAAAATTGAGATTTTCAGTCAGTTTTGAGTGTTTATTCCAAGGGCTTTTAAGTACTTTTCCCTTGTCCCAGTCAACCTCAGACACAAAATTAAGTCCCTAATAACCTAATTGGGAATTATTATAATCAATATTTTCCTAAAGGTAGGAATATTCTCTCAAGTAGCAAACCCCTAACCTTCAAGCATCAAGGTCAAACTTCAAAAATTCTCAATCAATCCTTCTAAATTCTTCATCCCAGGTATGTTAGATGTTCATCCATGGATCCCTTTCATCAATGGAGTCCAAGCAACCTTTTTAAATTATAAAATTATGATCTTTTCAAGTGATTATGTTTTAAATTGTGATTTTACCCATGAATCTCCATGAACTATGATTCTATACCATGTTACCATGAAATTATTAGTAATATTTTATCCTCCATGTTTTAATGTTGATATTCAATGAAAAAAACCACTATTTAACTCTATTATGTCGGATTCATGCTATTTCTATTTGTTTTAGGACATTCCTATGATTGTTTTAAACCATGAACTAGAAGTGTTGATAAAATGCCTACAAGAGTGTTTGATTTAATAAAAGCCTTCATGTTTTGTCCTCCAAAGCTTTAGTGTCTTTTCAGTATTGTTGTTTTGAGTCCTGGGGGTGTTGAATACCCAAAATCCATAGCTGTTTATTTAAGTCTAGTCTCAGTACATTACAGAATAACTTCAGATTATACTATGAACATTTTCAAAATAGTCATATATCAGTCAGTTAAACTCAAAATAGTCTAGTATTTTAATGTCTTTCAGTTGGGAGTCGGATTTAGCACCGAGTGAGTGTAGGGATGATGACTTCCCCGTCAGATAGGCAGAGTCGTTAGTAGTAGTCCTTATACTCCAGAACTACATAGACAGTGTAGGATATGAGTAGTCACCCATCATATTAGGCTTGACTATCTCGCAGGGGTCACCCATCAATTTAGTCTTGACACCCTTAGTCTTTTGGACATTATATCAGTTTAATGGATCCACATAGCCATTGTTAGTACCTGTGGCATGGTATTAACACCCTTCCAACTAGAGTTATAGGTTGGACCCCGATTATCTCAAATTGGGGAATATCGATTAAATGATACCTTCCACAGTCTCAGATATAGTCTCAATTACAGTCCCAGCTCAGTTATTCAGTCTTAGTGTTGTTTGACTAAAACATACAGATATCAGTATTTTTTAGTATTTTAGTTTACAAATTTTACTCAATTTATGTTATATGCTTGGTCATGCCTCCTCAGTATTTACAGATCTTCATGCATTTTCAGTATCTATTAATTCCATGCTCTTTATTCAGTACTCCATGCTTTACATGCATACCCAGTTAATTATTATTATTCCTATTCATGAGACCAAGCATATCAGCCTACCTCATTTAGTATACCAGTACATTCAAAGTACTGATCGCATACCTTTATTTTGCACTATGATGTATCATATCATAGGTGCTGACACTCAGTTCTCGGATCGCACTTAGTCCCCCAGATCATCAACAGTTCAGTAGCAGTGGTGAGTCCTCATCATCCGAGGATGGATTATATTACTTTATGTCTCTATCTCAGTAGTCAGTAGAGTTAGTTGGGGCTTGTCCTATCAACTCACAGTATTTTGTTTAGAGGCTTTTCAGAAAATTAGTTAGCTATTCAGATTTTAGTATTTTTCCAGATTTATAATTTAGTAGTCGTTTCATAATTTAAAACCTTATGGAAATTCAGTTATTCTTCCACATTCATGATTATATTATTTAGTCCTCACAGCAGGTACCAGCTCATGGGTTATCTTGTGGTCCCTTAAGGTTGTAAGCACCGTGTAACGACTAGGGGGTAGCCTCGGTTCATTACATTCATATTTAGGGAGGTTAAAAGTATATTTTGGGAGAGTTTCAGGACTTTCAGACAAGGTTTGGGACTTATTTAGATGAATTAAATAGTAAAGCCTCACGATAGCTCCATGAAGCGAGAGTGTCTCCACAAGTAAGGAGGTTCACGGTATGGTGGCCATTTGACCCAAGCAAGGTTCACGGCATGGTGGCCGCTTGACACGAGTAGGGGTCGCAATGCGCCAAGGTTTTCCCTCCCAACTTCTTAATCTAAGTACCCAAATAACATTTGAGTCATTGCCTCTCAACCCAAGTCATCCTTAACATGATTTGGGACTTCCAAAAGGGCATTATTTTCCCCTTTCAATCCAAATTACTCTCAAGAAACCATCCTCTTTTCCTAAGAACAAAGTCAATTTTTCCCCAAGAAATCAAGAGTTCAAGCTTCCAATCCAAGAAAGCTTCAAGAATTCAGTTATTAAGGTATGTGAGGTGTTCATCCATAGGTCCCTTTTCACCCATGGATCCCAAAATCCTCTTCTTTGATGAAATTGTGAGTTTTTCTTTCATTATGAAGTTACATGTGTTCAAGATGAGTTTAATTCATGTTTTCCCTAGTAGTTTGACTCAACTTATGTCCTAATATTATTCCATGGAAAGTTAGGTTATTTTATTTTTTAAGTTTTGATTTCCTATTTTGTATTTAATTGAATTTCATGTCATAATATCGAATTGTGAATTTAGCCATGAAGTTAGGTTGTTTTCTCATGTTTTAAGAAGTCCCAATGTTCAAGTTCATGTTTTTCACTTAATTGGCTGGGTGTTTATGTTTTGGGTCTTTGAACCATAATCCCACACTAAAGTTTTAAGCTTTAATATTGTATTTGATGATCATTCAGTGCTGGCGGGTTATGAACACCCGATGCTTACGTGTTTACATACATTTTAGACCTTTCAAGTAATGCCTTCAGTTAAATCAATAATATTACTATTTACTCAGTTGTTATGATCATGGTGAGCAATATTAGTGTTATGTTTAGTTGAATTTAGTTCATCAGAGTACTAGTTTTAGTTTAGTTGAGAGTAGGCCATAGCACCGATCGAACCCAGGGATGGGGGTTTACCTGCCAGTAGAGGGTGTGACCCTTAGTAGTAGTCCTTGAGTTCCAGAACTTTGTAGCTATTATAGGTTTGAGATGTCTTCCTGCCAGTTGAAGGTTGACACATATCTCATGAGAGCACCTACCAGTAGAGGGTGACTCCCTAGTCCTTCGAGACATCACCTTATAGATCCACAAGTCAACCATGTATTAGTACCCGTGGCTTGGTATTGACACTTTTCCTATTGGTGTTACAGGTTGGACCCCGATTATCTCAGATTAGGGCATGTTGATTACATAGTACCTCCCAAAGTTTTAGTCAGTATTCAATAGGCCTTAGATCAGGTTTGTTTGACATAAGCATACAAATTTTTAGTTATTTAGTAAAACAGAATTCAGTCTTTCAAAATACAAATTATCTCAAAAACATATTTATGCTTGGTCTTGCATTCTTAGATATTACATGTTCATGCAATAATGCTCAGTTATCTCATGTATTTCAGCTAATCCTTATCTCATATACCAGTATATTTGAAGTACTGACCGCATACTTTTCTTTGTGTTATGTTGTCTTCTAATATTAGTTTGGATGCTTAGTTTCTCAACCATTCTTTAACAGCTCAGTGTTACTCAGCAGCAGCAGTGGTGAGTCCTCACCCATCGAGGACATTATTTATTTATCCTTATTATTTTGTTTCATTATGATCAGTCAGTCACAGTTAGTTGGGGAATTTATCCCATCAACTCCTTATGATTCTTAGAGGCTTTCAGACAGTTAGATAGTCATTCAGTTTTCAATTATTATTATTTTTCCAGACAGATAGTTTAGTTTCGGCATTTTTATCAACTACTTCAGATATGCCTTTCATATATTTTAGTATTCAGATTGACCGTAACTTATTGGTTTACTTTTCACATATATGTTTTATTTTATTTTCATTCCATACTCACAGCAGGTACCAGACCATAGGTTATCTTGGGGTCACTTGTGGCCTTAAGCACCGTATAGCGACTAGGGGGTGGCCCCAATTTATGGCAAAACTTGGTATTAGAGACTATGGTTTTCATATGTCCTAGGGTATTTAAAAGCCGCTTTAAGTAAAGTCTTGTGTGTGGATGTGAAACGCATCACACTTATAGATGAGTGCCTACAAAACATTCATAGGAAAGTTTCCTTTCTTTCAGTGTTTATGTGACGCAAAAGAGCATGAGCTTAATGTAATTACTCTTTCTAACTCATCCTTCGTACCATTTATAGATAATACCTCTTAGAAGAAACAACGAAAAATAAATAAGGATCAGCTCGCACTACCACCTGATCAAGAAGATCCCCTGAATGAACATATCTCTTATGCTGAATTTAGGGCGCTTTTACTATTTTAGCCCATTCTATAGTTGCTCAAAACAATGAGCGAGCCATTTCCCCAGCCAATCTAGTGACAAATACAGATGCAGTTAGGATCTAGGATTTCAGTCAGATGAATCCCCCTCTATTTTTAGGATCCAAGTCTGAGGAGGATCCACAAAAATTTTAGGACATGGTGCAGAAAGTGACAGACATCATGGGGATCACTTTGAGTAAGAATGCGGAGTTGGCAGCATATCAGTTGTAGGATATAGCTCACACTTGGTTTAAGAAGTGGAAGGAGGACTAAGGTGTTGATGCAGGGCCAGTAGAGTGGAAGGAGTTCTCCATATATTTCTTAGACAGATTCTTTTCCCTAGAGTTTAGGGAAGCTAAGTTTTAGGAGTTCATCAATATAAAGCAGGGTAAATGAGTATGAAGGATTACTCACTTAAGTTCACTCAGTTGGAGAGGTATGCACCTACTATGGTGGTAGATAACAACTCTAGAATAAGTAAGCTTGTATCCAGTATAGCTGATAGTGTGGCTAAGGAATGCAGGACTACTATGATGATTAAGAAGATGGATCTATCTAGACTCATGGTTCATGCTCGGCATATTGATGAGGAAAAGTGTATGGATAGAGCAAGAAAGAATAAAAAAGCACGAATGGGTAGTTTTAAGTTTTCTTAGCCAAGTTTAGAAGGTGGTAACCGTTCTTAGTTCCATTAGAAATTTTTATCCCTAGCTTCATCCTCAGCTAGTGTACCAGTGCTTAAGTTCAGGAAAGACAGTTGAGATAGAGCGCAAGGCTTTATGTCCTAAGGCAGTGTGAACAGTGGTTTCACTAATCCACTTTGCCAGAGATATGGTAGGAATTACCATAGTGAGTGTAGGGCTAGTAGTGATGTGTGTTTTAGATGTGTCAAGCTAGGCCACAGAGTCAGGGATTTCCCAGGAACTGGTCAGCAGGGTTAGTCCAATCATCCTTTATCTCCAGCAGTTCACCTAACCCAGTAGGGTGCCACTTCCAGTGCAACCAGTAGGCAGGGCCAAAATAGACTGTATGCTCTCCAGACTCGGCATTATCAGGAAAGTTCTCCTGATATGGTTACGGGTACATTATAGGTTTTCTATCTTCATGTTTATACTTTATTAGACCTCGGAGCTTCACTTTCTTTTGTGACCCCTTACATAGCAGTCAATTTTGGTGTTAGTCCTAAAATGTTAGTAGATCCTTTCTCAGTGTCTACCCCTATGGGTAAATCTATTATAACCAGATGGGTGTACAAAAATTATCTGATTACTTTATATCAAAAATCACCTTAGTTGATCTTGTGGAGTTAGAGATATCTTATTTTGGTGTCATTCTAGACTTGGATTGGCTCCACTCATGCTATGCCTCAGTTGACTGCAAAAATAGAGTCATCATGTTTCATTTTCCTAATAAACCAGTCATTGAATGGAAGAGTAGTACTTCTATGCTTAGGGGTCAGATTATTTCCTATCTTAGAGCAAGAAAGAGGATGTTTAAGGGGTGTTTTTACCATTTTGTTTGAGTTAAAAAAATCAAATACTGAGACCCCAAGTCTTAATCCAGTTCTAGTAGTAAGTAAATTTTCAGATATGTTCCCTGAAGATTTTCCTGGAGTCCCTCCCGAGAGAGAAATCAACTTCAGAATATATTTCCTCTTAAATACCCAGCCTATCTCTATTCCCCTTTATAGAAGGGCTCCATCTGAGCTTAAGGAATTGAAGGAACAGTTAAAAAACCTCTTGGATAAGGGTTTCATCTAGATAAGTATTTCTTCATGGGGCACTCTAGTTCTGTTCATGCATAAGAAAGATGGTTCTCTCAGAATATGTATCAATTACCATTAGTTGAATAAAGTTACAATCAAGAATAAGTATCTACTCCACAGAATTGATGACTTATTTGACAACCTTCCGAGTGTAAGTTATTTCTCTAAGATAGAACTCAGATCCGGCTATCATCAGCTCAGAGTCAGAGAATATGACATCCCAAAGACAGCTTTCAGAACTCGGTATGGTCACTTTGAATTTTTAGTTATGTCCTTTGGACTAACGAATGCTTCTGTATCTTTCATGAACTTGATGAACAGGGTGTTCAAGCAGTACTTGTACATGTTTGTCATAGTCTTCATTGATGACATCCTTCTCTATTCCCGTAGTGAGAATGATCATGCAGACTATTTGAAAATTGTATTAAAGCCTTTTAGAGCTCATCAGTTGTTCGCCAAATTTAGTAAGTGGAAATTTTGGCTAAGATCGGTATCTTTCATTGTCCAAATTATTTCCGGTGATGGCATCTGAATTGACTCTCAAAAGACTGAAGCAAAGAGAAATTGGGCTAGATCCATCTCTCCTTCAGATGGTAGAAGCTTCTTGGGTTTGGCTAGTTACTACAGGTTGTTTGTTGAAGGGTTTTCTTCAATTCCATCCCCAATGTCTTGATTGACTCAGAATAAGGTCAAATTTTAGTGGTTAGATTCCTGCGAGATGAGGTTTTAGGAGTTGAAGACTCGACTCACTTTTGCTCTAGTCTTGACTTTGCCAGATGGTTTAGATTGATTTGTAGTTTACTGTGATGCTTTCAGAGTTGGTTTTGGTTATATATTGATGCATAGAGGTAAGGTCATAGTCTACGCCTCTAGATAGCTTAAACTCAATGAAAAGAACTATCCTCCCCATGATATTGAGTTGGCAATTATTGTTTTTGCCTTGAAAATTTGGAGGCACTATCTTTATGGAGTTCATGTTGATGTGTTCACTGATCACAAGAGTTTGTAGTATGTGTTCACATCGACAGATCTTAATCTTCATCATTGAAGGTGGCTTGAGTTTTTGAAAGATTATAATATGAGTGTGTTGTATCATCCGGGAAAGGCCAATGTAGTGATAGATGCCCTTAGTAGGATGTATATTTGTAGTGTTGCTCATGTGGAGGGTGACAAGAAGAAGTTAGTCAATGAGGTTCATCAATTCACTAGATTAGGTGTTCAGTCGGTTAATTCAGTTGAAGGTAGTGTATGGGTTCAGAATATTTCATCATCTTTGTTGGTTGTCGAAGTAAAAGAAAAACAAGATAAGGATCCTAGTTTGGCTAAGTTGAAGGAGACGATTAGAAATCAGAAGGTGGAGGTTTTCTCCCAAGGAGGAGATAGTGTATTTCAATGTTAGGAAGGTTATGTGTTTCGTGTTTTGATGGTTTGAGACAGATAATACATGCGGAAGTGCATGGTGCACGATACTTCATCCACCCAGGAGCCATTAAGATATGTCGTGATTTACGAAAAATCTATTGGTGAAATGGTATGAAAAAGGATACTGCAGTGTTTATGGCTAGGTGTTCAAATTATCAATAGGTTAAAGTTGAGCACCAAAGGCCTATTGGTACATTACAAGATTTTAGCATCCCCACTTGGAAATGGAAAATGGTGAACATGGATTTTCTGATAGGGTTGCCTTATACGCATCGTCAACATAATTCGAAATGGGTCCTTGTGGATAGGATAACCAAATCAGGTTATTTCTTACCAGCTCATACATCGTTCTCATTTGAGGATTATGCGAGGCTCTATCTTAGAAAGTTAGTGAAGTTGCATGGGATTCAATTGTTTATCATTTTTGATAGGCATACTCAGTTTACCTCACTTTTAGAAAGCTTTTCAAAAGGGTCTTGGTACCCAAGTTCATCTCTGTACATCTTTTTATCCTCAGACAGATAATCAGGAAGAACGAACCATTCAGATGTTATAGGACATGTTAAGGGTGTGTGTTATTAACTTTAAAGGTAGTTGGGATGACCACTTACCATTGATTAAGTTTTCCTATAACAATAGTTATCAGTCCAGTATTCAGATGTATCCATTTGAGGATCTCTATGGAAGGAGATATAGATCTCCCATTGGTTGGTTTGAAGCAGGTGAGGCTACTTTGATAGGGCCAGATTCAGTGTTTGAGATAATTGAGAAATTTCAATTGATTCGAGAGAGGTTGAGGACAACCCAAAGTCATCAGAAATCTCATACAGACGTGAGAAGAAGGGATCTTGAGTTTGAGGTTGGTGATATAGTTTGTTTAAAGATTTCTCCTATGAAGGGAGTAAAGAGATTTGACAAGAAGGGGAAACTCAGTCCCGGCTATGTTGGCCCATATAAGATCTTGAACCATTTTGGAAAGTTGTCTTATGAGCTTGAGTTGCATGCAGATTTGGCATTAGTGCATCCAGTGTTCCGTGTTTCTTTGTTAAAGAAATACATCGGTGATTCAGCTGTTATTGTTTCATAAGAAAGAATGGGTGTTTAGGAAAGCCTTTCCTACGAAGAAGTCTTAGTTGAGATTCTTGATCATCAGATTCGTAGGCTAAGGAATAAAGAAGTTCCCTTGGTTAAAGTTCTACGGTAAAATCAGTTTGTTGAGGAGCTACTTTGGAAGCAGAAGCAGATATATGAGCCAAGTACCCTCAACTTTTCTTTGCAAACTCGGATTTAGCTTGAGGTATAGATTTTCCTTAGATTGACTTTTTTTCGTTCTCAGTTTTTGCCTTGTAACCATTCTCATGTCATTGTATGCATTCACAAAATCAGCTCAGTTCATGTATCATGCTTCAAACTCAGTTATGTAATCATGTTCCAAGCTATGCTTGTTAAGAATATGACTTCAATTGACTTAGTATTCTCAACCTAACCAGTCTCATTCAAGGAAGAATATTCCCAAGGGGGAGATATTGTAATACCCCATAAAATTCTAAGCTCTATTCAGCTCTTGGTTGCATGCTTAAGGGGTTCAAGGCATGAAAATTTCACTAAGTGTTGAGGGCTTAGTCGTTTTCAAGACTCCTAAACTTTAAGAATTTTTATTTTAGATTTCCCAACCCAAAATGCTGGTTTTTGGGTTAGTTCATGCTTAGGGAGGTTAAACGTATGTCTCGAGAGAGTTTTGGGACTTTCGGACAAGGTTTGAGACATGTTTAGATGGCTGAAATAGTGAACCCTCACGATAGACCCATAGCGCGAGGGTGGCTTCACAATTTAGGAGGTTCGCGGTGCGGTGGCTACTTATCCCAAGCAGGGGTTTCGGAGCGCCAAGGGTGTCCCTCCCAGCTACTTAATCTAAGTTCCCAGGGGGTATTTGAGTTATTTTCCCTCAACCAAACCATCCTTAACACGATATGAGACTTCCAAAAAGGGCATTATTTGCCTCTTTCACTCCAAATTGCTCTCAAGAAATCCAAATCTTTCCCCAAGAACAAACTCAAGATTTTTTCTCAAGAAATCAAGAGTTCAAAAATCTTGAGTTTAAGCTTCCAATCAAAGAAAGCTTTAATAATTCAACTATTAAGGTATGTGGGGTGTTCATCCATGGGTCCCCTTTCACCCATGGAACCCAAAAACCTCTTCTTTGGTTAAAATATGAGTTTTTCCTTCATTATGAAGTTGCATGTGTTCAAAATGAGTTTAATTCATGTTTTCCTTAGTAGTTTGACTCAATTCATATCCTAGTATGATTCCATGGAAAGTTAGGTTATTTTATGTTTTAAGTTTCTATTTTCCATGTTGTATTCAATTGAATTTCATGTCATAATATCAAATTGTGAATTTAGCCATGAAGTCGTGTTGTTTTCTCATGTTTTAAGACATCCCCATGTTCAAGTCCATATTTTTCATTTAATTGGTGGGGTGTTTATGTTTTGGGTCTTTGAACCATGATCCCACACTAAAGTTTTAAGCTTTAATATTATATTTTATGATCATTCTGTGCTGGCGGGTTATGAAGACCCGATGCTTATGTGTTTACTTACATTTCAGACCTTTCAAGTAATGATTTTAGTTGAATCAAAAATATTACTATTTACTCAGCTGTTATGATCATGATGAGCAATGTCAGTGTTATGTTCAGTTGAATTTAGTTCAGCACAGTACCAGTGTCAGTTTAGTTGGAAGTAAAATTTAGCACTGAGAAAACCCAAGGATGGGGGCTCACCTTCCAGTAGAGGATGTGGCCTTTAGTAAAAGTCCCTGAGTTCTAGAACTACGTAGTTAGTGTAGGTTTGAGATGTGTTCCTTCCAGTTGAGGGTTGACGCATATATAATGAGAGCACTTGCCAGTAGAGGGTGACTCCCTAGTCCTTCGGGACATCAACCTTGTGGATCCATATCGTCAGTTATGTGTTAGTACCCGTGGCACGGTACTGACACCTTTCTAACTGGGGTTACAAGTTGGACCCCGATTAGCTTAGATTGGGGCATGTCGGTTACATAATACCTCCCACAGTTTCAGTCAGTATTCAGTAAACCTTAGATCAAGTTTGTTTGACCAAATCATACAGATTTTCAGTTATTCAGTTACACAGAATTCAGTCTTTCAGATTATAGATTACCTTAGAAACATGTTTATGCTTGGTCTTGTATTCTCAAATATTACATGTTGATGAATTCATGCTCAGTTATCTCATGCATTTCAACCATTCCTCATCTCATATACTAGTACATTCAAAGTACTGGCCGCATACTTTTTTTTGCGCTATGTTGTCTTATAACAGAGGATTGGATGCTCAATTTCTCGGCCATTCTTAGACAACTCAGCGTTACTCAGCAGCAGTAGTAGTGAGTCCTCATCCATTGAGGAAATTATTTATTTATCCAAGTTATTTCGGTGTTTCCTTATGATCAGTCAATCAGAGTTAGTTGGAGGATTTGTTCCATCAACTCCTTAC
Source organism: Capsicum baccatum var. pendulum (assembly GCA_030864225.1). Classification (NCBI taxonomy): domain Eukaryota; kingdom Viridiplantae; phylum Streptophyta; class Magnoliopsida; order Solanales; family Solanaceae; genus Capsicum; species Capsicum baccatum. The sequence goes on from CM061554.1 coordinate 188,738,959, forward strand.
AATTCTTAAAGGCTTTTAGACAGTTAGACAATCATTCAGTTTTTAGTTATTATCAGTTACTCAGATAGACAGTTTAGTTTTGGCATTTTTATCAGCTACTTCAGACATGTCTTTTATATATTTCAGTATTCAGATAAACCTTACCTCATTGGTTAATTTCGGCGTATGTGTTTTACTTTCTTTTCATTCAGTGCTCAGCATGTACCACACCATGGGTTAGCTAGGGGTCACTTGTGGCCTTAAGCACCGTGTCGCGACTAGGGGTAGCCCCAGGTTGTGACAGCAACCATATGTTCAAACCACAATTATAACATGAAAAACCATAAGTAAAACATGGGAAAACATATCCAACCAAGAACAGCTAAAACCCCCAATACATATTTCTAAACCAAAACAATATCACAATTATGCCATGAAAACCATTAAGTAAAACATGATTTTAGTTTGAACTAACAATGAGGGAGGACTAACATGCCTTAGATACCAAGAAATACGGAGAGAAACTACTCTTGAAAACTGTAATCGACCACCTTGAGGAAACCCTAGCCTCCCTTTTAACCAAAAGCTTAAGAGAGATTTGAGAGTGTTTTGAGTGTGTTTGATTTGGGAATAGTAGGTTAATAAAGTTCCAAGAGTTTTAAGTTGTGGGGTCAAAAGAAGTTAAGAGGGGAAATTTTTAGAATACCCCTAACTTAAACTGCAAAAAATTTGCGCAGGTGGGTACGGTTGGACCCCTCCACTCATACGCACATCATACGACTGGTACCATCCAGTCGTACTACTACAAGAAAAATGTGAATTACATGGGGATTTTTCTGGGGATTATATATGAAAATTTGCAGGCTCCATTTCCTGCGGATTTTCCTACCAACAAAAATCTGATGATAAAACCTACGTGGATAATTATTACTTGCGAATTTTAAAATTTAAAAGTAATATACCTTGGTATTTAAATTCCGTATATAAATTACTTGCAGATTTTCTTACTAAAAAATACTAAAATATCATGGATTTTTTTTTTTTGAAAATTTTGGTGAAAAAGGAAATTTCCTTCATTTGTTTTTTCCAAGTAAAGTTTCATGAAAATATTCTAATAAATTTCTAGGAATAAATTTAATATACCAAATTATCTTTAATTATTATGTTTGATTATTATTATCTTATTTAATTCTATTATTTATTCGCCACCCAACTCGCCGCCCAACCCTGCTGTATGAAATTCCATTTTTGCAATTTCCTTACTCATAGCATTATAAATGCTTAATTCTTGATGTCTTACTTCGATGTGGGACAAAAAATATTAGTGTAGGTAGTTACACCAAATTCTCACCCTACTAAATTAATGCATGTTCTAATAGTTATATATTTCTATTTTTTTATTAATAAAATAAACATTCTTATAATATTCTTTCTGTATTTTAAAATAAATCACTTACGCCTTAATATTATGAAAATTTTATGCTTACACTTCCTATGAGATAATATTCACAACAAAAATAATATCGACATGACTTTGGGATTAACTTTATCCCATATTTAGTATGAGGTATTAACTAATTTCGAAACTATTTTATTTTATTATTTGTCTTAAAATAATGGAATTACTATTCCATATGAAAGATGACATAAAATAATCCCATGAGATATCTTTCTACTCATCCAAGCTAGTATACCAAACAACATATATATTAAACTTGGACAAAATTAAAATTGTAAATAAAAGATTTTTATTTATTTATCTCTTATGAAGTTTGGAAAAAAGATATTATCCACGTTGTTTACAAAAAGATTTATTTTTAGAATATGTATTTAAAAATGATTAAATAAGAATGAACACAAATTACTTAATTACTTAATAAGATGACTAGAACTTACATATTTGAAAAAATACTTTATTTTCTCAAAAATCTAAATATCATGATGCTATTCATATTTTCTAAAAATATTTAAACCTCATATATATATATTAGAAATCATGTACAAATAGAACTTTCTCTAAGTAAAGTAAAAGATAACTTTGAAGCTAGAAAATATTAACAAACTAAAATAAAATTCTGATATGCAAAATTTCATAAATAATCGAAAAATAGAAATATTTTATAAATTTAAAGTACAAGAAAATTATTATCAATAATTTATATATCTTATTACGTATTTTTGGTATTTATTATTTTAATTTATAGTTTAATAATTATATTTTAACATATTTAATCACTGATACTATTTGCAAATAATTATCATTTAATAACTTAGAGAAATTTTATCATTTTAAATACTTGTAAAGAAGATATACAAGTTTGATATACAGTTAAAACAATTATCTTTTTAATGAAATTCTATCAATGAAGGAGATAATTATACTTCACATTTATAATGTATATAATCCAATTTTTCTCTACTTAATGATTCTATTTTATAAACTAGTTATCTGCACCCCCCTACAAATGGTATCAGAGCCCAGTAATTTAAAAAAATACAGAAGTAAGATATATGTTAGAGTTAGAGTTAGGATTTATGATAGAGATATTAGAAATAATGTATATGAATTGAATTAATTATGAGAATACCATTTAAAAACAGAGAAGCTTTTAGGAAAATTAAAGAATCTTTAGTTAGAAATTATTCAGAATATATAAGTCTAAATAAAAAAAAAGAAAACCCACAAAGATTAGCTTACCTAATTACATTAATATCTAGTATCGAAGCAAAATTAATAATCCATTTAAAATCTAGAAGAATGAGACACATACCACCTAATTATGATAAAATTAGATTTAGGTATCCGCCAAGATATTATAAATATAATTTAAATGAATAAAGAGTAAAAATACAAAGAATTAAAACAATTTATTTCTGAAAAACGTAAAGAATTAAAAATAAGAATAGAAAGATTACATTATAATATATTTGCCGGAGTTAGTAAAAACTCAATAAATATACAAAAAGATGAAATATCAAAATTGGAATCACAAATAGATAGTTTAGAATATATATACCAACATGAACTATTCACAATAAAATGAACATAGAAGAATTCATAATACATGAAAAAATATACGAAAATCACGAAGGATCAAAAATAAAAATAGTATTTTCTAATCTAGGAAGAAGATATAAAAAAATAGGAGAACATTTATATCTAATGTTAGAAAAAGAAGAATTAAAATTAGAAGATAAATTGACAGCAATGGTAAGAATAGAAAAAGAAAATGAAGAAATAGATAGGAAAAAGGAAATAGAAAAAATAAAACAACAAACTACGGAAGAAATACAAAAAATAGAAGAAACTAAAAATAGTAGAATTGTTGAATTAGAAAAAGAACTACAAATGTTAAAAGATTTGTACGAACAAAGACAAAAAGAAAAAGATAGAGAACAAAAATTACTGAATGAGATAAATCAATTTAAGGAAAAATTAGAAATAAATAATATAGATGTTGAAGAAACAGATAATTATGACTCAGAAGATAGTAAAACATATACACAAATATTAACAAATACAAAAAATTTAGAAATTAACGAAAAACAAGAAATAATTACTGAAGAAAACTTGGAAAATACCAACACAGAAATAAATACTCTTGATAAAAAAGAAGATGACAACATAATACCTAAAACAACAGAAATAAGAAAACCTATATATTATAAAAATAAATTTAAAAAATATAATGAATATGACAAATGGACACCAAAACAAATAGTTAATAAAAATTATAACTTTTTAGACCTAGACTGTGTAATAGATATAGAAAAAACAATACAATTATGGATAGGATATATGACAAAACAATTATTAGATAATAATATAAACATAACAGATGCACCGGAATATATAGAAAGAACATTAATAGGATCAGTAAAACTATGGTTTTCAAATTTAACTGAAAATAGTAAGAAAGTATTAAGAGCTAATAAACCTATGGAAGGAACATCATCAACAACAACTAAACTAACACCTATATAATTATTGAAAAAATATGAAACAGCTATAAAAGATGAATTTGGCAGTATGACAACAATAGAAGAAGAACAAGATGAAGAAAAAGATACAAATAGGAATTTAATGTTAAAATTAACAATATGTAATATGTGTTATATAGACGAATATACTTGCGCATTTAAAGAATATTATTATAAAGGAGCATATAGTATAGAAGAAAGTAAGGAAATAAGAAAATTATATTTTAATAAATTACCTGAACCATTTAGTTCAAAGATAATAAAAAGTTGGGAAGAAGCAAAAATAGTAGATACGTTAGGAGCAAGAATAAAATTTTTACAACAATGGTATAGAAACTTATGTGAAAAATATAGAGAAGAATTAAAAATGGAAAAAACATTAATAAGAAATTTAGCATGTTGCAAAAATAAAATAGCACCTCAATTTGGATGTGAAGAAAGATATTATAAGAAAAGCAAGACATAAGAAATATAAAAAATATAAAAAATCAAAATATAAATACAAGAAACCAAGAAAAAGATATTATGTAAAAAATTATAAAAATAAAAGACCATATAGAAAGAAGAAATCTATAAAAGAATGTACTTGTTACAATTTTGGGAAGTTAGGACATTTAGCTAGAGATTTTAAATTATCTAAAAATCCAAAAAATAAACAAATATCAGAAATAAAAATAGATAATACAGAATATATACAGATAGATTATATAGATTATGAATTAGAAAGTGAAGATAGTATATATGAAATTTCAGAAAACGAAACAAATACTTAAATAGATAGTGAAATAGATGAATCGAATGACTGAAGAAGATATAAAAATAATAACAAAGGAAGAATATTTAAATGATGAAGGAACAGAACAAAAAATAATATTTGACAGCAACATATTTGATGAAATAAAAGGAAAAGAATTAGATTTAAGTGTAGAAAAAATATTTAAAATACCAACAATAAAAAATATTTTTACTAGGAAAAAAGATGAATATTATGTAGTATGCCAAAAAGAACATGTAATAGACTGTAGATATGCAAAAAGTAAAGCTAGTATACCACTAGTAACAAAAAGAATAATTAATAAAGAGATAAATGATATAAAAAGTAAAGGAGATCCAATAAAATATGTACACCTTAGAGGTACAGAAATATTAATAAAAGCATGTTTTAGAGAAGGAATAGATACACCGATAGAATTATATCTAGCAGATGATAGAATTATAAAACCTATAGAAAAAAGCATAATAACTGCCGTAAAAGAAATTTAATATACCAAAAATTTAAATTTATAATAAGTGCAAATTATTCAGTAGCAGTAACAGATAGAAATATAGATAAATCACTAGTATTATATTGGAAGATATCAGGAATAGAATTAACCCCAGGAAGTAAAATATTTACAGCAAGATGCAAAAATTTATATGTATTAACAACAAAACATAAAATAACAGAAAAAAATAAAATTAACAAGATACGAATAGAAAGCCCGTTTGAACAAATTGTAAAAACAATAGATTATAATGATTATAGCTATAGAGACATAGATATAGAAGAAAATTTAGAAATAGTAAATGATAGAATAAGTACAAAAAAAAGAATAGCTAATGAAAAACCAGAATCATCAAGCTCATCAAAAAGAACAAGTTATGAAACAAATTCAATAAGTAATTTAAACCAATATTACATAACAGGAAAAATAAATGAAAAAGAATATTTAATACTCTTAAATACAGGACAAGAAGAAAATTATATAGCAAAATATCTAGTAAAAGATAAAGAAATAAAAACCAATAAAGATATGTGCCCAGATCTACCAAGAAGTTTAATAAATAATAAAAATATAGCAGAAAAAGAAATAATAATAGGAGTTAGAAAAATAAAAATAGAATTTGAAGTAAAGGAAGAAATGCAAAAAGCAAATATAATATTAGGAATAAAATGGTTAGAACAAGTAAAACCATATAATATAGAACATACACAATTAACCTTAACATATAACAAAGAAAAATTATTCTTAAAAAGAGCCTTAATGTAAAATGAAAATATATGTATTAATGAAGATAGTAGTGGAAGGATATTATAGTAGATATTATACGCCTATGATAGATACAGGAGCAGAAGCTAATTTATGTAGATATAATTGCTTACCAGAAAGTAAATGGGATAAATTAAAAACACCAATAATAGTTAAAGGATTTAATAACAAAGGGAGCTTAATTACTTATAAAGCTAGGAATGTAAAAGCACAAATATGGGATAAGATATTAACAATAGAAGAAATTTATAATTCTGAACTAACATCAAAAGATATACTTTTAGGAATGCCATTTTTAGATAAACTATACCCACATATAATAACTAGAAACGACTGGTGGTTTACAACACCATGTAAACAAAAAGTAAGAGCAAAAAGAGTTAATAATAAAATAAGAAAGAAAACTGATTGGATAAAAGGAAGTGAAAAAATTACACAAAAGTTAGAAAATATAAAAAACGCTGAAGATACAATTGAACTAGTAGTATTTTCGATAAATAAAACAGAAATAACTATATTTTCAATAAATAAAATAGAAATAGTTAAGAAAAAATTAGAACAATTATATAGTGAAGATCCATTAAAAGGATGGGAAAAACATAAAACTACCATAAAAATTGAATTAATAGATAAAAATAGTATAATAACCCAAAAACCATTAACCTATAATTTTGATGACTTAAAAGAATTTAAAATGCATATACATGAATTATTAGAAAAACAATATATACAAAAAAGTAATAGTAAAGATAATAGTCCAACATTTATAGTAAATAAACATAGTGAACAAAAAAGAGGAAAAAGTAGGATGATTATTGATTATAGAAATTTAAATGCAAAAACTATAACATATAATTATCCAATACCAAATAAGATATTAAAAATAAGCCAAATACAAGGATATAATTATTTTAGCAAATTCGATTGTAAATCAGGATTTTACCATCTAATGTTAGAAGAAGAATCTAAAGAATTAACTGCATTTACGGTACCACAAGAATTTTATGAATGGAATGTATTACCATTTGGATATAAAAATGCACCAGGTAGATATCAACATTTTATGGATAATTATTTTAAACAATTACCTAATTGCATAGTATACATAGATGATATATTATTATATACAAAAACTAAAGAAGAACATATAAAATTATTGGAACAGTTTACAGACATAATAGAAAAATCGGGAATAAGTCTAAGCGAAAAGAAAGCTGAAATCATGAAAAATCAGATAGAATTTCTAGGAATACAAATAGATAAAAGTGGCGTAAAAATGCAACAACATATAGTACAAAAAATAATAAATTCGAAAGAAAAATTAGATACAAAAAAGAAATTACAATCATTTTTAGGATTAGTAAACCAAGTAAGAGAATATATTCCAAAATTAGCAGAAAACTTAAAACCACTACAGAAAAAATTAAAAAAGGATATAGAATATAACTATAATGAAGAAGATAAAAAACAAGTTCAAAAAATAAAATTACTTTGTAAAGAATTACCAAAATTACAATTTCCAGATGAAAATAGAAAATTTATATACATAGTAGAAACAGATGCTAGTGAATATAGTTATGGAGGAGTACTTAAATATCGATATGAAGCAGAAAAAATAGAACACCATTGTAGATACTACTCAGGTACGTTTAATGAGACAGAAATAAAATGAGAAATAAATAGAAAAGAATTATGTTCATTATATAAATGTTTGTTAGCGTTTGAGCCATATATTGTATATAACAAATTTATTGTGCGAACAGATAATACATAGGTACGCTGGTGGTTAACAAAGAAAATACAAAACTCAGTTACAACGAAAGAGATTCGGAGACTAGTTTTAAATATATTAAATTTCACATTTATAATAGAAGTGATCAGTACTAACAGAAATGTTATTGCAGATTACATATCAAGACAAAGCTACACAGACTGAAATGATAGAAGAAAATACTCTTGAAAAAATACTCAACGCCCTAACTACGCTTTCATTGAAAGTGGACAGTATGGGTACTGAGATAGAAAAGCTAAAGCTAAAGACTAATGAAGATAAACTGAAGTCTATAGCTATAAATCAGCTAACTCAGCAGTGTGCAGAGCTATGTCGATCGGAAGACAATAAAATTCCAGAGCTAGAAGGAGACGTTGGGACACTCCATAAAACCCATAACATTTATCAATCTACTTCTGCAGGTACAAGCAAAGGAGTTAGTCGATCAAGATACCAAAACACAAACATGAATAAAATATTTGAAAAACCATTTACACCAAAAATACAAAAAGACCACTTATTCATACCCCCACAAGTTACCACATACCGAGATAGCCTAAACCAAGACAAAAAAGTTTACAATTATACAGCCCAGAAATATATAGAAAACATCTATAGAGTACAAACCTTTCTAAACCATAACCCCAGAGCTACAAACATCAACAAACCAAACACCAACTACATAACCCAAAAATTACAAGGATATAACAAACTAATCGCACTACCCAAAACTAACCCAGGCCTAGTAAAAACTTGTTTTGACTACGGACTGCTAAACACCATATACACCCAAGACGGAGAAGAATTGACAGCCATGGAAGAGTTATACAAGATATTCACTACCTATAAAAGAATAACGAAAGGCACTCTATTTTATATAAAGTGTTATACTGCACCCGCGGAGATATTATATGACGAGATAAAACCAGTTATACAAGTCGTAAAGATAGGATTAACTAGAGATATGATTATACCAGAAGATATTGCGCAGCAACCGGAGATACCTAGAATCAAGATACCAGAGTTCTATGCAAATAAAAGACTTATTGGACTATCTACGATTATACAAGAACTAGTAAATAACTATACTAATGGAAATCCAATATGGAGCTACTACTCGAGAGATCACCAAATGATTTACTCAAATTCAAAAGAGCTACGACCAACAGATATGGAGGATGTAAGACAATGAATAATGACACTACTCAACCCAGAGAAACAATCTACTGCACGAGCTATTAAAAAAGGATTTATTTTTGACGGATTACCAACAAGATATTGTAAAATAATTGGACATAAATATCCAGATCACCAATGTTCGAGGTGTAATGGAGAAAATAATATTATTCCAGAAGTACATCTAGAATAAAAAATCAAGAAGACGAGATGACAACTGAAAGATAAGATGAGAAGCAATAATAGAGATATGGCAGATACGACAAAATCAACGGAGACAAGATATCAAGATATTTGATCTTATTGTATAAATTTGTATACATTATTCAGTACTTACGTAAAAGATAATAGGGTAGCATTATTAAGCATTAAATGTAGTTTGTATTTTATAGACTTTTTAGGACCTAGGTAACTTTTTAGCCTTATAGGCTTTTTGAACTTTTTGTTCTTTTTTAGCATTTAGCAAACATTAAAAAAACGTGTACACAAATGTAAAGATTCTTTCTTTCGTTTTATAAATAAAGAAAACAGAAGACATTGCAAGGGCAAGTCTTCTCACGACAAAGCAAAAACTCTCTCCATTCCGTAACAAATATTTTGCCCAGTTAATTAAAAAACATACATACTTCAATGGAAAAAGCTATGGAAAAACAAACCTCAGAAATATCAAAGCTACCAGAACAGGTATATCTATTTATGATTATGAATAGCTAAATTCATAGTTCCCAACAATCATGATATGATAAAATAAATTCATATTAGTTGCTTTATAGTAGAATTATTCGAAGAATAATATGTTAAGAAGTTTATTAGCAAAGTGGAAATGGAGAAAAATCCCTAAGAACTATGCCATCCTAAAGGTGAAACCAATGAGGCAAGAAGCTGTGGCGGGGAGTAACCAGAGTCGAGGCGCTGTTTAAGGGGAAAAGTATCCAAATTACCATGCTAATAGTGACCGAAGAACATGTTATTTAAGAATAATCTAGTATATAATGATCTAAGATGACCATATTTTGTTATGTACATGGTTGAAGGGAATATTTTGAAAAAGCAATTTTATGAAAATGAATGATAATTTATCTGATGTGATGGTAGATAAATTTAAGATACTTATTTTGTATGCACTTAGAGATATAAAAGTAGCAGATATAAGAAAAATTATATTAGAAAAAGCATTTGGTGAATATTACATGGCTAGAGTAAATTATATACCATGCCTACCTAACTACTCTTATAAATACTTATCATGATAAATTACGTAGAATTTTTAGAAAAAGATATGCGAAACATACAATTACTAGAAAAACGGATAAAAACAAATATAGACAAATACATGGAAAATAAAAATAAATCTCTTAATAAAAATATGCAAAAACTACTAAGGCTAAAACAAACAACTATAAAATATCAATTTTAGAAAATAGATCATTTAGACTATCTTAAAGTTTTAATCTTATATATACTTAAAGATATAGAAATTATAGATATTAAGAAAATAATATTAGAAAAAGTAATAGACTACGAAATTGAAACCATGAATTGGCTAGAACAGTTATACGAAGAAATTTACTCAGAAGGATATTATTCAGATCAAGGATGTTAGAATATATTAGAAAAACTAGAGAAAACCAAGATAATCTAAATAACGAAATTAATTATAGAAACCGAATTAGAAAAATAATGGAAAATCTAAAAGAAAAGTTAATATGGATAGAAAAAACCTTAGAAAATTTAGAAAAAAGTACATGTGATAGTTTATATAATTTAAAAAACTCATTACGAGAAGAACAACACAAGATAATAAATGACATAGAAAATCTAGAATTAGATATATACTACAGTACAGATAGAATAAATTATTATACACAAATTTGTAACTCTGCAGTTACTACGGGATAAAATAATAAACCAAATAAATTAATGGATACATCTTACAAAAAGAATAAATCATTAAAAAATATTAAAAAAAAATCTAAGAAATATCCACGCACAAAAAAGAATAGATTCATTAGATACATAATAAATCTATTTTATAAACTAGTTATCCGCACCGCCCTAATATCAAAGCTGAGCATTGGGTAAATAAGAAACATACAAATTTAATATTTTTTAATAATATTAAATTAACATTAATTACATTTATAATAGTTATTTTTATACTGTATAAATATCTAGCCATATAATTTTTATGATTTGTATTACTCAAATTCAAAACAAAAAAAAAGAGATAAAATTGCATCATTGATTTTTGTATGAGATTAAATACTAACCACATGTAAGTTAAAATTATTGAAAAAATGACAGATTTCTATAAACATATAAATTAACTTGATATGATAGTTTCAATTGTTATTTTAGACCCTTTCTTTTCAACTCCCCCTCTTTTGGGTAATGTTTCAGCACATTATTAGATTGATAAGACTGTAAAAATTTATATAACCTGAAATAAAGAAGTAAATATTTAAAGATAATATTCATTTCTAATGCTATTATCATGTTTTATACTGAAACTATCTAATACTTTCAGATCAATATAAAATAAAATAATTCTTTATTTTATTTTGTGATTATTGTACTCTATATCTCACACCAAACAACTCCTATACATACATTATATTGCTATATTATATTATCGTGCGTGCGTAGTATGAAGACATACAATTATATTGAAATTAACCAGTAGAAACCAACAGAAAAACATGCACTATTTGAACTCTAAGTTGTTCTTCGCCCTATCTTAGGCCAACAAAATTTTACCTCTTTAATTTTTTGGTGATAACATAACGAGTCAAGCTAAGGTTTATTCAACTCAAATATATCAGTGATACCATTTATGTCAACAAACTAATTTTAATTTCTTGAGCATCTTTTGCTTGATTATATGTGTCCACCGATTCAATGTCTAATTTCTTTTAATTTTATATTTTTTATTCTTAAAGTTTATCCTTTTTCTATTTAATTTTTTTTAAGTCACAAAAATCCTACGTAAATCCCCATGAAATAATTTTAAGCTAAATTCGTAGCAACACAATCACCAAATAATTTTTCAAGTAATAATATCATAGGTAAATCCCCAAGAATAAATCCCCAGCGACATTCAAAGCAAATAATCCCCAAATAATTTTTCAGGTAATAAAATCCGCTGCATAAATTTTCACCAAAATATATCTACGTAAATTCGTAGGATAAGTTACCTGAGAATTTTCCAACGGATTTAAAAAATACATATATTTGTCCATATACCTGCGGATTTACCTAGAGATAAAATACCCGCCGATACATTTCCCGAGGTAATGTCGCAAATACAAAATTTACGCAATATGGCGCCAAATTAACCTATGAAATTTGTTGCAAATATATAGTTCATAGGTAATATATTTTAATGTTGAGGAATTTAATATTTTCATAGTAAACCCTCGTGTATTTCTTGCAATATTGTTCCCTAGGTAAAAACTCCATGTAATTTACAGTTTTCTAGTAGTGTACCTAGAACAGAAGGTTGGACATCTACACACTATCCATCATACGACTCCCCTTGCCCCATTTCGTACCCATAACATACGAGTAGTACCCATAAGTCGTATATAAGACAGACTCAAACGGGTTGGACACTGGACAACGTACGACTCCACTAGACCACTCGCACCCTATCCTCATGGCTCATAGTGAGCCAATCATACTCTGAGCCAAGTCAAGTCACTAAGTTTCAAATTAAGTGAGGATCAACCCAACGACCCTTCACCAAACCATATACCCGTACCACCAAACTGTAATCACAATAGAAACTTGACCACTAAACACTGGACATCCTATGATTTGGGTCACCTGACCCATACCCTCACCATATAACTCGTATGGTGAGTCGTATGATTAATAGAAAGCTTAACACTTAGGAAATTTCCAATGGACATAACCCAGGGTGTTTCAATTATCCCCCACTTAAATCATTCGTCCTCGAATGATGGAATAAGGCAATACAAGCACGATTTACACCCTAACACCTTAACTCTGACCTTTAACTAAGTTACAAAACAAAGATGCAAGGAAATCAATATTTTCTTTAACTAAGTTGGAAAACAAAAGTATGATGAAGAACACATACCTTTCGCACAAATTTTCGGAGCAGAAAACAGGAATGGGTACTTGGACTTCATGTCCTTTTCAGCTTCCCAAGTATCCTCTTCAATATTATAGTTCCTCCATAGAAACTTTACCGAAGCTACGTCCTTGGTTGGCAACCGACGAACCTGCCAATCCAAGATATCAACCGGGACCTCCGCATAAGACAAGGAATTCAAAATACCAATATCCTTGGTAGGCATGATTTGAGATGGATCACCCATACACTTCCTCACCATAGAAACATGGAACACTGGGAGTATAGAGATTAAACTAAAAGGCCACTCCAACTCATACGCAACATTGTCAACCTTTCTTAAAACTATGTACGAACCAACATACTGAGGACAGAGCTTCCCCTTCCTCCTAAACCACATCACTCCCTTTATGGGAAATACCTTCAAGAATACCCTATCCCTGACCTCAAACTCTAGCTCTCTTTGCCTCACATATGCATAGCACTTTTGGTGACTTTGGGCAGCCTTAAGTCTATCTCAAATCACCTTCACCTTCTCCATGGCTTGGTGAACCAAATTTGGGCCAAACAACTCTACCTCGCCAATCTCGAACTACCTAATAAGAGATCTAAACCTCCTTCCGTACAAGGCTTCAAATGAAGCCATCCCAATCCTAGAGTGGTAACAATTATTATAGGCAAACTGTATAAGGGGCAAATGCTCACCCAACTACCACCATAATCAACCACGAAAGATCTAAGCATGTCCTCCAACGTCAGAATAGTTCTTTCTACTTTCCTATCCGACTGCGGGTGAGAAAAAGTACTACGACTTACCTTGGTCCCTAAGCCTTTCTGAAATGATCGCCAAAAGTGAGATGAAAACTGCGTGCCGCAATCTGAGATGATAGAAATAGGTATCCCATGCAATTTCACAATATCATGGAGATACAACCTTGCATAATCCTCAGCCGAGAAGTTAGTCCTCACTAGCAAAAGGTGAGTCAACTTTTTCATACTATCAATGATGACCCAAATCGAATCAAATTGATTTTGAGACCGAGAAAGACCGGTAACAAAATCCATGTTGATCACTTCCCACTTCTGTTGTGGCAACTTTATTTCTTGATACAAACCTCTGGGCCTAATGTGCTCAACCTTTACTTGTTGACACATCATGTACTTGGCCATAAAATTTTCCACATCCCTTTTTATATTGTTCCACCAATACATCTCCTTAAGGTCATGATATATTTTCATCAAACTAGGATGAACAACATAGCATGACTCATGCGCCTCAACCAAGATCCTTTTCTATAAATCATCGATGTCGGGAACACATAACCTCCTTTGGTACCGCAAAGTACCATCACTACTAATCTCAAAGGCCACCACCTTATGCCTACTAATATCACCCTTGATCCTCATCAACACAGGATCTAGCACTTGTTTCCCCTTTATTTCAACACCCAATGACGAATGCACCACTTTCTGAATGAACACACCACCCTCCTTAGAGTCTAAGAGATGAACTCTAAGGTTAGCCAAACGATGAATATCCTTCACCATCTCCCATTTTTCCTTATCCACATGAGCTAGACACCCCATGGATAACCTGCTAAGAGCATCAACAACCATATTAGCTTTACCTGTATAGTAGTGAAGACTTATGTCATAATCCTTGAGAAGCTCAAGCCATCTCCTTTGACTGAGGTTAAGCTTTTTCTGAGTAAACACATATTGCAGGATCTTATGATCAAAAAAGATATCCTGATGTACTCCATACAAATAATAATGCCATATTTTCAACACAAATACCACAACTAATAATTCCAAGTCATGAGTTGGATAATTCCTCTCATGCACCTTCAAATGTCTATAAGCATAATCTATCACCTTACCATGCTGCATTAAAATGCAACCAAGCTTCACATGGGATGTATCAAAGTAGACCACAAACCCATTAGTGCCTTCAGGCAATGTCAAACCAGAGTCGAAGTTACGTTATCCTTTAGCTTCTCGAATCTACCCTCACAAGGAATAGACCACCAAGAAGCTATAGAAGAAAAACTCTCTATGAACCTCCTGTAGTATCCAGCTAAGCCTAAGAAGCTCCAAATATTAGTTGGAGTCATAGGTCTAGGCCACTTCTTAACCACTGCACCTTCTACGGATCTATCATGATCCCTTCACTAGAAATGATATAACCTAGAAAAGTGAAAACGTTCAACCAGAATTCATATTTTAAAAATCTGGCATACAATTGCTGCTCCATTAAGGTCGGCAATACAACACAGAGGTGATCGGCATGATCTACCTCACTTTTAGAGTACACCAGAATATCGTCTATGAGCACAATGACAAATAAATCCAAAAACTAATGGAAGTCCCTATTCATCAAATCCATGAATGTCGCAGGGGCATAGGTCAAACCAAATGGCATCACCAAGAACTCAAAATGCCAATACCGAGTTCGAAAGGCAAACTTAGGGATATCCTTCTCCCTAATCTTTAATTGAGGATACCCAGATTGAAGATCAATCTTGGAGGAAAACTTAGCACCCTACAACAGATTAAACAAATCGTCTATCCTTGGAAGAGGATATTTATTCTTTACCATCACCTTATTCAACAACCAATAATAAATATACTTCCGAAGGGAACCATCCTTCTTACACACGAATAACACCGGTACACCCCATGGGGACACACTGGGACAGATGAAACCTTCATCTAAAAGCTCCTTTAATTGCTCTTTAAGCTCCTTCAACTCAGTTGGAGCCAATCTATATGAAGGAATAAAAATTGGATGAGTGTCCGGAATAAGATCAATTCCAAAATCAATCTCCTTATCAGGAGAAACACCAGGAAGGTCATCAGGGAAGTCCGCAGGAAATTCGTTCGCCATAGGGATGGTTTAAAAAGAATAACCCTCAGAGTTAGAATCTTTAACCCAGACTAGATGATAGAGACACCCCTTGGAGATTAATCTTCAAGCTATAATATATGATATGAAATTCCCCTTAGGATCTAGGGAGCTACCCTTCTACTCAATGACCGACTCATTATAAAAATTAAAAACAACCTTATGGGTCTGACAGTCTAAAAATGCATAGCACGAGTGCAACCGATCCATCCCCAGTATGACATCAAAATCCATCATATCTAATTCAAACATATCTTCCACAGTTTCTTTATTACCAACAAATACCACACACTCCTTATAGACTCTTCTAGCAACCACAGAGTCACTTATCGGGGTAGAAATAGAAAGGTTCTGAAATACACTCCGAACAAAAATCAAGATGCACAGCCACAAATGAGGTCACATAAGATAAAGTGGACCCCAGATCAATTAAATAGTATACATCATGAGAAAAGACTTTCAACATAATAGTCATGACATCAGGTGATGCCTCATACTCCCAGCGAGTAGTGAGAGCATAAAGATAGTTTTAACTAGTAATGGAACTAGATGGTGCACCCTTAGGTGCCGGAGCTGAAGAAGAGGCAACTGAAACCTTATGTGCCCCAAAGGCAACATTACAAACAGGATAATTTCTAAGCATATGCCCTAGCTGACCATAGTTGAAGCACCTGTCCCTTCCCTCATCATAAAAACTCTGATGCAAGCGACCACAAAATCTGTAAGGAGGATATGATGAAGCTGACTGAGCCCCATTAGCCTGAGATTGGGCACCATATCCTCTAAAGTTGTTATCACCATGGAAGTGTCTATCACCCGAAGACTTGGGTAGGGAGCACTAGCCATTGATAAAACCTAGAATCATCCTACTTCTTCTTGGGCCACTTACCACCATTCCTACTATTCTGCTGTTGGCCACCACCCTACTCAGAAAATCTAAATTCCTTACCTCGTCTATCCCTATCTCAACCTACTTCTTCTTTTCTTTCTATACCTGCTGTATGTACATCACCAACCTAGATAAATCCATGTCCTTAATCAATAAGACTGCTTTACTTACTAAAATCAAGTCTCAGGATAAACCAAAATTGAGCTTTCTTATTCTATCCCTCATACCATAAGCTAACTACAGCGTATATCGCGATAACTAGTGAAACTTCAAGGCATACTTCTTGATTGACATGTTACCCTTCTTCAGATTAATAAACTCTTCCATTTTTGCTTCCTTCAACTCTCACGGAAAGAAGCGAACCAAAAAAGCATTAGAAAAATCCTCCCATAGAGATGACTCAACATTGTCACCCCTTGACTAATCCCATTCCTCGTACCATTGGTACGCCATATCTTTTAGCTGGTAGGCGGCAAAATCCATGCCCTCCATATTTGTGGCATGTATAAATTGAAAAATCTTTTCCATTTTATCCAGAAAACCCTGAGGATCCCCCTCCACCTTAAAACCAGTAAAGTTTGAAGGGTTCAACCTTATGAACTTGCCAACCCTTGTGGCCTCAAAAGATGGAGTAATAGAATCACCACGCTCAGACTGAGTAGCTACCAACTGTGCTAACATATGAATAGAATGACAAAACTCAACATTCGTCACCTCAACCTAATAAGTTCTAGATGGTCTAGAGGGAACAGGTGGAACTCTAGGACAATCAGGAACTGCACCTCTGGACCGAGTATCAATCCCATGAGTAGAGTGTGTCCCATTAACATTGTCTCTAATTAGGATGGAGGAGTTTTCATGAACTTTAAATCATTGAGTTACGATCTAAAAAGTGAACAAGCAGGAATTAGAGAAAAATTCAAGACTTAAAGACTCTACAACTTTAAAATAGAACACAAGAAAGAGAAACATTCCTAAATGTCTTGTAGCATCTCCCTTATGAGTATGGCCCGCTACACACCTTTAAAAGAGACTCTACATGACATAACTTTTCGGTCTCCCAATTGACCATTAACCTAGGGCTCTGATACTAATCTGACATGAACTGAACCAGGGCCTAGTCATGTTGACTGCCTCAAGTCCAATCAAAATTGGAGACCACCCCAATACCCAACCATAAAAGCCCTCTAACCTATGTAGGATAAATTTTGAACATATAACAAGATAGAACAATTATAATTAAAAGACAATAATAAATACCATAAACATAACAAAACATCCAACCAAATGTCTAACTGGTGTCATCCCTAATACCAATACCAAGGCTAAGGCTGACACCAATATTGACACTGCTCATGCCATAGTGGTCACACAAAGCCTCTAACCAAAAATAAAGAACATTTGATCGGGAAATGACCCCGCCTATAGCCAAAACCAAAGTCCATGAAACAAAAATAATGTAAAGAAGACTATATCAAAAAATAGAGCCTTTTGCAGTATGGAAGCTCACCATTTCAGTCTGACAAAAGGTTGTCCCCGAATCTAATCACTGAGTAGGAGGAGTAGTATGGCTGGTTCCTACATCACGTCGGGATACAGTGCTCGACCATGGTTAGCTGGTGAATGCTAGCATGTACTCAGGTATAAAGATAAAATAATGCCACTATTTAAAACCAAAGTAAATAATCATGTGCAACTACATACATACATATATACCATTTTGGGAAAGGAAACCGAGTTTAGCATGCATTTAAAACCTTTATCCTGGGTTGTGTTGCTTGACCATCCAAAAAATATCCACGGGATATATGGGTCTAATGTTACCCCCTGAACGGGCCCCAGTGCCTGTAGTTGCATGAAACGCAGATATCATAGGGGTTGGGGATTCCTATGTACCCTTTGCCTTATATCAATACAAGTATAAACTTAGGGGATTCCCATGTACCCCATAAGTGTATGGTCACCATGAACAATCCTCATGTTGGTAAGCATGGGTTTCCAGTGTCCGTCCATTGACTCAAACCTTTACGGTTAGATATCACAACCCACCATTATTTCCTAATTAAAACCATTAGCACATAACCAAACCACCAATTCTAAAATTTTAACTACCAAGGCATTATGAAGTGGTACCGACATACCGACTATAGCTTGCAAGCAATGTCATTAGCCAACACTTAGGAGATTTCCATGTACCCTATAAGAGTTCCAATAAATCAAAATCATGTCCACTAAGGCCTTTCCAAATCATTTAATTCAATCAAACTAATTTAGGCTCCTTTACCATATTATGCAATGTAAAGTTTTCAATAAAAGTCAAACTATGTGACAAAAACATTCTATTGACATTTTAACAAATATGTTGGGGCCATATAGTTTTCAAATCCAAAACCAAATACCAATTTAACATTCCCATGAAACCACATGTTCAAACCACAATTATAACATGAAAAATCATAAATAAAACATGGGAATGCATTATTCAACCAAGAATAACCAAAACCGCGAACACATATTCCAAAACCAAAATAATATCACAATTATGCCATTAAAACCATTAAGTAAAACATGCTTTTAGTTTGAACTAACAATAAGGGAGGAGTAACATCCCTTAGATACCAATAAATAAGGAGAGAAACCACCCTTAAAAGCCTTAATTAATCACCTGGAGAAAACCCTTACCTCTTTTTTAACTAAGAGCTTGAAAGAGATTTAAGAGTGTTTAATTTGGGAATAGTAGGTTAATAAAGTCCCAAAAGTGTTTAAGTCATAGGGTTAAAAGAAGTTAAGAGGGGAAATGTCCAGAATACCCCCAACTTAAACTGTGAAAATTCCCTCTGTTGATTACGGTTGGACCCCTCCACTCGTACCCATATCATACGAGTGGTACTATTTAGTCGTACCTAGAATAGAAGGTTGGAAATCCACACACTTTTCAATATACTACTCCCCTTTCCCTACTCGTATCTATAACATACGGGTAGAACCCCTAAGTCGTATCCAAGATAGACTTAAAGGGGTTGGACACTGGACAACATATGACTCCATTATACCACTCAAATCTATCCTCACGGATCATAGTGAGTCACTCATACTCAAAGCCAAGTCATGTCACTAAGTTTTAGATTAAGTGAAGGATCAACTCAATGACCCATCACTAAATCATACGGCCCGTACCACCAAACCGTACCCACAATAGAAACTTGATCAACAAACACTGGACATCCTATGTGTTGGGTTACCTGACCCATACCCTCACAATATGACTCGTATGGTGAGTCATATGATCAGCAAAAAGCTAAAAACTTAGGATATTTCCAAGGGCCAAAACCCAGGGTATTTTATTTGGTGGGGTAGTTACACCCTAACCAATGCTATAACTAACACAACACTGCCAACACACCACTATGCATTTTTATTAAACATAATTTCTTCACCACACTCACATTAGTTTATTCGATCCTACAATGTACCTCAACAACTCAAGGGGAAATACAAACCAAATATAATGATGTAAGAATAAGATGGATATAAATATGTATAAAGACATCTAATAACTCTACTTCCTCAATATACCCTAAAACTAACGATCATCAATCATAGCCAAGATAACTTATTTCACCAATCTTATCAACTTAACTACACCAAATTCAAGGGGTACTATTAATCAATATGTATTCTCATATAATAAGCATATATGCAATCAAGTCATAGCAAGCCAACTATAAAATCTGTCTAGTAGCCTTGCCTCATTAATATGCCAATGAACATCATCCTACTACCATTTAATTCACATCCTTAAAACTTATCCCATTTCATTCATTTATAGTCATCGATGAATTTGTACAATCGGTTAGCCTACATTAAGGATCTCAATGCCTTTTCACTTCTAAAATAATTCAAGTCATAATTCAAATAAAGTACATAATTGTCAATCGCACAGTTAAGGTTCAACTTACCAATATCAAGTAAAATCTATATTACAATCTCTCCTCAAGTAGATAGGTTATGTATACCTAAATGGCTTTTTTCACTTGCTTAAGTAATATCCTCAAGTAAGGTTTCTCTTCTCCTGAACCTTGCATTACTAACCTTTATCTTGGCTCTTAGATTATCATCTCAAGCTATTAAGTGAAGGTTGATAACTTCAAGAGTTTGTTATTTCTTCTTTTTTTCCATCTGTTAACCTAATTTTTTTGTGAGTAAAGATAGTCTAACTTCTAGCATCTACAACTGCTAAAAAGTAATCATATCAAAGGGAATAATACTGTATGCATTAACATTAGTTAAGAATCACTTTGTACGATAAACACTACTTTATTAACCCTTCATGGCTCCTACAACTTTAGTTGTGTTTAGCTACTCATAGTTGCAAGCACAAAAGAATAATTCTAATAAGAAGTCATAATTATGAACTCACAAGGATAAGATGAAAAAACACGAATCTCAATTATGAATAAAACCCTAAAATTCGTTGTTTGTACTTTCAAGAGAAAGAATATGCCTTAAAATAATCAGAGTATGTAAAAGAATGTAAATGGTGCAAAAGACCCTTTAGGAGTATTTATAGACAAATAAAAACCTATCCTAAACACACAGGTATTTACTGAGTCAGTTCCTAGAAGGAAGAAAGGTACGAACGTGGTTAGAAATCACAATCATTCTTGGTGCTTGTAGGTCTGGTCTTGACTTTTGAATCTTTTAGATCTTCGTTGGCACAATGCTCAACACGAGCTTATGATAATATTGTATGATCATGACTGCCTTTTTTAACTTCTATATTTGATTTTAAAATCTATAGAATGCTTCTCCTATGATCCTCAGTACGATCTTATAGTATAATCCCACAGTCGTAAGATCCCTTTATTTGATCCTTTACACACTTAGCATCTGCAAATCTCAATTTTAGACTCCCTTCCCATGATCAGTTGTATGGTGAAATCTATGTATGATCATGGAAAACTTTTGTCTGCTCAATATCCAAATACCACATCTCTTCTTCTTCTTACATCACAATGGTGCGAACGTGGTTAGATCCCATGGTCATGAAATTATCCCATTTGATTTCTTTAAGTACAAACTTCCTACACTTACTTCTTTGGGCTCTTTGACCTGCAAATTTGACAAAAACACATCTGATCCACATATAGATACCTTTGTACTATTGATTTTTCATAGTTTTAGGTGTTGAAAGTGTTGTAAGTTTATGGTACATCAACACCCTTAACTTAGAACATTCGTATGTCCTCAGGCAAACAAACACAATTAAACTAATACAAAATCTAAAAGACTCTTAATGTAAAGAAAACCAAGAGTACCAGGAAGTCATATTTTCAAAACTTAACTTAAGCATACATAAATCAAAAAACAAGTTTAACCTTTCTTCGAATATCATTAAAAACAAATCGATGTGTTAACACAAACTCCTTACCATGACACAATCAGATCAAGCGATAACATTACATTATCATAAGATAATGTGGCAAGTAAATTAATGATACTATCTTAACAAGCAACAAATATGATGTAGCCCCAATGCCCTCACATCAAAGAAGCCCCTAAAACCTATAATATACAATGAATATTAGGACTAAGACTAAAACTGAGCACTCACTTACACAACAAAGTCCAAAAAGTATGTTTTTGATACCATAGGATCTTCCTTATTTTCTATACCTTAGTGATTTACTTGAGTTAAGATACATAGGGTCCAGGGAGAAACCAGGGCCAAGGCAGGTTCATTCTAAATGAATGAAAAACTAAATGGATTAGTTAAAAGGAAAGGTCTATTAAGGCACAAATGTTAGGATTAAGGAATATTATTTTTATTTGATAGGCTTTTTAGGCTTATAGTGGACTTATTCAACAAAAATGTATGATCCTTTCCTAACTGACTATACTATAACTTTGATTAGACAAATCGAATAAGTTCTAGATCACGCACATACTTTGACTAGGTAAACCTCACAACACACCTGACTATGGGATACATAATTAGTTACTACTTATCTTGTTCATGTAAGTTAGGCTACGATTATTACACTCATAATCCTAATACTATAACAAGACCCGCATTGGTTAAACTTTTGGGTAAGCACATACCATAGCAAAAACATAACAAGAGGGGAGTCATTTAAACACAAAATTTAATCAAAATAAGTTGCATGTTCTTATTTATTCAGACTACACTAAGTTCTTCTATTTTAGTATTGGTTTCACAAAACACACAAAAATAACACAAAAACAAAAATTAAACTCCTAAACATGTTGTTTCTAACTAGATAGCACATTTGAGAAAAAATAAAAAAAACTCAAATATGGTATACCCCTAACTCTAACTTAGAAACCATACAATATCGCCATTGCATAGAAATATAGAAAATGGATTACTAGGATAGGAACATACTTGTGGCACACTAGACAATTCATGTTGATTGATCAATAGGGCTTATGGATGTGTCCTCTCTATGCTCCTCCTCACTGGTGGTCTCATTGTGGTCATGGTATTCTTAGACAAACAGGCACTAGTGGTGGATAGTGCACTCAATGATGTGATCATAGGGGTAATCTTGGTTCCCATCAACTCTCAATAATAACATCTACAACCTCAGTAGTAATCTTAGCCAATATCTGCAGAGACCCCACTTCTCTCTAAATTGTGCATCTTAGAGGTCCTCTCGTGCTTCTTTTGTTTTCTCTTCTTCTATTTCTTCCCATTTTAATCTTTCTTTTTCTCTTCTTACGTGGTATTAAATCAACTCCCATCTGCTCTATTTCTTCATCTTTCTCTTTGCCTATGCCCTTATCTATTAAGGCCTCAATATCAAATTCTGGCACCTATCTGTAAAGGTGCAGGCTGAACAACCTACAAAGATGACTTGATCAACTCCTTGACGGCTTTTTTCAACTCGGCCAACTCTTTCATGACCATGCTTAAATCAAGAACCCATAAATCTTCATACTTAACCTTCAATAGGCTCTTAAGACTATCAAATGGGTTTGTATCTCATGTATTACTGCCCTAATCTTATTTGCCACGTTGGGTTTCACTCTTACCCTAATTCTTTAATTTTCACATCATAAAAATCCTATATTCTAAATATTTGTTCTATCAAGGTTGTATGCATCAATATATAATCGGCAGGTTCTGACTGAACTATGCCTGAAGGTGTTTGGGTTATAGTAATGATGAAGAAGTAGCACAACTTTCTAAGTTAAACATCTGTAGTAGTTGTAATATCCTTAATTTCCTATTAAGTCAAATCAACCAAAGAACCTTAGATTTGAGCCATTGGGTTTAAATTGTCCTTGATCAAGGAAATGTCTGTGGTCTTGGTAAAACAATTCCATTAATTGTCGAAATAGATAGAACATTTGTATTCCAACACCATAGGGTCATTAGGCCGGGGAATGTCAAAGTATACTGATAGATAAAGGCTCTCTCCCGATTCTCAATCGCAATAATTGTCATAGTATTCAAATCCAACTTTGCCTTACAAGCTGCAACCATTCCTACCTTTTCATCACTCAATATGTTGTCATTACTGATAAGTAATATCTGGTGCTTGACAATAGACCACCATGCCTTGGTAGTAAAGTTGAGTGTGTTATTGTAGATTGTCGTACCATTCACCTATTTTTCTCTCCCTTTTTTTGAGCAATAAGGTCTTCCAACCACTTATAGTGCATTAATTAACTGTAATACATAACATCTTCACCTTATTTAACTTTACCATTTGGTAATCATATACTAGAGTTTGTTTAAAAGCATTGCCAAACAAGGATTTAAAAAAACCTTACTGAAATTTCAATCTCTTTACTTCTCACATTACCATGCCAATTCTGGGTTGCTTACTCATATCTTTCTTCTTTCCAAAAGGAGTCATGTTATTGATCAGTACTGCATAGTTGGCATAGAACTCTCTCGCCTACTCATCCCCAAAATTCCCCACTAACTTGGTCATCATCGTAACTTGTATTTTTTAAAACCCAGTTCAGTTCTAGAACTCTATGCAATGCCTCAGATAACATATGTTGTTCTTTAATGCTTCACTTTTAGTTATCTTTTTTGTTTCAAGAAACCCCCTTAGCGTAGTAGTCTAAAAAATGTAGGACAACCCATGTTCTCAAGTTTGACCCACTTTGGGGCTAATTTCCAGTAGGTTCGATAAAAAATTATATATTGGCACTCCCCAAACCATATATGGAATCCTCTTTAATAGAGGGACTCTCCTTATCCTTATAGGAACTCTCCTAATTAATATCTTCTTTAGCTTCTTACTCACTCTTATTTTAGTCCTCACATGCCCTCCTTCTTCATACTAGAGAGGTTCAATAGGATTTACTGCAGGCTTCAGTGGATGTTATGGCCTTGTCCTTAGAAGTCTTGGACCTAGTGTTTCTATATTCATGTTGTTCATCACCATTGCACTTGGTGAATTCAACATCTTAACCATTAGACTTTTGTGACTTAGCCTCTGTAACACCCCACATTTTAAGGCTAGATATTGAACCATCATTCTTATATATGTAAAATCTAATCCCATGATTTGTATTTTAATACATATGACATGATCATTATCCTAGTGTTTGAAGTATTTATTTGGTGAAAAATGTTCATAGGAATCACTTAGAGAAAAGTTGAGCTAAGAGCCTTTGATTTAGCCAAATTTTGGTATTTGATTCTATACGGGTCAACTTTGAATGTTTAGAACTTTTTCCAAGTGTAGATTTTTGCAGCTCAATACCCACCAAATTATATATAATTAAATTACCTCTCCAACGATATCAATTTCGCCTTAATTCGATATACGAGCAAAAAGTTATGACCATTTTTTCAGAAATAGTAAGGGTCCGCGATAGCCCCACTCCACGAGGTCTATTCCCTTAGAATTGGGGTTGTGTCGCAAGGGATATTCCCTCGAAATATAGGTCTCTCCATGAGATCTATTCCATTTGCTTAAAGGGTCAAAGAGTAATTTGGTCCTTTTCTCTCAACCCCCAATCATCCAAACCATGGTTTCTACTATTCATAGGGGTATTATTTGCCCATTAACCTCAAAATTACTCACTAAAAACTCCCCCTCTTCCTGAGAACAAAATTCAATCTTCTTCTCTCAAGAATTCAAGGATTCAAGCTTCAATTTCAAGATTTCTTCAAGAATTTATTCAATTAAGGCATGTGGGGTTTTGAACAAGGTTAATATTTCATCCTTTTGCTCGAACGAATGATTTTCATGTTTAATTTACATGTTTTAAGTTAGTGTTTGTCCCCAATTCCTTATGTGTTGAAACCGTAGCATTACCCTGTGATTTAAAGGACTAAAGAGCATAAGAGTTGTACTTATTCATGTTTTAAACTACAAGTTTGATGTTTTATCTTGAATTTTGTTATGTTGATGAGATATCATTATTCTCCTAAGTTTAATACATCCTCATTCTTAAATCCATGTATTATACTCATGTATTAAACTATTCCATGTTTTGGGTCTCTGAATTATGACTTCATATTACTATTTTAAGAGTTGTTATCGTATTTTAGAAATCATTCAGTACTGGTGGGTTATGAACACCCGATACCTATGTGTTTACTTATGTTTTAGACCATTCAAGTAACTAGCCAATCAACTCATGATTTTATAATTATACTCATTTTGTTATGATTATGTTGAGTAGTGTCATTTTACATATTTATAATTACTTTAGAATCTGTATGCATTGTGGTTTTCAAAATACCATGACATGATCTTATCAGTTATTAGTGCATGCGCTAGTTAGTATTTCAGTATCTTTTAGTTGGGAGTAGGATTTAGCATTGAGATGGAAGTGTGGGTTAAGCACATCCTACTTCCCCAGAAATATATGCCATCGTAGGTTTAGAGGCCTCGTCAGAGAGTGTTCCTTCTTGCCTAATATGGGCATAGTTTAGTGATCACTCTTGTTTAAGTTCTATTCTGATGGCAAGGATAGAACCTCCCTCCTCAACATGAGTCAGACATTAGACTCCATGATAGCTCACATGGTTTATGTCAGTTACATGATAACTCCCACAGTTTTAGTCAATATTTAGTCTATTTCTATTTAGGTTTGCTTGACCAAGTAATCAAATTTCAGTAATTATTTAGTCAGTTTTACAAATTATTCATGTTATTCAGATCATGTCAGTACATGGTATACTTGGTCTTTTATTCTCTGTTTTACATGTTCATGTTTTCATGCCCAACGTCCATATATGATCTTTAATTAAGTTTTACACTATGTCCAGCTTTACATGAGATTTACACACAATATTCATGTTTTAACTGCTTCCCAACTTCAGTTCTACTTATTCTATAAATGTAAAGATTTATGAAATGAAGTGTAATGATTCACTAGCTTATCAGATTATGTTTGTTACTCATGTTTTAAGATACTTCAGTATTCATTTAATTTCAGTCTCTTGGTGAGTTTACTTGCACTTAGCATACATGTTTTAATATTATGTATCTATTTAGTACATTCTAGAAGTATTGACCACATATACTTCTGTATGACTATATTATTTTATAATGTAGGTACCAGTTGTAGCCCACACATCATAATCAGGTAGTTTGTAGCTTTCAGCTAGTAGGTGATGATTTTTCTTATTTTGGTGACTCTAGCCAGTTGTAGTTCATGTACTATATTATTATTATTCATATTTATTTATTAATGGTAGTTGGAGGCATTTTCCAGCTATCTATAGTTAGTATAGTAGAGTCTTCATAGATTGTCAATTAGAGTCATTACATGTAATTCAAGTTTTTTTTCCTCAGTTTTATCATGTTGTAAAATTTATCAGTATTTCATTTATTCTTACTTTCTCATGATCATGTTTTTGCTCAGTAAATTTAGTTTTTATACAATTTAAATTAGTTTTTCAAGTAGTATGCTAGTACATAGGTTAGCTTGGGATCACTTGTGATTTTAAGCACCGTGTTACAACTAGAGGGTAGCCTTGGGTCATGATAAACTTGGTATCATAGCATAGATTTCAAGTGTCCTAGATTGTCTATGAAGTCGTGTCTAGTAGAGTCTTGGGTAAGGATACAAAGACATTTGTACTTTTGTTCGAGAGGTTATCAAGCATTTAAGAAATATTTCCCTTCTTTTATGTCTCAGATCATGCAGTAGAAGCATTCTCTAAGGAATTTATGTAAATTCTTATGTTAATGTATTTGTGCCAACTCTGCCTTATTCTTGAGGCAACAAAAATAGACAAGTTTAAATCCTTACAAATAGAGTTTTCTCAAACAGTCCCCACAGACAGTTATAGGACTGCGCGTAGGCTCAAAAGTATCCCATCAGTGCTTTTACGTTCTGAAGTTTGAAATATTTCATTAATTTTCATGAAAATCATACTCTAAAATCAAAGTCAAATGTGCCCTAAATCCCTTCTTAGAATCCTATGACAACATATGACCTAGAGTAAGAAGAATGAACCCAGAAGTTTTTTCAACAGTAAAGTGGGGATAATGTTTGTCTGGATTTAGAAAACTTTGTATCCATGGGGCTAGTTGTATGAAAGGTGAATCTGTAGTCTTGAAATAGTGTATGCAAGAATTTAAATTTATTGATTCAAAATTAAGTATGATGGTGTGGGTGTGCTTTAGAGGTATACCCAAAATGATATGGGATTGTATTATTTCTATGTTTTAACAGTGTGTGTGCTTAGATAGTAGCCTTTAGTTGTTAAGTGTTAATGAGGCTATGTAGTATATGATGTTCTTACCAGCTAGGTTATGGGTTATAGGTTGATGATGTTGGGTATATTGGCGTAATGGTAATTCTCATGGTTTAAGGAAAAAATATAAGTTTAGAGATGTGATATTAGTAAGGTATAAAGGAAAAAAGGTAGATCATATGTTTAGCAAGGCAAGTATGCTATCAAGAAGGGTATAAGTATGCAATGATTGCTGAAGTTAAGAAAAGTTATTAATATTATATATTAAGGGAGTTTTCAAGAATGAAGTTAGTATAGTTCATTAAAAGTTTGGGGATATCCATGATAAGTATTAGAATCTAGTTTGAATCTTGGATTATTGATCTAATAGTAAGAAGAGTTGAAATTCTAGATGGTGTGAAATCATGGTATGGTGATATTCATGAAGATTCTAAGTTAGTAAGTGTTTATGTTATTATATGATGACTATTGGGCTATAGAAATTTAAGAGTTGTATCTTCGAAGGAAGTACTAGAAACAGGTTTTACACTTTAAGATATAGTCTTTTAAGGTGAGTTTATTATTTATGTTTATTGTTATATCTTGGACTCTAGAATAAAGTGGTTGTAGTTTAGTTAGAGTTTATTAAGTGGTCCACAGACTTAGAATGATGGCTTAAAGCTAAGGGGGAGATGATAGAACAAGTAACCAAGTTAGGCTCTCAGATTCTAGTAGGGATGCCAATGTGTTGTGGAATAACACTAGGAGAGGGAGATGCTCGACCCATTTTTATCTCTGTTCAAAGTTTTGTACTTCATTCATCACGACATCTACTTATGCCTTACATGTCAGCTCTATGATCATAGCTCAAATTCATGTATTTTCCGTAGAATCATGTACGCTTCCAATTCCTAGTTTAAGTAGTTCCAGTTCACTAAGCAGTACAAATCATATTCCATGAATTTATGAACTCCAAACTCAGGTCATGCAGCTCATGACTTATGTACTCATTCTTTGCAGTATGTTTAGTTCCAAGTACTCATGGTACACCCCTAATGACTAGTGAAGTTCAGATTATGTCATGTATGTACTCAGATTAGATCTCTTTGATGAATCCATGATGTTGATATTCTATTTCTTAGGCCTTAGTTAGGTGTCAAAGTTATGCATAATATTTTTCCATGCTTCAGGATCTCATATTTTAACCACTAAGTGACTTTTCCTTGTGAAATATTAGTGGTGATGAACAATTTCTTAGATGGGAGAGAGTAAATATTTTATTTTAGGGAAAGATTGTTGTATGTTTGTTTTAGCTAAGGCTATAAATATGAAGAAAAATATAGGAAGAGATTTTGATATATGTCGTAGTTTGTTGAAATTTCGTGCGTATCTTCGTAAGAATAGTGTAAGAAAGTTGTTATTGCTAGAGGTTTAAAGAATATGAGAAAGATACTTTTATGGGTTGTTTTCCTAGAAGTTCATATGTGGTTATAATGATACGCTTGAATGTCATCTTGGTATATAAGTGGATGGGTGCATTATACGCTAGTGAATTCCTAGGAAGAGGTTGAATTTATTTGTTAAAGTGGTAAGAAGAATTATTCTTAAGATGAGAAGTTCTGAAAATGCATGGGGTATTAAATTCATGGTTCAGACTAGTATTATGGTGTTATGTCCAGTGCGTTATGATTTTAAGTGTAATACCCCGTATTTCTCTAGCCTAGATTAACCCTTAGTACATGGGTTATTCTAGATAAATTTTTTTGAAATACTCAGTTTTTCAAATTTGAGCCTGTCATTACGTAGAAAATTTAATTAGCTTTCCAATGATATAGGATTCACCTAAATCCGATAACCGGGTAAGAAGTTATGGTAATTTTAGGTTGCAGTCATTAAACTTCATCATTCAGGCCAGTAATGTATCACGGATTGTGTTAAAATTGCAATTGTCAATTTTCAGTGTTGCTCTGCGATATTGGTGTATCGCACTATAGACCCAGTTCACAATTGTCAATTTACAGTGTACCAACGTGATTCAACCACATTGTGGTGCACTTCCAGTTCATAAACAAAGTGGCAATGCGATACCACCGCGTTGCAATAACATGAAATTTACTAGTCGTCATTTTTCAGTGGCCTAACGCGATAGCGTCACGTCGCGCCAGGGGTCTAGATCGGGAAAATTTCTCAAAAAATTAAAGTTGTGCCCAGGGTTAAAATAGTTTTTTCCCATGATTTTATTCCGCCCAGATGTGGGATTTAAGCTCTAAAAATATGTAAAACCCTTCATTATTTACTTTTTTCCCAAATTAAAAGAAAATTCTCTCTCAAGAAAACAAACCCTAGCTCTCAAGAATCTAGGTCAATCCCAAGAATTTCTCCAAGAACTCATCAAATTAAGGTATGTTAGATGTTCATCCATTGTTCCTTACCTTCTATGGAGCCCAAGAATTCTTTTTCAATGTACATGATTTATGATTTATGATTTTCATGTTTGAATTAGATTGAATTCATGTTCATGATGTTGTTTGAGTTTTAATGCATGATATAGATTACAAGTTCCAAGAATTGATTCTAGTATGTGCTGAATTACATGATATTTATAATAATCCCTTCAATTTGCAAGTTGATTATTGTAACCATGTTACCCCTAAATGTTTAGGATTTAATGAACCAAGTATGCTTCTTATGTGTTTGATAAATTGTCTATGAGAATGTAATAATGCCATTATAGCATGTTAACATGTATTCCCCATTAATGTACAAGTTAATGCATTCCAAGTGTTTGATGGAATATCTCCATGAATGAATTATGACTAAGTGAACATTGTTATGTTATTCAAGATTATGCTTTTCTTTACTTTTCATGCTATTGTGACCTGGGGGTATTTAATACCCGACAACTTACCTGTTTATTTAGACATAATATTAGTCATGTCACGATCAGTAGTACTCTCCGTGCATTACAGAACTTAGTAGAATTCAGTCAGTTACAAACTTAGGAAACCTCAGTAATCTCAGTGAATTCAGTCCAGTTCAGTTTTGTATAACAGTTCAGTGTCTTTCTGTTGGGAGTAGGAATCAGCACTGAGTGAACCCAAGGATGGGTACTCACCTTCCAGCAGAGGGTGTGATCCTTAGAAGCAATCCTCGTGTTTCAGAACTACGTATCCAGCGTAGGTTGAGACATCAAACCTACCAGTTGAGGGTTGATGAGGTGCTCTATCTGCCAGTAGAGTGTACCATCGTTCTTTTTTAGGGAACCTACCAGTAGAGGGTTACTCTTCAGCTTGTCTTTACCCGTGGCACGGTACTGACACCCTTCCAATTGGGGTTACAGATTTGACCCCAGCTCAGTTATCTTATCTGATTTGGGCCATGTCGATTAGATAATTTACTCCCACATTTTCAGTTTCGATCTCAGTCTTTAGAATAGAACTCAGTTCACTTCTATAGATTTAAGACTGTCAGATACAGTCACTCAGTTAATAGTAATTCAGATTATCACTGATACCAGATTATCAAAATATTAAGTTATCAGTTATGAAATTTAGTTCCAGTATACTCAGTCACAGTAGGCACAGTATGTTTAGTAGCTTATAGATCCTCCGTGTATGCTAATCCAGCTCTTGCATATCATTCAGTTGGTTATTAATCATGCATATAAAACCATGCACTTAGCCTTACCTCATTTAGCATACCAATACATTGCCAATACTTTCACACATACTGACCGCATACCCATTTTTTTTGCTATATATTTCATATCATAGGTTCGGACGCTCAGGTTCCTGACCACGCTTAGGTAGATTCAGCCAGTAGTAGCAAATTTAGCAGTGAGTCCTCATCTATCGAGGATATTCTTTTATTTTAGTACTTCAGCTTAGCAGTATTTTAGAGGATCAAGTTAGTTGGGGGATTGTCCCATCAACTCCACTTTCAGATAGATTAAGTTAAAAGTTTTTCAGACTAGATTTTCAGACACTATTCAGTTTTATAGATGTTATATTTTATTAGTATTTTAGATTTTTTGAACCTTATGGCATTCCAGCCCATTATTCTGCATTTATTTTGGTATTATTGTTTAGTGCTCACAACAAATATCATTCATGAGTTAGCTTGTGGTCCTTTGGGGTCGCAAGCACTGTGTGATGACCAGGGGTAGTCGTAGCTGGTTACAAACTTGGTATCAGAGCCTAAGGTTCAATAGAGTCCCATAGAATCTGAAAAGCCACATTGTGTAGAGTCTTGTACATGGGTGTATAGCGCGCCATACTTATGGACCAGGGGTAGTCGCAGGTCAGTATTCATATTATGTGAGTGAGCATGAGCTCAAATTAATCTCTCATTCTAATCCATTTATTCCTTCTATTTACAGAACATGCCTCCCAAAAGGACTAACGAAAGAAGAACCAAAAACCAGTCAGCCCGTTCAGGCAGATCCCTACGATGAACATGTCTCTCACACAGAATTCAGAGCTGCATTCACTACTCTAGCCAATTCAGTAGTAGCTCAGAATGAACAACTAGCTATTGTTCTGGCTAACCCAGTGGCCAATACTGCTGCAACCAGAATTTGAGACTTCACTCAGATGAATCCTCCTTCCTTTACGAGATCTAAGTCAGAAGAAAATCTATAAGAGTTCTAAGATCAGGTTTAAAAAGTCACAAATATCATAGATGTGACTTCCAGTGAGAGTGTCAAATTAGCCGCCTATCAGCTACAAGATGTAGCCCATACATGGTTTAAGCAGTGAAAGGTGGACAGGGATACAGATGTAGAGCCCATAGAGTGGGAAGAGTTTGCTACGGCCTTCCTAGATAGATTCTTTCCCTTAGAGTTGAGAGAAGACAAAGTGGTAGAGTTCATTAATCTCAGACAAAGTAGTATGAGCGTAAAAAAGTATTCCCTCAATTTTACTCAGTTAGCTAGGTATGCTCCCTATGTAGTGGCAGATAATAGGTCCAGAATGAGCAAGTTCATATTTGGGGTGTCAGATAGTATGGTTAAGGAGTGCAAAACATAAATGTTGATTAAAAAGATTGACATATCTAGGCTTATAGTCCATGCTCAACAGATTGAGCAGAAAAAGATAAAGAAGAAGGAGAGAGAGAATAAAAGGGCTAGAATAGGTATCTTTAATTTTATTCAGCCTAAGTCAGAAGGTATTAATTGTTCCCAGTTTTGTCTAAAGTCTTCAGTCCCAGCTCCATCCTCAACCAGTATACCGATGACCCAAGATAGTGTAAGAAATGGTCGTACTAATCCATTTTGCAGAGAATATGGTAAGAATCATAAGGGTGTGTACAGAGTTGGCAGTGATATTTGTTTCGGGTATAGCATGCCAGGCCATAGAGTATGAGATTATCCTCAGTCGGGTTCTTAGGGATAGTATAGTCGTCCTTCATCCCAGTCAGGTTGCCCAAATCAACAAGGTGCCGCTTCTAGTGCCACCAGTGGGAAATGCCTAAACAGGTTTTATGCACTTTAGTCTAGACAAGATCAGGAAAGTTCTCCTGATGTGGTCACCGTTATGTTATAGATCTCCCATTTACATATTTATGCCTCAGTTTTAGATCCTAGATATTTAGTCACGATTTAGTTCGTAGGTGCTCCATACATCATCTCATGCTTTTCCTTAGTATCTTAGCCAAGTCAGAATTCTTGATGGACATAACATCCCAAGGGGGAGAGGCACTATAAACCCCGAGCTATCATGATCTAAACCTTCCATTTTCTCTTCACATAGCAAATCCAATTGAAGTAATGGGTCCTTATAGTTAACCTTCAAGTCCCAAGTTCAGCCGTATGACCATCCCCCTATCATGACACGTATCCAAGGAATCAGTTCAGTTTATGTATCATGATTCAAACTTAGTCATATCCTTATGTTCCCATTTATGCATATTCAGTCATGTATTCATTAATTCATCCAGACATGTACTCATGCATCAGACATGCATGTTCAGAATGTAAGTTCACTCTATCAGACCAGTCACATAATCATACTTCAGTTGAGCATGTCTAGTTCAGTACGTAAAATCAGTCTGTCCGTACCATCTCAGCTTAACTAGCCATATTCGAGGATGAATATTCCCAAGGGGAGATATTGTAATACCCTATATTTCCTTATCCTAGATTAACCATCAGCACATGGGTTATCCTAGATAAATTTTTTGAAATACTTATTAATTTTTAGACTTGATCCTGCCATTGCATAGGAAATTCAATTAGCTTTCCAACGATATAGGACTTGCCTAAATCTGACAATCGGGTAAGAAGTATGGTGATTTTAAATTTCAGTCGTTAAACATCGTCATTCAGGCTAGTAACGCATCGTGAAGTGTATTAAAATAGAAATTGTCAATTTCTAGTATTGCTTCATGATATTGGAGCTTTGCGCCATAGTCCCAGTTCACAATTGTCAATTTCCAGTGTACCAATGCGATTCCATCGCATCATGGTGCACTTCTAGTTCACAAAAAAAGTGGCAACGCGATACCACTGCATTGTGAGGTGAATTAGATTGAATTCATTTTCATGATGTTGTTTGATTTTTAATCCATGATTTAGATTACAAGTTCCAAGAATTGATTTTAGTATGTGCTGAATTACATGATATTCATGATAAACCCTTCAATTTGCGAGTTGATTATTGTAACCACGCTAACCTTAAGTGTTTATGATTTAATGAACCAATTATACTTCTTATGTGTTTAATAAATTGTCTATGAGAATGTAATAATGCCATTATAGCATGCTAACATGTATTCCCCATTAATGTACAACTTAATCCATTACAAGTGTTTGATGGAATGTCTCTATGAATGAATTATGACTAAGTGAACATTATTATGTTATTCAAGATTATGCTTTTCTTTACTTTTCATGCTATCGAGTCCTGGGATTATTTAATACCCAACAACTTAACTTTTTATTTAGAGCCAATGTCAGTTACAGAATAGTATTAGTCACGTCACGATCAGTAGTACTCTCAGTCCATTATAGAACTCAGTAGAATTCAGTCAATTACAAAACTTAGGATAACTCAGTAATTTCAGTGAATTCAGTCCAGTATAACAATTCAGTGTCTTTCAGTTGGGAGTAGGATTTAGCATCGAGTGAACCCAAGGATGGGGGCTCACCTGCCATCAGAGGGTGTAATCCTTAGAAGCAATCCTTGTGTTCTAGAACTACATAGCTAGCGTAGGTTGAGATATCAAACCTGCCAGTTGAGGGTTGGTGAGGTGCTATACCTGCCAGTAGAGTGTACCACCGTTCTCATTTAGGAAACCTACCAGTAGAGGGTTATTCTTCAGCTTATCTTTACCCATGGCACAGTACTGGCAACCTTCTAATTGGAGTTATAGATTGGACCTCCACTCAGTTAACTTATCTTATTTGGGGTATGTTAGTTAGATGATTACTTCCCACAGTTTTAGTTTCAGTCTCAGTCTTCAGAATAGAACTCAGTTCAGTTTTACAGATTCAGGACTATCAGATACAGTCACTCAGTTAACAGTAATTCAGATTATCACTAATCCTAGATTATCAATATATTCAGCTATCAGTTATCAAATTTAGTTCAAATATACTCAGTCACAGTAGGTACAATATGTTTAGTAGTTTACAGATCCTCTATGTATGCTAATTTAGCTATTGCATATCATTCAGTTAGTTATTGATCATATATATAAACCCATGTACTCCGCCTTACCTCATTTAGCATACCATTATTTTCCCATGTACTGACTGCATACCCATTTCTTGCGCTATGATATTTTATATCATAGGTTCGGACGCTCAGGTTCCTGACCGTTCTTAGCTAGATTCAGCCAGCAGTAGTAAATTTAGTAGTGAGTCCTCATCTATTGATGATATGCTTTTATTTCAGTACTTCAGCTTAGCAGTATTTTAGAGGATGGAGTTAGCTAAGGGATTGTCCTATCAACTCCACTTTCAAACAGATTCAGTTAGAGGTTTTTCAGACTAGATTTTTAGACAGTATTCTTTCTTGCAGATGTTATATTTTATCAGTATTTTAAGTTTTTTGAACCTTATGGCATTCCAACCTATTAATCCATATTTATTTCGGTATTATTGTTCAGTGCTCATAGAAGATATCCTTCATGGGTTAGCTTGTGGTCCTTTAAGGTCGTAAGCACCGTGTGACGACTAGGGGGTAGTAGCGGGTCGTTACACTGAGTTAGTCTTGAACATGGTGAGATTATGTAACTCAACTCAAACTTTGGTTGGGGTCGTTATATGTACCGATGCGAGTATTTAAGGAGCGAGGCTGAGCTTGATTTGGGAAGTTGCATTGCCATGTTGCATTTCCTTACTCATATATCTTATTTAGATTATGCCCAAGCAGTTTTTTCTCCCTAATGTTATCCAAAGTTTCATGAGTATGGTATTCTATGAGATAATTTATTCACATCTATGCAAATTGTGAATTTACTTTAATTCATGCATCAGGTCTACGATGCAGATATTTAGTTACAATTCAGTTTATAAGTGTACCATGAATGATCTCATTTTTCCAAGTGTTCCAGCTCAGACATTGTAATACCTGTTGTATGACCCTAGTATCATTATCTAAGGATTCGTGATTACATAATGTACTTGGCGATCCCATGAAACCCTTTTCTTTTGATCCTTGTATGTGTTTTGTTGAGGAATAATTCCTAATGAGAAGTTATATACTTTATTCCATCCTCAGTAACTCTTGGAATTTTATTGCATCATTTATCACTTCGCAGTTTTATATGTATTATCATTTCTTGAACATTTCAAGTGAGTTCTAAAGTCTTAACATAAATCAACTCCTTATAGTAAATATAGTCAAACCAGCTTAGAAATTAGTTTCATGATGAAGGTTTTAATGTTTCAGCTCAACTATATCCTTTATTAGCAGATATGCCATGTCTATATTCATACTTCTAAAGTTTCAACAATTTCCTACCCATCATTCGAGGATGAATGATTCTAAGGCGGAGATAATGTAACACCCTGTATTTTTGGGCTAGACTTTGAACCATCATTTCTACGTGTGTAAACTCTAATCCCATGATTTATATTTGAATACATCATACATGATCACTATCATAGTGTGTGAAGTGTTTATTTGGTGAAAAATGTTCATTGGAATCACTTAGAGCAAAGTTGAGCTAAGAGCCTTTGATTTGGCTAAATTTTGGTATTCAATTCTACAAGGGTTAACTTTGAACTTGTATACCTTTATAAATATGTATAAATTTTCATCTCAATACCCACCAAATTATATATAATTGAATTATCTTTCCAAAGATACCAATTTTTCCTTAATCTGATACTCGAGCGAAAAGTTACAAGCATTTTTGTGAGAAATAGTATGGGTCCGTAATAGACCCGCACAACGAAGGCTATTCCCCTATAATTGGGGTTGCGTCGAGAGGGCTATTTCCTTGGAATAGAGGTCGCTCCATGAGGGCTATTCCAGCTTCTTAAAAGGGCCAAGGGGTAATTTGTTCCTTTCCCCTCAACCCCCAACCATCAAAAACACAATTTATAACATTCATAAGGGTATTATTTTCCCATTAACTTCAAAATTATTCACTAAAAACTCTCCCTCTTCCCAAGAACAAAATTCAAGATTCTTCTCTCAAGAATTCAAGGATTCAAGCTTCAATGATCAAGATTTCTTCAAGAATTCATCAATTAAGGTATGTAGTGTTTTGAACAAGGTTAATCTTTCATCCTTGTGGCCAAATGAATTATTTTTAAGTTGAATTTACATGTATTAAGTTAAGGTTTATCCCCAAATCCTTATGTGTTAAAATCTTAGCATTACCCTATGATTTAAAGGACTAAAGAGCATAAGAGTTGTAGTTATTCATGTTTTAAACTACAAGTTTGATGTTTTGTCTTCAAATTTTGTTATTTTTATAAGAAATTATTCTCCTGAGTTAAATATTGTCTCCATTATTAAATCCATGTATTATACTCATATATTGAACTATCCAATATTTTGGGTCTCTGAATTATTACTTCATTCTGTTTTAAGAGTTGTAATCATATTTTAAAAATCATTCAGTGCTGGCGGGTTATGAACACCTGATACCTATGTGTTTACTTACATTTCATACCTTCCTAGTAACTATCCAGTCAACTCATGATTTTATAGTTATACTTAGTTTGTTATGATCATGTTGAGTAGTGTCAGTTAACATATTTATAATTACTTCAGAATCTATATGCACTATGGCTTTCAAAATACCATGACATGAGTTTATCAGTTATTAGTGCATGTACCAGTTAGTATTTCAGTGTCTTTCAGTTGGGAGCAGGATTTAGCATCTAGTAGGAAGTGTGGGTTTATCACATCCTACTTCCCCAGAAACTACATGCCTCCGTAGGTTTAGGGGCCTCGCCGGAGAGTGTTCCCCGTTGCCCAATATGGGCATAGTTTAGTCTGATGGCAAGGATAGAACCTCCCTCCTTAACGTGGATCAAATGTTAGACTCCATGATATCTCACATAGTTTATGTCAGTTACATGATAGCTCCAATAATTTTAATTAATATTCAGTTTATCTCTATTTAGGTTTGCTTGACCAAGTAATTAGATTTTAGTAATTATTCAGTCAGTTTTATAGATTATTCATGTTATTCAGATCATGTCAGTATATGCTATACTTGGTCTTGCATTCTTATCTTTACATGTTCACGTTTTCATGCTCAGCATCCATACATGATCCCCAGTTCAGTTTTACACCATGTCCAGCTTTACATGAGATTTACAAATAGTAATCATGTTTTTACTGCTTCCGAGCTTTAGTTCTCCCCTGATTTCAGACACTCAAACATCTTCAACATGCATCATCAAACACAAATTTCACCTCTTTCTCTAATAACTTGCATAAAGGATGTACAATCTTAGAGAAATCTATGATAAATTCCCACATGTCCCAAATATCTTCAAATACCTTTCATAGAAATTGGTGGAGGCAACTTTTCAATCACCTCACTGTTTACCTTAACAACCTCAATCCTCTTCTTCAAAATTATGTGATCAAGAACTATTTCTTTGTTGACCATAAAGCAGAACTTGTCCTAGTTTAGCACTAAGTTGCAGTCCTCACATTTCCTTAAGATACTTTAAAGATGAGCTAAATAATCTTCAAATGAGTCACCAACAATCGAGAGGTCATCCATAAATACCTCAATAGTATCTTCCACCGTGTTAGCAAATATAGAAATCATACAATATTGAAAGGTTGTTGGCGCATAACATAGACCAAAAGGCATTCTACTGAATGTGAATATCTCATATCGATAGGTGAAAGTGGTTTTCCTTAAGTCCTTGGGAGTAATAGAAATCTAATTATAACCTGAATAACCATCAAGAAAAAAATACCATACTCTACCAGCATGATGGTCTAACTTCTGATCCATAAATGGCATTAGAAAGTAATCCTTCTCAGTTCATGTGTTTAGATTCCTACCATCCATACATACTCTCCAACCTGTGATTAGTATCATAGGAATAAGTCCATTCTTCTCTTTTGGAACCATAATAATTACACCCCTTTTAGGCATATATTATACCAAGCTCATCCATTTGCTATTGATAATTGGAAAAACCACACTCGGATCCAACCATTTGACAATCTTCTTCTTCACTACCACTTTCATATGCAGATTAAGTCGTTGTTGATGCTCAATACTACGAACACAATCTGGCTAAAGCTGGATTTTATATTGTGAATTCTAGGTGGAACCCCAATGATATCAGTAATGGATAACCAATGGTCTTCTTAAAATTTTGCAACACAGAGGATATAGCCTCAACTTTCGAATCCACCAAATCAATTGTAATAATAACCAGAAAAGTATTGTGGGCTCCCAAAAATGCATAAGAAAGATAAGGTGAAAGATCCTTTGGTGAAAACTTTTATGAACCCCTATCAGCAGGTGCGCACACTATCTCATCATAGCTATAAATGTTACCATCTATAAGATTCATAATAATCCCTGAAAGTTCTTCAACTCTAAGTCTCTCTTCAATATGAGCTATCCTCATCAATTATATCAAGCACAAAAATCACAAACATATCTTTTGGTTGCTTTATGAATTGACAAACATTTAAAGTCACATGATCGCCATTCAATCAAATTGTTATTTGACTAGTCTCTATATCTAACAACCTATATTTTTTTATAAGAATAGTCTCTTATTGATAATAGGAATATCAAAGCCAACCTCACAGTCAAGGATGGCTAAATCAGCAAGAAACATAAAGTATGCAACCCTTATCAAAACATAAAAACATCCTCACATGCTTTTTCATCTGTAATAAAAAGTCTCATCAAAATTAATTTGGGCAACCCTAACCACAATAGTCTATAAACTATTAAGGGCATCACAACTATTCTAGAAACCAAGTCACACAATGTAATGCCCAGCAAAATCCTCTTTCAGTCTGAGCCTTAGAGCGTATTTGGTAAAGCAAAAAAATATGAGTCTAAATATTTCAGAAATATATTCCCCAGTATGAAATACTTTGAATTATGTTGGAATATATTTGAGTATGAATTAATATCATAGAGGTCCCCTAACTCAAGGACGAGTTGAAAGCTTTCCTATCGTTCAAGTTTTAGTGAGTGTTAAAACTTTGGTCAACTTCAATCGACCATAAATCTTTGTATATATCGAATTAGAGGACCTACTATATATAAAATGAAAACTCTTTGAATTATATTTCCAACGATACTAATTTCTTCAAAAACTGATATCTAAGCAAGGAATTATGCCCATTTTACTCCAGCATGTCAGACTGAGAAACTGAGTGACGACATTCGTGATAAGTTGTCACGAACGTGATGAACTATCACCAATGTCATCATCCCTGTGCAAATTTTGTACCTCTGGTGCTGACATTTTGTGACAAGCCATCAAGCCTGTGATGTCCTATCACCAATGTCGTCAACCTTAACCAGAAACTTAAAAATTCACCCTTTTATGACAATATTTCGTGACAACTTATCACCAACTTGATGGCTTGTCACGGATGTCGTCAGCTATTTTTTTTCCAACAATTTAAGGACGTTTTTAAAAGGGTATTTTGGTCTTTTCTCACCTTTTGAAGGTATCTATAAATATGAGGAACCCCATCCAAACCCTATTCCTTCATCTACTCTTTCAATTCTATTAAGAGAAAACATCTAGGGTTTTAATTCAAGAATCCTAATATTTCAAAAATTCATCCATAATTCTTCAAGATTTCTTCAAGAATCAAGTTCGTCATAGTATGGGTTTCGATAATTATTTATTTCAAGTGAGGATACAGTGTCAAGCATTAGAATTCATCCAATTTCAAAGATTAAGAAATGTAGATGTTGATTCTTGAGTCCCTTTCATCCAAGAAACTCAAGAACCCTATTCAAAACTTAAAGATTTTTATGTTTATGAGTTGTTAATAATTTGTATGAGTTGAAATTGATGTTACATATGTTGTTGAGTTTTGATTCATGTTTGTTTACAAGATTCATGAGCCTTGACCCTAGTAGGTGGAATCCATGTGATATTTGTGATGAATCTTCCTTATGTTGCTTTC
Source organism: Capsicum baccatum var. pendulum (assembly GCA_030864225.1). NCBI lineage: Eukaryota > Viridiplantae > Streptophyta > Magnoliopsida > Solanales > Solanaceae > Capsicum > Capsicum baccatum. The sequence goes on from CM061554.1 coordinate 188,781,064, forward strand.
TATGTGATGTGTTTATGCCAAATTGGTGTAGAAATGGTTGAATAAGAGAAGCATGTTCCCCCTAGGTTTGATAAAGATCTTAGGTGAAGCATAAGGGCCATTGTAGCATGTTGAAGGCGAAACCCCAAATTATGAGTTAGTTTATGCATTCCTAGTGTTTGATAAAATGCCCAAGTGAATGAATTATTCCATGGTAGTAGAAAATTCCCAAATAAGTGTAAACCTCTGCATATCTAGTATTTTTTGAAGGAACTTAGTGAATAAGTGGAGATGTGATAGTAGTAAATTCCCCAATTATGTGATCTTGATATATGCTAAGTTTTTAATACATGCCAAGTGGTTAGGTATGAAATAGTTGAGGGAAAACCTTGTTGAATGGAGTACGATCTAGTAGTATGTTTCCCCTACGTTATTATATGATTATGATTCAGAGATGCTTAAAGTGACCCCTTGGCGATTATGATGATGAATAGATGTTTGTGATCCTTAAATGCTTGAGGTGATGTCTTAATGACTGTAAGATTCTTTAATGATTGTGATGATAAATGAATGCCAGTGATGATGAATGAATGCTTGTGATGATGAATGATTAATTGTGGTGATGACTAGTCAAGAATGATTATGCTTTACTTTTATGTTATCGAGTCCTGAGGGTATTTATACCCGACAATAGAGCTATTATCTAGAGCCCATGTCAGTTTCTCAATAATTCTAGTCGATCCATGATCCTTAGAACTCAGTGAACTATAGAACTCTGTATCCTCAGACAAGTGCAGAAATTCAGAAAGCTCAATAATCTCAATTATCTCTTTAATCTCTATATCCCTCGTAATCTAGCCTTATTCATGTAATTATCTCAGATATAATAGTATTCAAGTGATTCAATTCTAATCTCAGAAGTGATTCGAGTAATCTATTCAAGCTCTATATCGGCAATCAGATACCATGATTCGATACCTTTTCTGTCAGATACAGAACTAAGTAATCTCAGCATAACTCAGTCAGATCTTTTGAGAAACATAATTTGTATCAGATTTAGTTTAGTTGTGTTCAGTTAAAATTTTAGTTTAGAGTCTTTCAGTTGGGAGTAGAAACTAGCACCGAGCGAGGAAAGGGATAGCAGCTCCCCGTCAGAGAGGCCAAGTCGTTAGGATCAATCCCTGAACTCCAAAACTGTGTAGCCAACATAGGATATAGGAGTCCCCATCAGTAGAGGTTGTCACCATCAGAGAGGTTTGACTATTATATTGCCTTAGGCCGACTTCCTGCAAGGGTCATCCCATCAAAGAGGCTTGACTAGAGAGATCTTTACCCATGGCACGGTATTGACACCCTTCCAGCTGAGGTTATAGGTTGGACCCCACCTTTGGTAGGTTGGGGCATATCGGTTAAGTAACTACTTCACACAGTTGCAGTTTCAGTATCAATCTTTAGAAATCAGGACTGTGTGGTACACTCGTCTATCTCAGTGAGGAACTCAGATAGTTCCATTGGTTCATGGATAATCCTGTTAGATAGGCTTGGTCTTATATATAGATTCTTATTATCATATCTAGAGATTTGCCTTTAGAGAGGCTTGATCTCAGTCTCAGACCATGTTGAGTATTCTTATTATCATAACTAGAGATCTTTCGTCAAATAGGCTTGATCTCCATCTCAGATTCTATTGAGTATTCTTGTTATCAAATTCGGATATGATCATACTTCTTATCATTGATTATATCTTCTGGAATAATCTGTTAAAAAAGGTTGATCTCTAATTCTGTCAGTCAAAAGCAGTAAGCTCAGAATTCAGTCCTTGTTGTAAGTACATCCAGAATCTCAATTATTAGTATCAAATGAGTCAGTGATTCAGTATCTCAATGTTAGTAGTGAATTCAGTCTGTAGTAAAGTGGTATCCGAGTTTCAGTATATAGAGTTGTGGTGATTGTGTTCATGGTCTGTGCATTCATGTATGTGTTCTCATGTGGCATCTTTATGATTATTCAGTTTAGATATTATGAATGCATAAGACCTTACATTATCCTACCTGGTCTACATACTCGGTACATTCCTATACTGATGCATTTGCACTATGGTGTTTTATTTGACACCATAGGTTCAAAGGCACAGGATCCAGAGTATCCTCAACAGTTCAGTCCCAGTCAGTAGCAGTAGTAGTGAGTCCTCTTCTTTCGAGGATGAATTTTAGTTTATTATTATTGCTTCAGTCTTTGTTTAATTTCAGTTGATGGAGTTAGTTGGGGACCTTTCCCATCAACTCCGTAGTTCATATAGTTTAGAGGATTTTTAGACGGATGAATTTGTATTCAGTTTTCTGTATTATGAGTATTCATAGATGTGTTGAACCTTATGGCTAGTTTCCATATTTATTTCAGATATTATGCGGTGTACAGGTACAAACATCAGTAAACGGTTAGCTTATAATCCTTTAAGGTCATAAGCACCGTGTCACATCTTGGGATGGGATCTCGGGGTGTTAAACACAAAGCCTTAGCAAAATTTTAAGACCCAATGGAACAAGAATCATGAATTCTTCAGGATCTTCCATCTGTTCAACTAGAGACTACAAAGTAATTGGACTATAATGGTGCACATTTACCAACGAGTTCAAAAATCATAGTTCTCTTCTTTGTTACCAACTCATTTATAAACATTGTGTAACCTAGCATTTTCTCAAAGCCTCAACTACTACAGGGATGTTCACTGAAATTTCTTTCAATATGGCGATGAACTTGTTATACTTTCCCTCTTCAACCCTTTTCTTCAATCTTTGTGGGTAGGGAGGAGGAGGTTGTGAAATGGGAGTCAATACTTGAGGGGCCTTTATTTATTTACTTTAATTTTCATAGACTCCTTTTCCATAACAAAAGGCTTTTTAATTGTATTCTCATCAACAACTAACTTTCAATCAGACATTTTCTCATGAGCGACAATCGATGGATCAACCTCATTATCAAGAACCATGGGTATAGGTAGATTGGTGGTTATCTTTCTTCTTATAGTAATAATAATAGAGATGAAATTACCATCAATTTTAGGATTTTTAGATATATTTTCATGAAATTGTACCTTTCTAATGTTTATTCAATGCAACAGACATCTGACTGAACTGTTTCTCCAACTACTTAATAGTTGTAGAAAGTGATTGAACCTTTTGACTCAACCTTAAAATATCCATCATGAGAAATTTAAGGTAGTCTTTCATTATCTCTACCACTTTCACAAGCATATTTTCCATAATCGAATTGCTAGAACTAGCATCTAGATTCCCCGATAGAGCATAGAGGCCACTTTTATCCTTATAGTTATCTTTTCTTACCCAATCACTATCTCTTCCTCTACACTATATATATACCTATATATATTGTAGTTTTTATCTTTGTAGTAGTTCCAACCTTTATTCCTTGCCAGAGTTGTAATTGTCTTAATTATACCCTTGTCCTTTGGCTCGAAAACCCGCCACCTGATTATTGAGATACTTAACTTCCTAATCAAAATTAGAGTTATCATTCCTAGGTTCCTTACCTTGTTACCTAACTACATTCACATTTTTTGTGTCAACTACTTGGTAAATAGATTAAGCTCGATCCTCAATTGAGCTACCTCTCGAGTGATTAAGTCATCTAGATATCTCTACTTTGTACATGTTGTAATCATATAAGTTCCTGCAGGCACTTGTACATCATGAATGTACCAACCCTATTTGGTTTTAGTAATTTGATCTAGAATATTAAAAGCTTGATCCCAATGTAATCTCATGAATGCTACTATTGTGACAGTATGTCCAATAGCCTTATTGATTGCATTTAAACCTCTGTAGAAAATTTCAAGAAAAGTATGGATTGTTATTTTATTATTTAGGATATTTTGTGACTTCATCTTAAACCTCAACCAGGTCTCATACAACACGTTTGAATGTAACTACCTTAAGTTATAACTCTCATATTTCAACTGCAACACTTTGGAAGACAGAAAAAATCTCTCTAATAACTGAGTCCCCAACTAATTCCAAGTAGTGACCGACCCATGTGAAAACTCTGTTATCCATAAAGTAGTTTCCCCCATCATACAAAAGGGGATAAACTATAGTATTATCACCTCTTGACTCACTCTCAGTAGATTGTAGAAATTGCAAATCCCTACAGAGTTCATCGTATAAAGATTTGCATCTATAGTAGCAATACCTATGAATACCCCCTTTCTGTTCAACAACTATATTATAGAATTGGTGATTTCAAATTAGAGGCAATGTTGATAGAATAATAACTCTTGTCTCAACCATCTCTAAGAAGTCTAGCTCTTTTTTTGCATCATCAAAATTAGAAAGATATTATTGTAAAGGTTGTTACCCCTTATTCCTTCTCAACCTTTCTTGTTCCGTAAGAGTGGCTATATGATCTGTTCTAGCTTTTATATCCCTTTTATCTCTTGTTGCTTTGCTGGTATCTTCTTGTCTCACATTCTACTCAACCATCAATCGAGCAGTGGTTTTCTCTGTAGTTTTTTGAAGCCCTAGGATTTACTATCATTAGTTCAGAACCCTATCCTGAAATCCTTCATTAACCACTTCTCTTGTTTTCCTCAGAGTTCTTTCAATTCTAGATCAAGTGGAATCATAGGATTACCTTAACTTCGAGTATTTCGCATGCACTAGTGGGCATCCTAGAAACAACAAAAAAAGTAAAATCAGAGAAAAACAGTGACAAACACAATCAATCAACATCATAATCATATTCCACAGTAACGACACCAAAATTTGATGTAGCCTAAATTACACCTCTAAATAAAGTATAAATAATTGTTGATCAAATATAGAACCCAACTAGGCTAGGGTCAGTCCCGTGAGGAATAGGTCAAAATCTTTATCAAGTGTTTATCTAAGCGATCAGTAAATAATCTCCAGTAAAATAGTGGTTCTATAAATCAAAAGTCTAATATTAACAAATACTTATTTCATTGAATTTGTAATCAATATAAGAGAGGCACTAGGACTGTGTTCCCCAATAACATCATAGCTCCATAGGTTCTTTGTACTTGTGATCTATCCTGGTGATTGACATGTAGAATTAATAGGTTATGTACACCTAAATGGATTTCCAAAATTTTTTAAGTAATATCCTCAAGTAAGTTTTCTTATCTTCTGAGCCTTGCATTACTAATCCTTATCTTGAACCTCAAATTAGCTTTCCCAAATTAATGCTAAGCTATTCAGTGAAGGTTGATAGCTTCGAGTCTCTATTGGTTATTCTTTTTTCCCATTCATTACCCCTAATTTCATCATGAGTAAATAAAAGTGATTTCTAGCATCTATAAACATTGAAAAGCAATCATACCAAACAGAACAAAAATACATGTATGAACACCATATGAGAATCACTTCGTACTACAAAATACTACTTTGTTAATTCATCATGGTTCCCACAACTCTCGTTGTGGTGTTTAGCTACTCGTAGTTGTAAGAACACAAGTATAATTCTGATAAGAAAGCATAATTATGAACTTAGAAGAATAAGATGAAAAACCATGAATCTTAACCTAAAAATTGATGCTTGTAATTTCAAGAAAAAAAATATGCCTTGAAACAATAATAGTATATAAAAGAATGTAAATTGTTACAAAAAAACTTATTATGAGTATTTATAGACAAAATAAAAGACAATCCTAACCATACAGAGAAATGCTGAGTTGGTTTCCCGAATGGAGGAAGGTATGGTCGTGATTAGAAACCGCAATCATTCTTGGTGCTCATAACTTGGCCCTTAAATTTTGCATCTTTTAGATTTTATTAGTTGATGCTCAGTATGAGATCAGGGTATGATTTTACAATCATGAATTCCTTGCATATCTTCTACTTTTGATTTTTCACTCTACAAAATACTTCTCCCATGATCCTCAGCATGATCTCATGGTATCATCCACGATCGTGAAATCTTCTTGTCTGGTCCTCAATACACTTGGCATTTGCAAGCCTCAATCATGGATCCCTTTCCAGAATCAGTTGTACAATCATGAAATCTATGTATGATCATCGAAAATCTTCATCTTCTCAACTCCTGAATACAACATCTACGCTTCTTCCGATGATCACAATGGTACGACCATGGCCAGATCCCATGGTTGTAAAATGCTTCCATTTGATGCCTTCACATACAAACATTTTGCATTTGCTTCTCCGTGCTATTTGACCTTCAAATTTCATAAAAACACATCATACTACATAGAAATACCCTTGTACTTGGAAATTTTTCATAGTTTTAGGCATCGAAAGTTCCATTAGTTCATGGTTCATCACATATTATAGGAAACACAAATTTTATATGCCTAATCAAGTGATCTTGCATTAGTGATATCAACAATGCCACTTAGCTCATGTTCAAGTCCCTAGGGTTGTGCATAATAACTTAGTTCATCTCAGTTTAACCAATTACATACTAAGGCATCATTATCAAGTCAACTCACTAACTGGATTATTCACACAAGGATAAACTAATATCACTTCAGGTCCAGATATAATCATCAAATTTTGGACCATATAAGGATTCCATTAATAATCATTAAATACTGGGACCACAGAACGGTCTAAATAATATCGTCAAATACCAAATAGAAACCAAGACATACCTTAAGATCACCCCAACCTTTATGATTTTTAGATATTCTTATGCGATAACTTATCTTATGCCAGTCATAATTATCATATTCATTTAAGAAGCTCAACCATCAAACAACTAGGTAACCATATGATCAAAATAATAACCAACCACATAAATAATAACACATAACACTCTATCATACCATAATAAAATATATAAAACACAATTAGTTTTTAATAGTTATAACACTATTATATCCTTCCTACCCGCCCAATTAGTCATACACAAACATTTTCCTAAATAAATGGCTGGAAACATGGGTAGTTTGCTAGCATTTGGATAGAGATTAAGAAATACTTCAAATCATGGAGAGATAAGGCATGTCTCAAGTCATGGAAATAAAGATACACCTCGAGATTATACCGGTCCACATGATCCCTAGGGCTCTTCGTCATACATCATGAAAATCAATACACGTACAGTATTTTACTTAAGTGGTTTTAATCCTTACATGGTAACACACAATATACTACAAGTGCTGGTAATCCACATAACATATTCATAACACGTTGTAGCAATGCAGAAAGTACTTTAACAATATCAAGTAAACTCAAAAATGTAATAATTTAAATTTGATGCTTCGTATTGACCTCAATAAGTTGGAATGTTTTTTCCCAACCCTTTCAACATTAAACAGGTACCAATTGGGCCATCCAATCCTAATTTTGATGGTTGAGATACAAATTAAAATATGCTAGATAAAAATTGAACTCAACTCTGGGAGACAACTTTAAGGTTCAACAAAAGGAGATAAAAAAGGTGAAAAAGATTTCTAAATGCCTTGTATCCATCCAAAAGTTGGATGATGACATAAAAAATATATCCATATGACTCTACTCAATATTTGATTTTATACTAGGAAATTGGTAATCTAGCATCTAATACTATGTTGTCACAACCCAAATAACGAATAGTGTGACTACCTACCTATTTCTATCATAGATAGGATAATCCTTACCACCAACCATCCATTTAATATAGAAGTCAAAATACAAATCCTAAAACCATTAAATTCAGTTGATTCATGAAATAACTCTACTTTAGTACAATTTATAAGTAAATACAATATAAAAATAATCAAAAGTGAATCCTCAAAACCTAGTCTAAATTGGTACAAAAGCTCTAAACATGGAATAGGAAAATCTATGACACATCAAACCCATAGGATTGAAAGGGCAGAAACTAGTGGAGAATGATTACCGTAACTTTTATTGAAACCAATTGACCTGCAACATAATTATATCATCGGAAGAAGATATAGTAAGTATAGCATCAGCAGAACCACACGTATTAATAGGCATTACTGATCGACTAGGGTTAGAAACACCTAATAATAATAGCAAATAGGAAGCCATCATGACCTTTAGGGAAAATATTGTTTTAAGCCTATTCATACAAGTATCTCTTCTTACACTTAGTAACTTTGTGACCTAACTTTCAATTAACATTTTTGTATATATTTATCCTTTGATAATTCCTTCTACCTCACAAAATTATTACAATCTCAATGTACTCCTATTTTGAATCTGTTATTGATTGTTTTACAAATTTCACTATATCGTTACTTCTAGAAACATAACATACATCTCTTACTCGCTCTCTATATTGTAACAACTCTACACTCATCTCTCTCTCTCTCATTAATCCACCTTTCGTGACAACCCTCTCTCTCCATATACTACCATAAACCATTGGAATTGTAATAACTAAGGAAATTTATAGCATCAACAACTTTGCAAGAAGGGGGACTCTAATATACATCACGCATATAACTACTTACATAGGAGAACAATATTTCTACATAATTTAGGGAGTACCTTATACTCATACATTTCTACAATGAACAATAACCATCATTTACATAACCAGTCCACTCAAGAAGAACAATTGTAAAAATTTCTAGACATATTTAGATCATTAAATAGGGATAATTCTTTTAGAAGAAAATACAATAGAAAGAAAGTGGAATATATTCTAAAACCCTAAACTTATTGGAGAATGACTACTTCCACCACCAACGGAACTATACTGCTTTGGAAATTCCATGCATTACCATTCAAGATCATCCCTAATATTGATTAGCCTAAACCACAAACTTTAAACATATCAGATTTTTCCAATCTACTTAAACCTATACCCACCCCTACTACACCAACAATACCACCAAAACCAGATATTATATTGCATGGAGAACCAAATATTACATGGAAATCTTCTGAGGTTAAGGCATTGATAGTAAAAGAAAACCTATAATATGCAATCATTGAAAAGTTCTCATATGGAAAGATCGATATAAAAGAATTAAGAAAGAGTATCTCTGTTCAATATGGCATTAAAAGTGAATTTTCTAAAGGTGTTTTGCACTTGAGACATATATTGATTAGGTTGACTAGCCTTGAAGATTATGTACAACTATTGTTAGCGTTAGCTTTTTATGTGAAGGCAAGGGAGATTTATTAGCAGATGAGAATCCTTAAATAGGATCCATAATTTTAACATGATGTTGAGACTACAATAGGTATTGCGTGGATTTTGATTACCTGACCTTCCTCCAAACTTCTTTGCAAAAATAACAATTTTCTCCATTGCATCTATAATAGGAAAACCACTAATAGTTGATTTAGAAACTACAAATCAAACAAGGCCAAGTTGTGCTAAGGTTAAGGTGGAGGTTAATTTAGTTGCTAAACTACCATACAAAATGAGGGTAAACAAAGAGGATGATATTACAAGTGAAATCAATTCAAAATACATTAAAATTTAGTATGACTACATGCCTAAGTATTGTAGGGAATACTATTTGCAAGGACATGATAAAACTACATGTTGGAAACTACATCCTAAAGTACTGGAGGAAAAGTAGAAAGCTAATCAAATAGATAAAGCACAAGTTGGGCTAGCTTCTAATCAAAGGAAAGTGTTGACAAGTGGAAAATTTGTAGGTAATTATTAAAATAAGGTAGAATGGATAAAGAGATGAAAGAATAAGTACAACAAAGAAAAGTATGGGAATATTGAATGAGAGATCGATAGTAAGGATGACAATTCTTATGATGCATTAAGGGAAGTTGTTGACATTGAAGAAGATAGGATTACACAAGACAAAAGTGGAAAATCAGTGGATAAGCAAAAAAATCTACAAAAGAATAGGTTACCAATAGTTTCACAATGAAAGCTTATCTAAAAAGTTGTAAGGGAAAATAAAGAGAAGAAAGAGGAGGAAAATGATAAGAAAGAAGAAGGTAATAAGAGGTTGAAGCAAAAATAACACCTACATTAGTAGAATCTCAAGGACACAATACTAGTGAATTGGTGTTATTAGAAGTGGACAATAAAAAGGTTCTTCCATTAGCGGTAAAGGATGACTTTAATCAGCAAGAAATAAAAAGGAAAGAAAAAGATGACATTAATACAATAGATATAGATCAAAGCATTGAAAAATTTAAAAAAATGGGAGATTTATCTCTAAAGTAGATAGATAAAATAAGAGAAAGCCAAGGCAAACAAAGCAGGTGGAGACAAAAAGACTGCACAGGCATTATTAATAGTTACAAAAGGCACTGTAGCTAAAATCAACATGAATGCTCTAATTTGAAATATAAAATCAATGAATACTCAGAAGGAATTCACTAGATTAATTTATATGAATAAACAACACAAGTTTTATTTTGTAGGACTCATGGAACCATTTCAGGATGTAAGAGAGTTGGAAAGGTACAGAAGAAAGTTGGGAATTCAATATGCAGTGTATAATGAAAATGGGAATATATGGACTTTTTAGATGAAATGTTTGAAGTTAAGGTAATTAAAAATGAGGAGCAACAATTGACTATGCAATTAACAGACCAACATCAGGAGGTAAAAATGTTAGTAACTTTGATATATGCAAAGTGTACTCAGTAGGAAAGATTACAGTTATAAGAATCATTAGAAGAGGTAGCTGGCAATGTGCAAATACCATGGCTAGTAGAGGAAGACTTCAATTTAATAAGCAATAGAGAAGAAAATTTAGTGGTCTACCAGTTATTCATGCTGAGGTAAGGGACTTCAATTATTGCATTAGTGGATGCTTGTTAGAAGAGATGGGGTATAAAGAAAGAAAGTATATATGTTGGAATGGTAGAATAGATAAGACTGTATTTTTAAAAGATTGGATAGAGTATTGTAAAATAATAAGATGATCAGTTCATATCCAGTTATAAGGTGGAGTATTTAATCATAAGTTGTTAAAATCATGCACCACTACTAATCAATCTTAAAAGAACTAATGAAAATATATCTAAACCATTTAGATTCTTGAATTTTTGGATCAAGGGGGACTTTTTTAAGGCAGTAATCAGACAAAATTGGAGGATAGATTTTGAGGGGAATCAATTTATGGTATTTTAATGCAAGATGAAGAAAGTGAAGAAAACTCTAACACACTGGAGCAGGGAGACATTTAGAAATGTGTTTTAGGATATTGGAACTCTAGAAGAAACCATAAAGGTGATGGACTTAAAATTGAAAAGAGAGAATAGGGAACAATTACACAAGGCACAGGCTAAACTTAATAGATCCTTGCATGTAGAAAAAGATTTCTGAAAACAGAAGGCTGGAATGGAATGGTTCAAAGATGAAGAAATAAACACAAAATTCTTTTATATAGTAATAAATGGGAGAAAGAGCAGATTAAAGGTAAAAAAAATTCAAAATGGGGAGGGTCAATGGCTAGATGACCTGGAGAAAATAGCAGAAGCAACACTTAAAGTTTACAATAAATAGTTTACCAAACTAAGAGAAGGGAATAGTATCGAGATGATTGATGAACTACCAAAGGTGATCACTAAATAAAAAATAGTGAGTTACACAAATATCAGAGAAAGAGGAGGCTAAACAAGAACTTATGGGTTTGCATAGGAGTAATGTAAGGGGTCTAGATGATATGACAAGGGTTTTTTTCTAGGAGGAGGATGTGATATTATAGGAGAGGATATTTACAGGATGGTGAGAGCATTTCACTGTGGGGTAGAATTGCTGAGATTTATCACACATACAAATTTGGTAATATTACCTAAGAAGACAAATGTTAGCACTTTTTCTTATTTGAGACCTATATCCCTCAGCAACTTTGTGAATAAAATTTTCTCAAGAATTATTAATGGGATAATTGAAAAGGTTCTACCTTGAATTATATCAGCTGAACAAGCTGGTTTTGTACAAGGAAGGGGCATAGCAGAAAATATTTTATTGGTTCAGGAGATAATCACTGAAATAAAGAAGAGGGGAAAACCACCAAATATGGTGATTAAATTAGACATGATGAAGACCTATGATAGGGTGGAGTGGGTTTTTCTGATGATGGTACTAATAAAGGTAGGATTTGGAGAAAGAATTATTGACATGATATTTAGTTATGAGCAAAAATTGGTACTCAATTCTGATAAATGGGCAACCTAAAGGTTTTCTCAAATCCACAAAAGGGGTCAAATAAGGGGATCCTCTATCTCCAACTCTTTTCATTATAGCAGCAAAAGTATTATCCAAAGCAATAAATAGGTTAATGATAATGAAAGAGTTTAAAAGATTTGAAATGAATAGAGGAAGTCCAATGATCAATCATCTTGCTTTTCCAGATGATATGATCATTTTATGCAAAGCAAAGGTGAGAACTATGCAGTTGGTGGCATTAATATTATAGGAATATGAAAGGGTGTCAGCACAAAAATTAAATAAGAAACAGAGTTCTATTTATTTACAACACAATGTAGCAGATGAGGAAGTGATTACGACCGAAGTAACAACAGGAATACTGAGGAAAGAGTTTATTTTTACTTATTTGGGCTGCCCTATATTTTACAAGAGCTAGTAGAAAGTATACTAACAATAGTTGATTCAGAAGATAGGGGCAAAACTTCAAGATTGGAAAGGAATGCTATTGTCATATAGTGGAAGGGTTGTATTAATCAAGAATGTATTGCAAAGTATCCCAATACACTGCTTGTTAGTCATGAATCCTCCTCTAAATGTGCTTAATCACATTCACAAAATGATTGCTTAATTCTTTTATAAAAGTTGTATAGGAGGTAGAAAGGGGCGTTGGACTAGATGGAAGAACTTACGTTTGCCAGAAATGATAGAGGATTGGGTTTAAGGTGGTTGCAAGATGTGTCAATGGCATTTTTTTGCAAATTATAGTGGAGTTTTAGGACTAAAAGTTCTATTTGAAGGGAACAAATAAACAATAAGTACTATAGAAAAGAGAGTCATAATCAAGTGGTGTAGAGGATCAGGAATAATGGGTCCCAAGCATAGAAGAAGATATTACAGGCAAGGGACCTAATTGAACATCAAATTGGACGGAAGCTAAAGGGTGGAACTTCGTTGATATGGCATGATAATTGGATAGGGTTAGGAGATTTATCCACCATTAATAGAGAAAATTTTCCATGGGATCATAAATATCAATATGTATGAGAATTATGCAAATAAGAGGAGTGGGGTGAAGGAATTCTTAGAGAAATATTGCTAGATAAATATACCAATCATATTTTAGTTAATAATAAACCTTTAGATATGGGTAAAGATAGAGATATAAAAAAATGGATGTTGGACACAAGAGGGCAATTCATAGTCAAATCTGCCTGGGAATGTATAAGACAAAAAGAGCAACCAAACAACATTTACAGTAGAATATGGGTGAAGGGTTTACCTTTCAAAATGTCATTCCTTATATATAGAGAATAGAAGTTCATGATCCTAGTGGATGATAAAGTGAGAATACAGGGATATGAGGGACCTCATAGGTGTTGATGTTGTGAAAATCCTAGCCAGGAGACTATATCTTATGTTTTCTTAAAAGCCTTTACTGCTAATAGGACTTGGTCCTACTTTGATACCTATGCAGGATTAAACATAGAGGATCTTATTTTAAGGAAGGTTATAATGAGGTGGTGGAGAGATAAAGTGAAGAAAGGTATGGCTCTATATTATAATGCTCCACCTACAATTGTAATATGGGATCTATGGAGAATAAGAAATCATAGTAAGCATGATGGAAAGCTCACAGCATATCAAAGAAGTATTATGAATGTTACCAGGAACATGCTAATGTTACCAAAAGTTAGGAAGCCAAAAAGGAATTTTTCATAAGTTGGCAAGGGATTCTGAAGGATTTGGATACATATACATACCTTCTCTAAAGGTGGTAAATATTCTATGGGAATTTCCCCCAAATAATTGGGTCAAAAACAACATTGATGGAGCATCGAAAAGTAATACTAGACCTAGTTCTTATGTCATTTGTACAAGGGGTGAGAAAGGTGGCCTCTTATATGCAGAATGTAGTCGGATTGAGGATACAACTAGCATACAAGCAGAAATAATAACCCTTCTACAAGCAAGAAAACACTTCAACAAAGAAAATTATAGTCAAGAAATCTTCCAAATAAATTCACTAGTGATATACAAAGTTATGCAAAAAGAATGGGCATTTCCATAAAGTATTACAAATAGGGTGAAGGAAATAGAGTCTTTGATAGCAGTCCAGGCACATAAATTTTAGCACATACTAAGAGAAGGAAATAAACTAGAAAAATTCTTAGCTAATAGAGCAATTGCTAAAGGGTACTACAGTTGTTCAACATTCAATACTCTTGACATCACTGAAAGAAGGCTAATTAACCATGTCAAGATGTAATGTCAATACTTTAGAGTATCACCAAGAAAGAGGTGATGGGGCTGGGAAGGCTAATCATAGTGTTCTTCATAAATCATAATTACAAAAGCCTCACAGGTATCAAAAAGTGAGAAATGCTATCTAGCCTATATACTTCAGTCACTAAAAAAGATCCAGCAAAATGGGAGGATGTTAGGTCAGATCAAGCTTTGAGAACTTGGAGCTTGAACTTCCAACAATTGGGGTGGTGGATTAAAGTTACCCATGCAATCCATTCTATCTCCACCTGTATAGTGAACAGGATGAGTATGAAACACAGAGTGGTCAGGTATATAATCACAACTTACCAAATGAAATACAAGCTAATAGGAGACTAGATACTATATTGTGTTGTAGTGAACATACACCATCAACAAGAAAGCTATGATAAAAAAGAAGAGGATTCAGTAAAAGTAACAAAAAAGTAAAAGAGAAGGTAAAAGAGGAAGAAAGGTTACTCTTACAAGCTGATAAAGCAAGAAATGGTATAAATCAGCCACAAAAATTAATAATCCAAAGGAGAAGGGCGATGAACTTGGTCTTGATATGTGGCAAAAATATATTCTTGGATGGGAGGTTTTGGAATAGAAAAGTGGTGTATTTTTTTGGAAACCATACAAAGTGTATATGTAGAGGGGTTTTGGACTTGGGTCATCGAGTTAGGCCACAAGAAATTTTTGTGTTGTTTTGTTTTGCATGTGACCAAATAAGGGCTTTGGGCCCATTATTTTATATGGTTTTCAATTAATCAATAAAACTTACATGAAAAATTTCATTCAAGGAACTATAGTATATCATCAGATAATCGGTCCACATAAGGAATCAGTTACACTTGGGAAGATTCTTCAACAAGTTCCACCCCATCATATTTAGATATAAATGTATATTAAAGCACTTATGATTAATGTATGAATGAAAACATGCATAACTTATCTTCTACTTCTTGACTCATCATCATCAACATCAAAATCAATATCATTAAATCATGAACATCATGATATTATCATTGTACACAAGACCATCAACTCACCATCATCAATATCACATATCAACATCATCAACTTTGTGAACATTATGACCAATAACATTAACATCATGAACATCAAGATCTCAATGTCACACTTACCATCATCAATGCTATAAACATCATGTATCAATATCATTAATGTCATAAACCTCATGACCATCAACAATAATATCAATGTCATCAACATCATGAACATTAGAATCTGAATATCATATTGAATATCATAAACATCATGTATCAGTATAAATGCAAGATATAGTTAATAATTATAAGCAATGGTTGAAGACTAATTGCAAACACCTAATAGAAATTAGATATAAGCAACAGTAGTCAAAGCAGAACTTACAAGTAATGACAATTAAGTAAATGCAATCAGCAACCACAAGTACTGCCCAACAAAAATTAGGTAAATTCATTGACATATAGAACGAACGTGACCAGTCTCATTTTCTTAGGTTTTGGTCAATTTGGGATTCATTTACACACACACACACACATATATATATACATACATACATCTATGTAATGCCCCAAAATCTGGTCCTGAGATATCACATAGTGCTCAACACTACAAGTAGTCTCAAACTAACCCTGTAAGCCTACTACTAAGTGTATAACTCATATTAAAGTAATTTAATCAGATAAAAATGCTAAAATACTAAGTATTATCAAAAATGTCTGAGATCAACTGAATATATTATCTGGATAACTAATACTGAAAGTATGAGTATAATAGCTAGTAGTCTGACAAGCCTCTACTACTAAAAAACTAGAGAGCCATTGAGATAAATTTCTTAACTGACTCGAACTAAACTAAAAATAACTACTCAAATACAATGAAAGAAAGAAAATCTGGATAAATAAGCCCTCGAATCATAAGGACTCACCAACTGTTGGGATGTAAATAGAGATGCCCAAAATCACTCACGCTGCTGAGACTGAGCACATGAACCTATATTATGAGACAATGTAGCACATAGACGCATATGTCGATCATTACTTTGAGGATGCACTAAACATATGGGGGTGAATGCATATGCAAAAGTAATATCACAATGTTATTAAAATTCATAGAATATGCATGTTGTATGCAATGACAAACATGGATGGAATAATTAAAAAAAGAAAATCATAAATCAAAAATAATAAAATATATTCCGTAAATCTAGTGAGCTATTACATTTTAAAGACTAAAAGCTGAATTGTTATCTGTCATTATTTTCTATTAAACTGTAGGGAAAATACCTTTAAAAACTGTTCTGAAGATCTTTACTATTAGGGAAATTCTTGTAAAGGCTTTTATATTGTTCTTTACTAGTAAGGAAATACTCAAAAGCTATTTATTTACTTTTGATTTGCAAGGAGGTTCTCTTAACTTACATAAACCATGTGAGCCATTATGGAGTCCAACGTCTCGTTCCCATAAGGGAAAAACCTCACGTTGGGGAGAGGGGTCATACTCTTGCCAAGGAGTATAACCTGAGCTAAGTGATCACGTTTGTAGTTGTCATCCATATTGAAATGAGAATACTGAATTTGTACATATGTTGGCTCGTAGTTCTAGGAAAGTAGAATGTGTTAAACCCATATTTTCCACTCAGTGCTAAACAGTACTCCCTTTAATCTGAATGCTCATTCTATAGGAAATCCACTTTAAAAAAGTCATAATATTTCATACTGAAAGCTAACTGTATAACTGTTCATTCAAAACTGAATTTAAGCTGTAAAGTGGATTTCATATCTTAGCTAAAGATCAAAAGATCAAATCTTTATTTAAAACTATCTATAAACATATCATAAGATTCTTAAAAGCATAATCATTCTTGAAATAGCAACATTCAACTAGGGCTTGTTAACCCATGCTTCAATTTCATGTTAAATCATCATAAAGTACATGCTTGATAATGAAAATATTCATAATTCAACTCAGAATTTCGAAATTACAGTCACACACATGAATTTACGAAAATAGACATGTAATTCAACATTCAAAGCACTTGTAATCTCATAATCTTCAAATGGCAATATTTGGGTATGAACTCTAAAATGAAATTCATGTAAAATCATATGAATTTATAATTAAAAACTTGTTTTGGGCACAAGGATGAAAGATTTATCCTTGTTCCAAACCCCACATACCTTAATTGATGAAATTGAAATAAAAGCTTGATCTTGAATCCCTAATTGTTCTTTTGAAGATCAATTCTTGGAGTTCTTGAATTGGGAATCTTTAATTTTGAGCTATCTTGAAAAAGTAATAGAGGAAATTGAATTTTTTGGAGATTAAGTTTTGAGCTCTAGGGTTTTCTTGGAGCGTAATTTGATGAAAAGTGAGCATAGAATGCTTAGAATAGGTTTAAACTTGTGTTATTCACAATTTGGGGGCTTGGGAAAAGACCAAACTACCCTTTTAAATAAATTTTGGAAAGCTAAAATTTTTTGATTTTTCTACCCACCGCGATGCGCCACTATCGCGATGGCTTACTGAAAATTGACAATAGGGAATTGCGAATTCAATGCGACGCAGAGCTATTGCGGTAAGCCACTGAAATGCCATTTAGTCCATCACCGCGATATGCCACCATCGCGGTAAGCCACTGGAAATTGATAATTGGGAAATGGGACTTCACCGCGATGCAGGCTAATCATGGTGGTCCTTTGGAATTTTACAATTGTCATTTGGCATGTCACCGCGAAGTGGTGTTGCCCATTTTGAGACATTTTCTTCACTAAAAATGTCATAACTTCTCAATCGAGTATCGGATTGAGGCGAAATTGGTATCGTTGGAAAGTTGAGTCAATTATCTACACATTGAGGAGGTCTTGAGATTGAAAATTCTACATGTATCAAGAGTTATTCATTTTTTATGCTAAACCTTGACATTCTAGGAGCTAAATTTAGCAATGAAAAGTACAGGGTATTACATTATCTCCCCTTGGGAACATTCATCCTCGAATGAAACTAGTTAAGCTGAAAATACTAAGGAAATGAGGCTATATGCTAGACTGCACAACTGAAACAAGTTGTATGACTGAATCTAAAATTTACTAAGCGACTGAGAAAATCTATGAGTGCATGATTTACAGGACGATAGCTATATGGCTGAATCTGAGACTGGAAAAAAACTTAATTAAGGAAGACTGTTACCTTCGGTTAAATCTAAATTTGTGGAGAAGAGATGAGGATACTTGGTACGCATGTCTGCTTCTGTTTCCCAAGTAACGCCCTCAACGGACTGAGTTTTCAACAGAACTTTGACCAAGGGAACTTCTTTGTTCCTTAGTCTACGAATATGATGATCAAGGATCTCAACTGGAGTCTCTTCATAAGAGAGGCTATTACGAATATCTATGATTTCTAAGGGTACTATAACCACTTGATCACCAATACACTTATTTAATAAGGACACACGGAACACTGGATTAACAGAGGACAAATCTGCAGGTAACTCAAGCTCATATGCCACCTTCCCTACACGGCTCAATATTCTGAAAGAGCCAACACAGCGGGGATTAAGCTTCCCCTTTTTGACAAATCTCTTTACCCCTTCATGGGTGAAACTTTCAAATAAACTAAGCCATTAATATCAAACTCAAGATCTTTCCTTCTTACGTCAGCATAAGATTTCTGATGGCTTTGGGATGCTCTTAATCTTTCTTGAATCAATTGGACTTTCTCCATAGCTTCAAACACCATATCTAGTCCTAACAACAAGACCTCACCTATTTTGAACCAACCGATAGGTAAACTGCAGCTCCTCCCATAAAGAGCCTCAAACGGGGCCATTTGAATACTAGCATGGTAACTATTATTGTAGGCAAACTCAATCAACGACAAATGCTCATCCCGACTACCCTTAAAATCAAGCACGCATGTCTTTAACATATCTTCTAGAGTCTGAATGGTCTTCTCTGCCTAACCATCTGAGTATGAAAAGCTGAACTAAGATGGACTTGGGTACCAAGACCCTTCTGAAAGGCCTTCCAAAAGTGAGAGGTAAACTTAGTACCCCTATTTGAAATAATAGATGAAGGAACTCCATACAATCTAACCAACTCTCTAATATATAGCTTAGCATAATCCTCAGCTGAGTAGGACGTCGCGAACAAGGTAACCCTATTATGAAATCCATGTTCACCTTTTCCCACTTCTAAGTGGGAATACTGAATTCTCGCTGAGTATCACCAGGCCTTTGGTGCTCTACCTTAACCTGTTGACAAACTGAACACTTAGCTATGAACTCTGCAATATCTTTCTTCATACCACTCCACCAATAGATTTTCCGCAAATCTCGATACATCTTAGTAGCACCAGGGTGAATAGAGTAATGTGCACCATATGCTTTAGCCATAATCCGCTGTCTCAAATCATCAATGCATGACACACCTAATCTACTCTGGTATCTTAAAACGTCATCTCCCCTTTGGGAGAAAACCTCTACCTTTTGATCTCTAACCGACTTCTTTAACTTAACTAGGATGGGATTTTGATCTTGTTTCTCCTTTGCCTCAAAAACCAAGGAAGACTCTGCACTACTCTAAACACAAATAATACCCTCAGCTGAATCAACTAAACGAACACCCAATCTAGCTAATTGATAACTTCTCAAACTAACCCCTTCTTATCAGTTTCCACATGAGAAACACTACCTATAGACAGTCTAAGGGCATTTTCCACTATATTGGCCTTGTCTGGATGATACAAAACACTCATGTTGTAATCTTTCAACAATTCCAACCACCTTCTCTGATGGAGATTCAACTCTCTCTATGTAAACATAGATTGCAAATTTTTGTGATTCGTAACCACATCAACATGCACCCCATAAAGATAGTACCTCCAGATTTTCAATGCAAACATAATAGAAACTAACTCAAGATCATGGGTAGGGTAATTCTTTTCCTGCGAATTAAGCTATCTAGAGGCATAGGTTATGAATTTACCTCTCTGCATCAATACACAACCTAAACCAACTCTAGAGGCATCACAATACACAAAGAACCCATCTGTACCATCATGTAATGCTAAGACTGGGGTTGAATTTAGTCGATTTTTCAATTCCTGAAAACTCTTCTCACAGAAGCTGACCACTGGAACTTAACTTTCTTTTGAGTCAATTTGGTCATAGGAGATGCAATGGACGAAAACCCCTCAAAAAACCATCTATAATAGTCAGCTAAACCCAAGAAACTTCTGATGTCTAATAGAAAAATGGGTCTAGACCAGTTTCTTACTGCTTCTGTCTTTTGGGGATCAACTCTAATGTCATCACTGGAAATAATATGACCGAGGAAAGATACTTACCTTAGCCAAAATTCACATTTGTTAAATTTGACAAACAAATGGTGATCTCTAAGAGTTTGCAACACAATTCTAAGATAGTCTGCATGATTATCCTCACTACCAGAATAGACAAGGACATCATTGATAAAGACTATGACAAACATGTCTAGGTACTATTTGAATACTCGATTCATCAAGTCCATGAAAACTGTTGGGGCATTTGTTAGCCCGAAGTACATGACTAGGAATTCAAAATGACTATAATGGGTTCTAAAAGCTATTTTTAGGATATCACATTTCCTCACTCTAAGCTTATGATAGCCAGATCTAAGGTCTATCTTAGAGAAATAACTTGCACCTTGGAGTTGATCAAATAAATCATCAATTCTTGAGAGAGGATATCTATTTTTTAACTATAACTTTATTCAGTTAACGATAGTCAATGCACATTTGCAAAGAACCATCTTTCTTACGCACGAATAGGATGGGATCTCCCCATGGAGAAATACTTGGCATTATGAAACCTTTGTATAAGAGATATTTGAGTTGTTCTTTCAACTTTTTAAGCTTGGTAAGAGCCATATGATATAAAGGAGTGGATATGGATGAGTATCAGGAAGAAAATCAATTTTGAATTCTATTTCCCTATTGAGAGGTACCCATGGCAAATCTTCAAGAAATATATCAGGAAATTTATTAACTACGTTGACTGGATAAATTGTGGGAGTTTCAGACTTAGTGTCTTTGACTCGAACTAGATGATAGATACACCCTTTAGATATCAATTTTCTAGCTTTAAGATAATATATGAAATGACCCTTGGGAGACACTAAATTACCTTTCCACTCAAAGACTGGCTCATTAGGAAACTAAAACTTCACCACTCAGGTGCGATAATCTATGGATGCATAACAAGAATGTATCCAATCCATACCAAGAATAAGGTCAAAGTCAACAATGTCTAATTCTATCAAATTTACTAATATGACCCTATGAAGGATAGTAATTGGAAACTTTCTATAGATCTATTTGGCAATAATTGACTTACCTAAAAGAGTAGAAATCAAGAAGGGCTCAGGGATCTTTTCAGGGCCTATTTTAAAATTTACTGCAACTAGTGGGGTCATATAAGAGAAACTCCACCCGGGGTATAACAACACATAAATATCAATATGAAAGACACGAAGCATACCAATAACAACATTTGGGGAGCTCTCCTACTCCTGTCGAGATGGTAAAGCATAGAACTGATTCTAGCACTAATAGCCACCGATACTAGATTTTGCACCTTGAGGAGGGACTGGGTGAGCTATAAGAGCTGTTACACTAGTAGCCTGTGTATGGGGACGAACATCCCGGCTTCCTTGATTAGCATACAGGAACTCTTTGATACTATAACCCAACTGACCATATCCAAAGCAACCTTTCTGGCCCAACAAGTACTCACTAGGATAATTCTTACCATATAAAGCATATGAAGGATAACTAGGCGTTCCACCCATACTATTCTGAGATCTAGACATAGAAGCCTTACCCCACTCTTTCTGCTTAGTTTTGGGTGTGGGGGCACTAGCTGAAGATAGAGCTGGCAAAGGCGAATGACTCTAAAATTATGAACGATTTTCCCCTGCAGATCTTGACTAACCATACTCAAACTACCCAATTATAGCCTTTTTATTACTTTTATCTCTTCCCTTTAACTTTTCTACCTTAATTTATTGGGGATGAGTCATCAATCTAGCAAGATCCATGTCTCCAATAAGAATGGAAGCCCTACACTCCTTGACTACCAATTCATACACTCCAATAACAAACCTACTCATACTAGATCTAGTGTCAGCTATCAACTCAAGAGCATACTTAGATAACTGGTAGAACTTAAGGAAGTACTCTTTCACTTTCATTGAGCCCTGCCTCGGGTTTATGAACTTCTCAATCTTTGCTTCCTGCAACTCACGCGAAAAGAACCTATCTAAAAATGTATCCTGAAATACTTGCCAACTTATGAGATCTACATTCTCACCCCTACCTTTCTTCCACATAGCAACTCAATCATAAGCAACATCCTTCAGCCTATAAGAAGCCAATTCTACACTTTTCTCTTCAGTAACATGTATAACTTGGGTGATCTTTTTCACCTCATCAAGATACAACTGTGGGTCCTCACCTATCTTTGACCCAAAGAATTTGGGTAGATTCATCCTCATAAAGTCACAAAGTCTAGCTGCAACTAAATCACCCTCTTGCTGATGCAGAATTGTAGCCTGACTATTGACCTAAACATTAGCAGTTATAGCTTGAGCTAACGCTTGAAAGGCAGCCCAAAATTCAGCATGAGACACATTCTCATTAAGAGGATCAACAGGCCGGGGTGGCTGGATATCATTCTTACAGAAATTAACTCTGCGAGAAGGCATGTTCTATCATGATTGAGAATGAGTTAATAGTAGATAGAGATATCTGTAAGCAAGATGATTTATGAAAGAAAAAGGTGATTTTCCTAAAACATCTCGTAGCCTCTTGCTCATAAATTTGGCATGCTTCACACCCATGATCAAGAATCTACGTAACGTGGCTTGTCTAACTCTCTAGGACTCTCTAAATCTTAGGCTCAAATACCAAGTTTGTAATGCCCCGAAACCTGTTTCTGAGATGCCACATGGTGCTCAAAACTATGAGTAGTATTAAGCTAACCCTGTAAGCCTGCTACTAAGTGAATAACTCATATTAAAGTAATTAAATTAGATAAAAATGCTAAAATACTAAGTATTATCAAAACTATCTGAGATCAACTAAATATGCTTTCTGGATAACTAATACTGAAAGTCTGAGTATAATAGCATGTAGTCCAATAAGCTTCTACTACTAAGAAATTAGAGAGCCATTAGGACAAACCCCAACTGACTCGGACTAAACTGAAAGCAACTACTCAAACACTATGAAAGCTGGAAAATCTAGATAAATGGACTCTCGAACTATGAGGACTCACCAACTGTAGGGATGTAGATAGAGATGCCCGAAATTACTCACGCTACTAAGACTGAGCACATGAACCTACATTATGAGACAATGTAGCACATACACGTATATATGGATTAGTACTTTGAGGATGCACTAAGAATATGGGGGTGAATGCATAAGCAAAAGTAATATCACAATGTTATTAAAATTCATAGAATATGCATGCTGTATGCAATGACTCACATGGCTGGAATAATTAAAAGCTGAAAATCATAAATCATAAATAATAAAATATACTGCATAAATCTGGTGAGCCATCACATTTTAAAGTCTAAAAGCTGAACTGTTATCTGTCATTATTTTCTGTTAAACTGTAGGGAAAATACTTTTAAAAGTTGTTTTGAAGATCTTTACTATTAGGAAAATTCTTTTAAAGGCTTTTATATTGTTCTTTACTAGTAGGGAAATACTCAAAAGTTGTTTATTTACTTTTACTTGCAAGGAGGTTCTCTTAACTTACATAAACCATGTGAACTGTCATGTAGTCCAACATATCATTCCTCTAAGGGAAAAACCTCACGTTGGAGAGAAGTGTCATACTCTTGCCAGCGAGTATAACCTGAGCTAAGTGATCACGTCTGTAACTGTCATATATATAGAAATAAGAATACTAAATTTGTACCTACGTTGGCTCATAGTTCTAGGAAAGTAGGATGCGCTAAACCCATACTTTTCGCTCGGTGCTAAATACTACTCCCTTTAATCTGTATGCTCACTCTGTAGGAAATCCACTTTAAAAATTCACAATATTTCATATTGAAAACTAACTGTATATCGTTCATTCAAAACTGAATTTAAGTTGTAAAGTGGATTTCATATCTTAGCTAAAGATCAAAAGATCAAATCTTTATTCAAAACTGTCTATAAACATATCATAAGATGCTTAAAAGCATAATCATTCTTGAAATAGCAATATTCAACTAGATCTTGATAACCCATGCTTCAATTTCATGTTAAAAAATCATAAAGTTCATGCTTAATAATAAAAATATTCATAATTCAACTCAAAATCTCAAAATTACAGTCACATGCATGAATTTACGAAAATAGACATGTAATTCAACATTCAAAGCACTTGTAATCTCATAATCTTCAAATGGCAATATTTGGGTATGAACTCTAAAATGAAATTCATGTAAAATCATATGAATTTATAATTAAAAACTTATTTTGAGCACAAGAATGAAAGATTTATCGTTGTTCAAAACTCCACATACCTTAATTGATGAAATTGAAATAAAAGCTTGATCTTGAATCCCTAACTGTGCTTTTGAAGATGAATTCTTGAAGCTCTTGAATGAGAATCTTTAATTTTGAGCTATCTTGAAAAAATAATGGAGGAAATTAGATTTCTTGAAGATTAAGTTTTGAGCTCTAGGATTTTCTTGGAGAGTAATTTGATGAAAAGTGACCATAGAATGCTTAGAATAGGTTTAATCTTGTTTTATTCACAATTTGGGGGCTTGGAAAAAAGACCAAACTACCCTTTTAAAATAAATTTTGAAAAGTTGAAAATTCCCAGTTTTGCCACCCACCGCGACGCACCACTATCGCTGTGGCTTATTGAAAATTGACAACTAGGAACTGCAAAATCGATGTGACGTGGAGCTATCGCAGTTAGCCACTGAAATTTCATTTAGGCCATTACTGCGATGCTCCACCATCGCGGTGAGCCACTAGAAATTGATAATTGGGAAATAGGACTTCACTGCGATGCGGGCTAATCTTGGTGGTCCTCTAGAATTTGAAAATTGTCATTTGGCATATCACTGTGACACGGTGTTTCCCATTTTGAGATACTGTCTTCATTAAAAATGTCATAACTTCTCAACCAAGTATTGGATTGAGGATAAATTGATATTATTGGAAAGATGAGTCAATTATCTACACATTGGGGGGTCTATAGTTTGAAAATTCTACATATATCCAAAGTTATTCATTTTTTAATCTAATCCTTGACATTCTAGGTGCTAAATTTAGCTAGAAAAAGTACGGGGTATTATAATATATATATATATATATATATATATATATATATATATGCCTACCTTCTCATAACTGGATAATAATGTCAACTCTGTAATCCTAATACCTATTTGTACTATTAAGTCCTTCCTACATTCCTTACTAATATTTCCAACTCAACACACCAATGCTTGACTCGCATACTTCTACATATGAAATTAGGCTACTCTAGAACTATTTCGATCACTTAATTAACTCTTATGGAACTTAAGCATAAATATATGTTCTACCATAGGTTTCTCTTCACAATTACACCTTATTATAACTTCCTAATGCAAGTCATAGATTATATAGATTACTATAAAAAACCTAAATTAACCTTAGTTAACTTTTTTTCTCCCTCTTTATCGTACTTACCCCATACTATATACAAAAAGTAATTGTATTTATTTATGCAACTATGATGCTCTCAAGGTTTGACTAAATTCATGCCAAAAATATCGCATTGGTTTAGTACAACTATATTTTACTACTTGATTAATGCCTAGCTGGATTTCTATCATTACTCTCCATCTAAACATCATGCTCAAAGGTCGAAGACATGAAATCTTCTAATATTACTATCAAAATTACATGCATCTAGCCCATAGATACTATAATTTAATCATAACCTACCTCATAGATAAATTGTGTTGCTACTGAGAGGAGAGAGTTATCCTATATATGCTAAGTGTCTTTTCATGTCAGGTTTCTGCCGAGTGTGCCTCAAAACTATCCTCATATGTACACTATTGATTTGTGTTTAAGAGGTATCAAATGAGTTTTCGCTACTTGTTTGAAATTTAAAGATTTTCATTATTGAGTTTTTTTAGTATCACATGAATAAAAAAAGTTATTTTGGGTGTTTGGACTATACCATTTGATCCACAACAAAATTTTAGAATCAATGCTCAGAGAATCAAAGTATTTCATGTTCAAATAAGGGAAATATGACCATGTTAGCAGGGTAGCTATTTCTGGTACAATAGAGCTCGCAATTTGAAGCTTTACAAATGACCATGATAGTTGCCACTAAAATCCTTCGCGATTGTGAGCCTTTAATTGAGAATTTTATATTTTTGACATTTTGGGAGTTAGAAAGCTTTCATTGAGGTAATTTTTGTTATGTTTTTTCTCATACAACGTCAGGTATGCAATTCTTTATTCATTTACTCATTTTTCTAATATTACTCATTTTATTTTTTATGATTTTGATTCATAAAGTTGATATTTGAAAACTTAAAGTCAAAAAATATAGAATGTTCTTTATTTGGCTATTCTCACTAGTCTTGATTTACTTTCTCATCTAACTTGAGATCGGCTCTTATGTCGAGTGGGTTACAGGCCTTAAGAAAGAATTACTGGACCCACGGCTTCTCAAAGCAAGGGGTTAAAAAAGCACCACAAGGGATGAAAACGGCGTCCTGGGGTTAATTTATGATATTTTTTTTTAATTTTTAGATTCCAAGGTCCTTATGATATGAGTAAACTGATTTTGATAAAAACTTACTAATTTATCAGTTGTTTTTTCATTTTAAACACTATTTTAAAATAAAAAATTTAAGATTTTCTTAGTAAAGTTAAAGAATGGTATTTTGATTATTCCAAGCTCTATATTAACTCTATTTTTTATGAAATTTGTAATCTGAACTCCTTAAATTATTAGTAAATTAATTATCTGATAAAATTTTAGTTTCTTCCTGAGGTTCTAGGGTTGAATTTTTTAATTTGAATTAGACGTGTAGCAATATGAGTGTCATTAGTTTTACATTCTTATAAATTCATATTTTAATAAATCAAGCTCATTTGGAGGTGTTTTAAAAAGACAAAGCTTTTATTTGTTTTTTAGAGCTTCATTAAGGCTAGTAGAGACTTTTCTTTGACTTTTTTCAGTATGTTTATGTGGTAGTTATGTGAAAGAGGAGTAATGAGGATTTAGAAATCCCTAAACATAGATGAGATGTCAAGCATTTATATGGGTATTGGTGTATCTGTAAATTGACCGTTTGGACTGAGTTTCTAAAACTGATGATTGTTTGTTAAAAGTTCCCAGTACTTGAGTTAATGGTGCCTGTTTCACTAATTTATTATGAGGGTGTCATGAGTTTTAAATTTATATCATACAAAGAAAATAATTGAGACATAAGGTATTATGATTGTTTGTCCTAGAGCAAACGGGTACTATTGATATGATGTATTTCATTATGTACCCTTTCACATGTATATTATCATGGTTCTACTATATATTTCTCCTTGGTTTTTAGGTGGACCATGAGGTTCATATTACCTTGAGGCACCAGGATATTTGAAGTTCTCTCTGTGTCCTTATGGGCCAATCCAAATTGAGTTGATACTGATTATTTACTTACTCCAAACCTTAGAGAAAGGTCTGAAGAGCATATATGGACTAAGAGATTCCCTCTTGGGTCCCAGCTAGCTACACAAAGAAGTAGGTGTGGGTATAGCAACATGCATTATATCAATCATCTTCATATTCTCATTACATTAGATGACATATATCATACTTATCATACACATATGACTTATTGATTTGATTTGGGAGTTGAAATTGGATCTTTGGCACTGATTTTACTCTTTTGAGGTGATTGATATTACTTGATATGTGAAATTATATTCTTGGCTGGTTAGTTTGACTATAAGAATCTAATTTGAAAGGTTTTGTTTCTATTATTACTAGATTAGTTGGTAATTTCTTAGTGCAAGTTATGTTGTTATTTTGAATAATTAGTTCTCGCCATCATATTAAATTAGTATCGATCAATGATGCTACTAAATACATGTGTTTCATAATTATCCTTGTTTTTCTGTACCTTACATGTAAGTTTTGAACCACCGATCTCCAGGTGATAATCTAGATTATGTGTGCTTACTTCTAGAGATTCTGAGGTAACAATTGTTAGTTCCCGGTAGCCCCAGATTCTCTTCTATTTCTAGTTCTTGGTACTCCTAGATTCTCTTCTATTTCAGTCTTATTCTATCTTTTCTGCATCATAGATATTTTTTTATCATTTAGTGTAGTTCTTTATCCTAGAGGCTTGTACTATGACTTTCAGATTTAGGATATCATGTGACTTATCGTACTTCCTTTATTTTATCAGTTTGAGATTATATTTTGTGGCTTTTAATTGTTTTCTTTTGCATTAATTTGATTCAATATATTTATTTGATTGGGTTTATGGTTTAAATATCATGGTTGGTATAATAGTTTTCATCATGTCCCAATTTTGAGTCGTGACATGCAAAAATTAGATATTGCCTCTTATTCCTTGTTATATAAAAGAGAGGTCGAAACCTTGAATGAACACTATTAGCTAAGGAAATAAAGGACCATTGTAGTCCTGTTGTAGTATTGTCTCACATCTACACACTTGGTACATATTACAGTTGTACAGTTGATCATGCATACAAGCATAGCTGGTATCAGGTCTCCTAATTAGTTTGTCAATCATCAAAGTTATCAGAATTACATCATTTCTCCCCTTTTAATAATGACAAACCATTTTCTCTTTGTAACAAAATTTTGCGCCATACATTAGTTCCCAACTCCCCTTATCACCACTAGTTCCCCTCATCACCAATTTCCCTACCACCGAGAATCTCTATCACCAGTTCCCCCTATCACCAAGAATCTTCCCCCTTTGACATCATTAAAAAGAGCTAGCTGTAAACCAAGCATAAGTGAGAATATTTCATAACTCAAATAGGTCATGCACCTATTTTTCCCTTTAAACTGATCAAAGAGACTTAGTAGGTGTTACACTTATTTGGTTCTTTAAGTTGGACAATAAGTCTAAGAAGGTAATGCACGTACTTCTCACCTACTAGCTTAGTTAAGTTAAGAAAACAATTCGCTTATTTTATTCTACTTTCTAAATCTAATTCCTTTATTTTAACTTAACACTTATATACACCTGGCCATCTTAAATCTTAAGCTAGAATATCATCTTACTATTTTAACGGTAAATACTTTCGTTGCAGTTAACTTCAACGTATACGTGCTAAAACGTACGGGGTATTATAATACTATCCTATATGATTAATCTATCAGTACTCACATAATAAACTTGATCTCTCACCTATTCAATAAGACTAAATCAAGTGTCATATAAATAGAATTTGTATATAGAGAATTCATGGTGTTGCATTTCACTTCCAATTAAATGAAATGGATGATATTCATCAAATTACTCACTAAAGCTCAAACGATAGATGGTGTGTTAGTTTCAAGAGGGGTAATCTACTAATTGCACATTCTAATTGCCCTTTCTCTAGAAGGTACAGACCATTTTTCTTTTTACTTTTGTTAGCAATAAGGTTAAGATCACCATTTTTATTCTATTGAAGGTTAAATGTATTATACCGAATATTATAAGAACTAAGAAAATGAATTGCACCATAACTCAAGGATCAAAATTTTATTTTTTCCTATTTATATTATAAATTTCGAGGCTAAATCCCTATTTAGTATTCTTAGGGGTTGTTTAGTTGGGAAATAGTTATTCCGGGATTAGTTATCCCAGGATTATCCAAGATGACTTATCCCACCATGCATATAGGATAACTTATCCCATCACTATGGTGTAAATGGGATAAGTTATCCCGGTATTAACTAATACCTCCAACCAAACATCCTTCATTTTATTCCGGAACTACTTATCCCTTATACCTCATACCAAACGACCCCCAGTGAAACTCGCCTGTCACTTGTAAGTGCTTCCGCTCCATAAAATTGGTTCAAAGGTAAACAAATTTTCTCTTCATCTCTTATCGTCTTTTCTTCTAGATCTGTTCTTGATCTCCAACTGCCCAACGTAGTAAATTTCTTTCCACCTTATTCTCTAATTCTTGCTATAACCTCCATGATTAATTATATCCTTATATTTAGAGATAGTTTATTCTCAAAAGAATACTAGATTAAGAGACCTAACAAGAATGTTAAACATGTATGATGGAACTAGTGAACAACAGATTTAGTTGAAGAGCAATTAACATCATCTATAATTTCTTAAGATCATTTACTTTGCGATTATCACAAAAAAGTTTTTTTTTAAAAAAAACTACTACTTATTTTAGCTCTTTGTCCAGCTGTTAATAGAATGGAAAATGAAAGAATTCATAATTGATGATACTCTTTTATCATAATTTATTAACTCCGACCACACATCACATAATTCTATTCACCAAGGTTAAGATAGATGAGAAAAATCACCTTGTATTTTTTTTGCTTAGAATTCGAACTTGATACTCTTTTGACATTAAGTTGTCAACCCACTTCATTGACTACTAGGCCACATTGTTAGGTGCAACTCATACTTTTAAAAGAATACATAAATAATAATCGAAATTGTAGTCCTCCGTATCAATGCACAACAATAACAATGACAAGTCTGTTTTTTTTGTGATTTTAGTTTTTATTCTCTCATAGATTTAACTGATACAATGCCCGATAGCGTTTATAAAATATTTTACTGTCTCAGATATAAAATTTAATGAAGTTTGTAAAATAATTATTTTTCTTTTATGTATAACAATATAGTGCTAAATCTTACTGAGTCTATCCAATTTCCCTTATTTGATTCATCAACAATGGTTAAAAAGTTGTAAAAAATACCTCTTATAGTAATTAAAAAGAAGCAGTCCTTTATTATTTCCAATTAAGGATAAGATTGTATGTCCATAGAGTTAACCGTTCCCGATTTAGTAAATTTTCCCTTATTTGATTCATCAAAGGCTACAAAGGTGCGAAGAAAAGAAGGATGTATGTTTTCTTCGCTGTTATAGCATTAATTTTTCGTGATGCTTGTATCGATCAGGTCTATTCGAGGGCCAGATGGACAAAGAACTTGGTGTTTTTGCAGTGGTAGATGCCATTGCTAAAATTGTTGACATTTTATCTAAAATTCTAGTTCGTTTCCCTACAAGTTCTCTCATCAGGTTTAGTGTAGTATGCAAACTTTGGTACTCAATAATTTCTAGTATGTATTTTATGGTCGGTCACTCTCATTGTCTTGCATTTTTTAATGCTCTATGTTAAAGTACGTGCCCTACTGATCAGTGACTTTAACGTAAGAGTTACCTATGGATGGAACGGGTTGCTTGACGTATTTCAGGGAAACAGTAAAACAGTAAGTAAAGAAAACAATGATTTTTACGTGGAAAACAACCGGCTCAAAAAGGTGTAAAAAACACGACCTGCACCTCTACAGGATTTAACCCCAACTTCACTAAATAATTCTGAGCCTCAACAACAACTGATTACAAAACTCTTGTAACCAACAAATAGGAATTATAAACTCTAATTCCTTTAACATAATGACTAGGAATTATAAACACTAATTCCTAACTATACACACACCTCCCAAGGTATGCGTTTCCAAAGTCTCTGAGTTTTTCCCAACTCGAAGACTAGCTCTTAGTTCAGTTTATAACTCACTGAAACTAATATTACATCAATAGTTCAAACACAATGAAAAACTCTAAAAATCAACACTAAAACTCTTAGCTGGATTCTATACTTAGGACCAGGTTCTTCAATGTGTTTCTTCAGTGATTGAGTAGCACTTCATGAAGTCAATCTGTCGATTGTGCTTTTCTGCTTTGTAAGTGTGTAAGTTACTCTGAATGATACATTTTCTATTTAAGCACAGCTCTCGAAAGAGTCATTCTTTATTTCTAACTTCTTCTTTAATCAGAACTCTTATTGCATAGAGTTCTACTTCAAGTAAGACTCCTTCTTCAATTCCAACTCTTGTCTCCTTAGTGTTGTAGTCAAACTCAACTCTTTATATTAGCTTATCTTTAAGTATTTCACTCAACCATAACTTCTTCAATTTCTCATGTGATCAGTAAATTGATTATATCAGAATTTGGCTCGCTTATTCATTCCTGATTTTAAGCAATTTTTGTCTGCATCTATCAGTGAAACCTAAAACCTATCTTCCTATGCTTGGACCATCTCAAGTAACATGGTCAATTCATGTGTCATTCACCAAAAACTTCATTGGTTTAACAAAGAGTCCTTCAATTTGTATGTTTCCTATCTTGCGTAGACTTCTTCAATATGCAGAATATTTCTCCTTCTACCTATAGGACTCTTCAAGATATGTTCAGAAGTGAAACTCCTTCTTTCCATAGGACTCCTTTTTCAACTCAATTTGCTTTCCTTTATCATCAAGTGTTTCAATTAAATTTAACTTCTTCAAATTAGCACATGTTTATTTTCGTGAGTTTATCATTATTAACCACTCATCTGGTTCTTGATTTCTTCCACCCTTGTCTTTAATCATTGATGATTTTGCTACAAGTTTTAGCTACATGAGACAATGTGTCTGTGAACCATCTTGACTAGCATGTTTCATATCACTTTGTTAGTTTGTCAATCACCAAAACCACATCTTACCCAACACTCTCTCTCCTTTCGGGATCTACTCGTATAATTATTTAATGGATCTTCAAAAAATAAAATCCCTTCCGCTTACTGATAATGTAAATACCCTCCCTCCTTTTTAAGTACTTCATGAAGAACTTGCAATAACTACATGGATAGGAGGTAATATAGTTAAGGATACCGAATTCAAGGTTACACAATTTTGCAATGGTCTGTCAATGTGCATATTAACCGACAGAGGTTATATGTATAGTAGAAGAACAAGTATTGTTTACAACCCTATAAATAAGTTCAGCTATGTATTGCCTACATGTATGAAGTCTGATGAATTTTACTATTATAATCTGATATCCGATCTGGAACCACCCTATTACAAAGTTTTGTGTTACTTATTAAGGTATTCCTACGAATATGAGTGTGCATATGCTAGAGAATGAATCATGGAGATATTTTTGTCATATCTCTACAACTGGAATGGGATTTAATAGAGAAGTATTTTAGAATGGTGCAATTCATTAGACTGGTATATATTACTCTGTTAACTTTTATGCTTGGGATTCTTTCAACTCATCCATATATATATTTAATGCCCGAGCTTCACTTTTAACTTGTGCTCACTTCTAATGCACAAGGCTTCACTTTTAACCCTGCTTACTTATAGGACTCCAATAATATCAACTCATACTTTTATTTTTTATGCATAGGGCTTTAATTTTTAACCCATTTCAACTTTTATTATGGTAACAAGCAGTAATATATGAAGATTATGTGAAGAAGAAGATCAATATTAATTTGCTAGAAAATTTAGGCCAAGAAGAGATTTGTTAGGATTTGCCCTAAATTTCCTACTTTACATGATTTTCTACCAGAATTAAAATTACTTTATTTTATGAAAAAAAGTTTTCTTGTTGGAAAAGATCTCTTTCCTATTAGGTTTCTTCTTTCTTAGAGGAAAGGTTTTGTATCTCTATAAATAAAATATTTCTCTTCTCAAACCACAACATAATAGCATCCACAATGTAGTCTTTTAAGATTTGAGAGTTTTGTTTAGGAGGATTTTCTCTCTAAAGTTTTTATGATTTCTTTTATATTAGGTTTTATAATATGTAGGCCAACTAGTTAAAACATATAATAATATTATGCTTTTTATTTTAGCTTTGTGTCATCTAAATTATCGCATCTATGATTTACAACTTTAAGCTTCCGCATGACACCCTCTCGATTTCGAACCCAACAATGTAAAGTATATTTGGTCGTGGTTTTTCTAAACTTGATATTCTTGCCCCAACTACATTTGACTTGAATTTTCGACAAACTAATCACATAAGGTTCTGTAAACAACCCCATCAGTGCAAACACAACCCTGCATACCTGATAGTAGATCCTTTTTTTGTGAAACACCTATCATTGTATTCCTCACCATTAAGAATACGATGGACACCTCCAAAATGAAATAGGATGTATGCATCATAGATTTCAAATAGGAATACTATTGTCTAAATCTGAAGCATATTTAGTGCCTGGGGGAAATACATATTTTTCCCTTTAACTTGGCTTCATCTGGCATATATTCCCTCAATTTTAGGTGTGCAAAAATAAATACTTACATATCATAAGGTTGAACAAGTAAACACACGTGTCCTACGTAGAATCCTGTATTTCTTCCTGGGGTTGTTAGATGTCTTTCATCATGGGAATTCTAATAGGCAGAGCCAAAATAAATGACTTAAACTATTGAACGATCACAATTTTTATTATTCCTGCAAAATCAAAACCAAAAAATTAATTTTTAAAAAATAAGTTTTAAGCCCACAAAATATTGTGTTTCCTTAAAGAATTTAATCTCCTCGCAATTACCCATGGTTTGAATTAATTCCTCTCAAGATAGAATAGAATACTATTCTACAGCACTGCAATAGAAATTGCAAAACATCAGCAAACTCAACAAATAGAGTAAATCACACTTACTGTGATTTCATTGAAGAAAAAAACTGTGTAGAAGATGAAAGAAATATCAGTATGCTTTTTATTTTCTAAGTAGTATTTTAGATTTCCAGTCGTTAAAAAGTGGATAAGCCTTGGAATATTTATATACACTAACAGGTGCAAATATACCTATTCGAAAAAGATGTTGTAACGATCAATTTAGTCATTACTAAAATATATGTGGCAAAGTCATACGAATCTCATTCGACACATGTGTTAGTATCTTTAGTATGAGAGTGAATTTGATATGTACTAAGGTCATACAATACTCCAAAGACAATTAAGTTGAAAGTATCCTTATTGATTTAGTTTCAGGCTATGTTTATACTAGGATTAACTTCAAATGATAGCTCCTCCTAGAATATAAGGATTTTAGGGACCAAATACCCACCAAATTAATGATCTCTATGTCTTCGTATCAATGCAACTGACAGTTCATTAATCCGTTCTTGAGTAAAAAGTTATGACCATCTTACTGAAAACTATTCGTGCTGAAAAGCTGAGAGCGTTGTAGTGGGTCAGGTTGCTATAGCAGCATTGTTATAGCAGATTTGGTCACTATAAGGACCTGCATAGAAGTTTGTAGCCCATTTTCGATAGGCTTCAACCTTCAAACCTTAAATTTTCATTCATACGCCCTAAAGCGGCAACTTTCTCTTTGTATGTGTGGAAATTCTCTATTGAGGTAAGTTTCTTCCGTCATCTTCTTCATTTTCAATACTTTTAACATTCTAGAATTTGTTAAATTATTAGGGATTTCAACCCTAAGTTCATTATATTTCGAAAAAAATCCATGGATTAGGTTAATATCACCTAGAATCATTTCTAAATTGTTAATTAATAATCCCTTGCATGAATTGGTGATTGTAAAACATAAAAATTGATAGTTGGGGCCTTGAATTCAATAAAGGTGGAACCTTTAGCACAAAAAATTCATTAATGGAGTTGGGTTGACCTTGAAGAAAGTATTTTGATGATTAATTGACCCTTGCGTAAAGTTGTAGGCAATTAATAAGGGTAAATTTGAGGTTTTAAATTCTCAAGGTCTTTGAAGAGTAGTTATTAATTACCTTATAATAATAATAATTATTATTATTATTAGATGATTTAGCCTTCAAAAATGTGAAGAAGAAGAAGAAGAAGAAGAAGAAGAAGAAGAAGAAGAAAGATCATCCATGGTATGGCTAACTTGTTGCAGCAGTTTGACGCCCAAGTAGGTTATGATTTATGAGTAGTAGACTGTGGTTAGTAATTGTATGCATGATGTATATTTAATGAGAGAAATCATGTTTATTCCTGCAGACATGGAGTTTGGATAAATAAAATAAGGATGTAATAAAGCCTTAATTGTATGTTATTATGTTAATGATAAATCCTTGATGCATGTATTGTGTTTTATGACTTTATAGTGAATTGTAATGTGAATTATGTAAATATAGATGATATGGAAATTTTGTGATCTTATAATCTAGTGATTTAATTACCATGAAAAGGATGAACTTGATTTTATGTGTGTTGGAATATGGGATAATCTTGCTTAAATTTAGTGATGAGAACTGATTATGATATGATGAGGCAGTGATATAACTTGAGAGCCTAAGGTCTAGTTAGGATAAAGGTTAGTCTAGTTAGGCTAAAGCTTATGAAGTAAAAGGTATAAAGGAGTATGACTAAAACTAGATTGTAAGTTGAATAGAGCTGAATGATTGGCTAATGGGGTAGGTCTTGAACTTAGTAATGACTTAAATATAGGGATTGTTAGATAATAGAGAAAATCCCCAGTATTGATATAAATTGAAGAGGATTGGACTAGTGAATAAACTTATGAATACTGATCTAGAGTTTAGACTCCTTTGGGTTGAATGTTCTTTCTTAAAATAAGTACTTGGACTCAATGAATATGGATTGATCATGCTTGCTTGAATAAGCCAAGAATTGGTCTTTGGACGTGGTATAATTGATGAAACCAATGATTCATATCTACTTGTAATTTAGTGTTAAAGTATGATTGTTGTTTACACAAATTGATTAACTTGAGCTGATAAAGTATTTGGTTGGTTTTTTATTGTTACAATGAATATTTAAGATATGTGAACAATAAATGATATCTAGGTTTAAATCATATTAATGAAATTATATAAAGGATTTTTGATTGTTCAAGTATAATTGCTTATTTTTATTGTGGTTGTGATTATTATTATATCAGTTATTATTACGAGATATATCAATATTTGGACATCTTCACGGATTGATTGATATTATTCATTTTTTGGCTCGAATACCATGTTGGTATAGTATATGGATAAGAGTTCATCCCCTGTAAGTCATGACTAGTTGGCAATCGTAAGACCTTTAGCATGTCTGACGATGCCTTAAGTGTATCATATATATGTCTATTGTTATTTTTATTGTTTATACTGGTTTCATGAGTGGATCAAGTTATATTATGGTTGTTGCAGGGGGTTTCTTGATTAAACTGGATTATTATGTTACTCGATGTTTTTGAGATTTTTGTATGGTCCGATTACTTGTTACATATTTTGGGATTCTTGTTGTTAGAGTCATGGTTTGTTGACTTGAATATTGTTAGAGTAATGATTTGTTGACTTGAATAGAGTTATAGATATGATTTGTTGACTTGGATATTGTTAGAGTTAGAGTTAGAGTTGTTGACTTGGTCGTTGTTTGACTTAACTTGTACTTGACTAAAGTTGTAGAGTTACTTGAAAAGGCTAAGTTTCATAAACTTAGGATATCTATCATAATGTGTGTTCAGAGTTGGTACTTTTTGTAAGGTGGTGATAATTGATATTCATTTATCATTGAGATTAATCGAAGCATAAGTGAAATAGACTAGATTAAAATAACTATTAGGTTAAATATGGTATGAAAATATGATATTTTGGATGAAGGTGTTATGAATTAAATTGTTATATAAGTTGACATTTTTTTTATTTCTATATTGTAATAACGTGATCTATCCCTGGTCGGTAGATGATACCTACCAATACATGTCGTTTGTACTGATATTACTCTTGCTATGCCCTTTTATAGTCTAGTTGCTGGATCAGTTGATGTTTAATAGGCTACATAGATCAGCAGCTTCTACTCCTCTCATTTATAATGGGAGTTGTTATAATAACCCGTACCTTCTTAGATTAAATTCGTCCTTAAAATGTTAAGAGATAGCTTCTGAAATGAATACTATTTATTTCATGTGGAATTCTTCATATTTAGACTTCCCATTGCCTGAGAAATTGAATAAGGTTTCCATCAATACCAAATTCACCTAAATTCGACACTCGGTAAAGGAGTTATGGCTATTTTAACTTCTACTCATAAAACACCATGATTTGGGCCATTAGCGCATGATGATTGTCAAATTTCAGTGGACCATCCCAATATTGGCGCATCGCGGAGAGGGCCAATTTCCCGTTTGGCAATTTCCAGTGAGACCTCGCGATACTAGCACATCGCGCCACTGGTCAAAATGACAAACTAAAGGGCTCCGCGGTCGTGGTGCATCACGGAGAAAGCTCAGTTTCCGCTCATCTATTTTCCAGTGAGCCACCGTTATAGTGGTACATAGCGGTGGCCACCCAATTCTCAAAAAGAGTTCATTTTTCCAGTTCCGTCTAAAGGATAAAAGGGGGTACTTTGGTCATTCTCCCAGCCCCTAATCTGTCTTAAACAATGAATTAAACCCCTCCAAAGAACTTTACATCAACTTTTCATCAAGTCTCTCTCAAGCAAAACCCTAGCTCATCAAACTTTTCCCCAAGAAATCCAAATTCCTCCATTAATTCTCCAAAAAAATTCAAGATTGAGGATCCCCAACACAAGAACTCTAAGAATTCATCTTCCAAGCATTTATAGATATCCAAGATTCAAACTTTTCATCAAAGATCATAAATTAAGGTATGTGGAGTTTTTCAATAAGGATATTCCTTTCGTCCTTATGCCCAAAATTTATTTTAAATTCAAATTTACTGAATTTTATATGATTTTCCATGAAATTCAAGTTAGGGTTTACACCCATCATTGTTATTTTCAAGTTTATGATATTTCCAATGATTTAAAAGTTGAATTCCGTGATTATGTTCATATTTTCAGGCATATTGCTGAAATTTCTAGATTTTATGATGAATTATAAATATTTATATTACCAAGCATGAATTTTAAGATGTTTTAACATGAGATTGATGCATGGGTTATTTATCCAAAGATTTAGTATCATTACTGCAAGAAAGATGGTTCTTTAAGCATCTTATAAACAGATTATTTATAGATTTTCAGTAAAGCTTTGATCTTTCGATCATTAGTTTAGCTTTGGAATCCACTACAGATTATTACAGTTACAGAACTTAGAACAACTTTATTTATATATTTACTCAGATAAATGCATAACTAGTTTTCATATAAATCCTTATGCTAGTTTTAAAAAGTGGATTTCCAATGGTTTGAGCATATAGATTTAAGAAGGAGTAGTATTTAGCACCGAATGGGAAGTGTGGGATTAGTGTGCCCTATCTTCCATAAAACTATAAGCCAACGTAGGTATTGATTGAGATTATTCCCATTTCTATATGGATGATAGAGTTAGCTTGTGTGGATCACATGGATTAGGTTATACTCCCTGGCAAGATTATGACAGCTCTCTCCAACATGATGTTTCTTCTTTAGGAGGTCAAGACGTTAGAATCCATGTAGCACACATGGTTTATGTCGGTTAAGAGAACCTCACTAATAGTAAAGATTTTCAGAATAAGTTTTCAGATTTCCCTTAGCCTATATGATTTGAGATTAAGAAAATAATGTAGATTTCAGAACTAAGTGTAATGGATCACAAGATTTATAGTATATTCTTTATTATTTATGATTTATGATCTTCAGTTTTCAGATTTACTCAATGCTATGTGAGTTATTTACATTTAGCATGCATGATTTTATAACTTGTGGTGATATTGCTCACTTATTGCATTCACCCCCATATACTTAGTACATCATCAAAGTACAGATCCACATATATGTCTATGTGCTACATTGTTTCATAATGTAGGTTCAGGTGCTCAGCCTTAGCAGGGCGAGTGATTTCCAAGCATCTCATCTACATCTCTGTAGTTGGTGAGTCCTCATAGTTCGGGGACTTAGCTATTCATATTTTTAATTTATTAATAGATATTTCCGTATTCATTTCAGACGGTTTGAGTCAGCTAGGGGCATGTCCCAGTGGCTCTCTAGATTCAGTTAGTACAAGCTTCTCGAACTACTAGATTCAGTTTTAGACATTTGATTCAGTATTCAGAATTCTTAAGAATTGTTTTACCAAAACTTTTAGCATGTTTCAGATAAGATTTCCACGTATATTATGATTTTACATTCATATATCCTATTTTGAGATCCAGACTTAGTAGAAGGCAGCCACGGTTAGATCAGGTCTACTTATAGTTTGAAGCACCATGTGGCATCCTGGGAGCTCATATTTTGTGGCGCTACAGTTGTGTCCAGTCTTATAGTCTTAATTAGACGCTATTATACCTGTTTAGACTAGGTTCTTGGGTAATTTATATTATCACAGGTTGTATTTTGAGCTTGTTAAGATCTTTGTTAATTATATTAAAGACTTATACATCTCATATTGAAATGATGGTACGGGATTCTCCTATCTAGGTGGATTACAATAGATACCCTCACGATTCAATAATTTGGATCATGATAATTTGGTATCATAGCCTAGGTTACCAATATTTCAATACAGGATCAAATATTGATTAGAGTCTTGCGGATTTATGAGTTGACGTCCACATCTAATCTTTGGGAAGCTATGAGGCATTCTAGAAAATTGTTGCACTTTTTCTTTCCTATCGTGTGGTTTGTATAGTTTTTTATATGGATTGAATTCAATTGGTATCTCTCCATTTCAATTGATATCTCTATAACCATAATTAAAATTTAGTCGATTCCAATTGATATTTTGAGAAGTCGCAATTAAAACCTAGTTATTTTCAACTGGTATCTGTCTATAAGGGCCAAAACTTGTGATTGTTATATGAATTATGATGAAACTAGTTGTTTGTAACTTTGATGGTGTAATATAAGTTGTGATTGTGATGTTAAGTCGTTTGGTTAAATTTGACCTGTGATAGGTAAGAATTGCAAGTTTTTGTGCCTTTTGTGATGTGTGAAGAAATTTGAGTAGTTCTCTTGCTTGTCTTATTGGCAGTATCATGAAGTTTTGATTTGGTGTTTAATTTTGACCAAGTTGATGCTTATTGTAATGCCCCGAGTCTGTACCCCAGACACTACACGTGCTTACAACCTCGAAGGACCACAAGCAAAACCATGTCTGATACCTGCTGTGAGCACTGAATAATAATACTAAAAATAATGTAGAAAATAGGTTGAATTGCCATAAGGTTCAAAATCTAAATACTGATAAAAAATATCAATTGTAATAATAATCTACAAAACTGAATACTGTCTGATAGTCTAGTCTGAATAGCCTCTAACTGAACAGTCTGAATGTGGAGTTATGGGAAAAGCCCCCAACTAACTCCGACTACTAAAATACTAAAGCTACTAAAAATACTAAAAAACATACTCAATAAAGAAAGAGTATGCATCAGTATGTGGAATATAATGGTATGCTAGACGAGGTAAGGCTGAATACAAGGGTTCATATGCATGAACAATAACTGACTGAATGATATAGAGTAACTGAGTATGAGAGTGAATGGCTAACTGAAACTACTGTAAATACTGAGTATGCAATACTGTGCATATACATATATACTGTAACTGAGCTTTTACTGAAGCTGAGTTCTGGGTCCTGATAACTGAGTAACTGATATCTGAGATTACTGATAACTGAGTTACTAAAATTGATTAGTTGTATCTGACAGCCCTAATTCTATAGAACTAAACTGAGTTCTATACTGAGACTGAAACTGAAATACTGGGAAGTAATCATCTAACCGACATGCCCCAAATAAGATAACTGGGGTCCAACCTATAACCCCAATTTGAAGGGTGAAGGTACCATGCCATGGGTAAAGATAACTAAAGAGTTACTCTCATTTGGTAGGTACTCTAGTTAGAACAGTGGTACCCTCAACTGGCAGGTTAAAACACCTCATCAACCCTCAACTGGCAAGTTGATATCTCAACCTATGCTGGCTACGTAGTTTTGGAATACAAGGATTGCTTCTAAGGATTACACTCTCTACTAGAAGGCGCATTATTCTATTCATCCAGGTGATACCAAGATGTACTGTGACTTGCGGGAAATCTATTGGTGGAGTGGTATGAAGAGGGATATAAAGGCGTTCGTAGCTAAGTGTGCAACTTGTCAACAGGTTAAGGTAGAGCTCCAAAGACCTAGTATTATATTGCAAGAGTTTGGCATCCCCACTTGGAAGTGGGAAGAGGTGAATATGTACTTTTTGATTGGTTAACCCTATTCGCGTCGTTATCATGATTTTGTTTGGGTTATCATAAACAGACAAACTAAGTCAGGGCATTTTTTGCTCAATTTATTCAATTATGCGTGATAGCTTATAGTCTCAGATTTCCTCAGTATTTTTAGTATAACTAGTAATATTTGAGGACGAATGTTTCTAAGGGGGAGATATTGTAATACCCCGTACCTTCTTTGCTTAAATTCATCCCTAGAATGTTGAGGGAGAGCTTCCAAAATTAATACTATTTATTTTATATGGAATACTTCAGATTTAGACTTCTCATTGTGTGGGAAA
The DNA here is from genome assembly GCA_030864225.1 of Capsicum baccatum var. pendulum. Lineage (NCBI taxonomy): Eukaryota > Viridiplantae > Streptophyta > Magnoliopsida > Solanales > Solanaceae > Capsicum > Capsicum baccatum. Next base: position 188,823,901 of record CM061554.1, read on the forward strand.
TTGAATAAGCTTTCCATCAATACCAAATTCACCTAAATTCAACACTCGATGAAGGATTTATGGCTATTTTAAGTTCAAGTCATAAAACACCATGATTTGGGCTCATAGCGCGTTGCGGAGAAACTTAAAATGATGATTGTGAAATTCCAATGGACCTCCACGATATTGGTGCATCAGAGGGCTAATTTCTCATTTGGTAATTTTCAATGAGACCTCGCGATACTAGCGTATCGCGCCAGTGGTAAAAATGACAAACTAAAGGGCTCCGTAGTCGTGGTGCATCACGGAGAAAGCCCAGTTCCCGCTTATCCATTTTCCAGTGAGCCACCGCGATAGTGGCACATCGCGGTGGCCACCCAGTTCGCAAAAAGAGTTTGTTTTTTCCAATTTTGTCTAAAGCATAAAAGAGGGTACTTTGGTCATTCTCCCAGCCCCTAATCCATATTAAACAATGAATTAAACCCCTCCAAGTCACTTTACATCCACTTTTCATCAAATCTCTCTCAAGCAAAATCCTAGCTCATCAAACTTTCTCCCCAAGAAATCCAAATTCCTCCATTAGTTCTCCAAAGATATTCAAGATTGAGGATCCCCAACACAAGAACTCTAAGAATTCATCTTCAAAGCATTTATAGGAATCCAAGATTCAAGCTTTTCATCAAAGATCATCAATTAAGGTATGTGGAATTTTTCAACAAGGATAATCCTTTCATCCTTGTGCCCAAAATTTATTTTAAATTCAAATTTACTGAATTTTATTTGATTTTTCATGAAATTCAAGTTAGGGTTTATACCTATCATTGATTTTTTCAAGTTTATGATAATTCCAATGATTTAAAAGTTGAATTCCATGATTATGTTGATATTTTCATGCATATTGCTGAAATGTTCAGATTTTATGATGAATTATGAATGTTTATATTACCAATCATAAATTTTAAGATGTTTTAACATGAGATTGACTCATGGGTTATTTATCCCAAGATTTAGTATTATTACTTCAAGAAAGATGATGCTTTAAGCATCTTATGAGCAGATTATATATAGTTTTTCAGTAAAGCTTTGATCTTTCGATCATTGGTTTGACTTTAAAATCCACTACAGATTATTACCGTTACAGAACTTAGAAAAACTTTATTTACAAATTTACTCAAATAAATACATAACTGGTTTTCATATAAATCCTTATGCTTGTTTTAAAAAGTGGACTTCCAATGGTTTAAGCATACAGATTTATGAGGGAGTAATATTTAGCACCGATCGGGAAGTATTGGATTAGCGTGCCCTATCTTCCACAGAACTATGAGCCAACATAGGTACAGATTAAGATTATTTCCATTTCTATATGGATGACAGATTTAGCTTCTTATCGATCACGTGGATTAGGTTATACTCCCTGGCAAGAGTATGACACCTCTCCCCAAGATAAGGTTGCTTCGTTAGGAGGTCAAGACATTGGACTCCATGCATCTCACATGATTTGTTTCGATTAAGAGAACCTGCCTAACAGTAAAGATTTTCAGAATAAATTTTCAGACTTCACTTAGCCTATTATGATTTGAGATTAAGAAAAGAATGCATATTTCAGAACTAAGTGTAATGGCTCACAAGATTTACAGTATATGATTTATTATTTATGATGTATGATGTATGATCTTCAGATTTCAGATTTACTCAAGCCTATGTGAGTCATTTACATTTAGCATGAATGATTTTATAACTTGTGATGATATTACTCACTCATTGCATTCACCCCCCATATACTCAGTACATCATCAAAGTACTGATTCACATATATGTCTATGTGCTACATTGTCTCATAATGTATGTTCAGGTGCTCAGCCTCAGCAGTGCGAATGATTTTCGAGCATCTCATCTACATCTTTGTAGTTGGTGAGTCCTCATAGTTCGAGAACTTAGCTATTCGTATTTTTAGTTTATTAATAGATGTTTTCGTATTTATTTCAGACAGTTTAAGTCAGTTGGGGGCCTGTCCCAGTAACTCTCTAGATTCAGTTAGTAGAGGGTTGTTGGATTACTAGATTCAGTTTTAGACATTTGATTCAGTATTCAAAATCCTTTAGTATTGTTTTACTAAAACTTTTAGTATGTTTATGATAAGATTTCTGCATATATTATGATTTTACATTTATATATCCTATTTTGAGATCCATACTTAGTAGAAGGCAGCCAAGGTTAGCTCAGGACTACTTATATTCGGAGCACCGTGTGGCATCGCAAGAGCTTAAATTTTGGGGCATTACAAACTTGGTATCAGATCCAGGTTTAACGAGTCCTAGGGAGTCAGACAAGCAACCCTACATAGAGTCTTGATCATCGATGTGAAGTGCGCCAATCTATGAGCAAGAGGCTATGGAGCGTTCTAAAAAAATCATCTCTTCTTTCATAATCTATCGCGCATTCAGTGTCCCTATCTGCTTCTAACTCATACTTTTATGTGATAGTTGAAAATGCCTCCTTGTCGATCTAACGCCCACAGAAATTATAATCAACCACCTCAGCTCGCAGATCTTTTGAATAAGAATGTATCACATACAAACTTTTGGGATGCCTTTCAAGTGCTACCCCAAGTTGTGACAGCTAATATTAAGGGCAATAGTCAGGCTGAATTCCCTCCTCAGCAAAATGGGGACTTATCTACAGCCAGATTCTAAGAATTTATGAGGATGAACCTGCCAGAATTCTTTGGGTCGAAGGCAGGTGAGGACCCGCAGTTGTATTTAGATAAGGTAAAGAAGATCACCCAAACTATGCATATTTCTAAAGAAGAAAATATAGAATTGGCATCCTATAGGTTGAATGACGTTGCATATGATTGGGTGGTGATGTGGAAGAAAAGTAGAAGGGAGAATGCAGCTTCCATGACTTGGCAGATATTTCAGGATGTGTTCTTAGACAAGTTCTTCCCACGTGAGATAAGGGAAGATAAGGTAGAAGAGTTCATGAACCTGAGGCAAGGCTCAATGACAGTTAAGGAGTATTGCCTCAAGTTCAACCAGTTGTCAAAGTATGCCCCTGAACAGATGGCTGACCCTAGGTCAAGCATAAGTAAGTTTAGGACCGATGTGTCTGGGTTGGTGGTAAAGGAGTATAGGATTGCTATGCTCATTGGATAAATGGATCTTTCTAGATTAATGATACATGCTCAGCAGATTGAGAAAGAGAAGATGAAGTAAAGAGAGGCAATAAATAAGAGGGCTAGAACAGGGCAGTTTGATCATGGTCAGAATAGGTCTAGAGGAGGAAATCGTTCATAGTTTCAGAATCATTCATCTATGCCTGCACCATCTTCAGCCAGTCCTCCTGCACCCAGAACCAAACAAGAACAGTGGGATAAGTCTACTATGTCAAGATCTCTAAATAGCATGAGTAATAGGCCCAGTTATCCTCAGTGTGCTAAGTGTGGTAAGAATCATCCTGATGAGTATTTATCTAGTCGGAGAGGTTGTTATGGTTACGGCCAACCAGGCTATGGAATCAAAGAGTGCTCGCATCCTAGGCAGGGAAATAAGGATGTTCGCCCTTTGACTCAGGATAATGGTGCACCAGATCTCCTAGGTTACCCATCCCCTTCTCAGGGCACCTCATCCAGTACCGGTGGTGGTCAGCTTTAGAATTGGTTTTATGCTTTACCATCCCATCAAGAGCAGGAGGATTCACCCGATGTTTTGACTGGTATGCTTTGTGTCTTTCATGTTGATGTTTATATGTTGTTAGACCCTGGGTCGATTTTCTCTTATGTGACCCCATTAGTTGCAGTTACTTTTGAGATAAGTTCTAAAAAATCCCTGAGACCTTCTTGTTTTCTACTCTAGTAGGCGAGTCAGTTGTTGCTAAACAAATTTATAAAAAGTTTCCTATCACTGTCCTTCATAAGGTCATGTTAGCAGACTTTATAGAGTTAGACATGGTTGATTTTGATCTTATTCGTGGTATGGATTGGCTTCATTTCTTTTATGCTTCTATAAATTGTTTCACCCGTGTGGTGAAGTTTCAGTTTCCCGATGAGCCAGTCTTTGAGTGGTCAGATAATTCAGTGTCCCCCAAAAGTTATTTCATATCTTATCTTATAGCCAAAAAGTTGATTTCTAAAGAATGTATCTATCATCTTGTCTAAGTCAAAGACACTAAGTTGGAGACTCCAACAATTCAGTCTGTCAGTGTGGTCAATGAGTTTTCGAATGTTTTTCCAGAAGATCTCCCAGGGATACCTCTCAATAGAGAGATATAATTCGGTATTGACCTTCTACCTAATACTCAGCCTATTTCTATCCCTCCATACCGCATGGCTCTCGCTGAGCTTAAGGAGTTGAAAGAGAAACTTAAAGATCTTTTAGATAAAGGTTTCATAAGGCCTAGTGTTTCTTCATGGGGCACTCCCGTCCAATTCGTACGAAAGAAAAATGGTTCCTTGCATATGTGCATTGACTATCGTTAGTTGAATAAGGTTACAGTCAAGAACAAATACCCTCTTCCTAGGATTGATGACTTATTTGACCAACTCTAAGGTGTGAGCTATTTCTCAAAAATAGACCTTAGATCTGGCTATCATCATCTTAAAGTAAGGGAATGTGATATTCCAAAGACATGTGATATTCCAAAGACAGCTTTCAGAACTATTATGGTCATTTTGAATTTTTAGTCATGTCCTTCGGGATAACCAATGCTCCAGTAACTTTCCTGGACCTCATAAACCGAGTGTTCAAACAGTATCTAGACATGTGTGTCATAGTATTCATAGATGATATATGACCATATAGATCATCTTACGATTGTCTTGTAAACTCTTAGAGATCATAAATTGTTCGCCAAATTTAGTAAGTGTGAATTTTGGTTAAATTCAGTAGCTTTTCTCGATCATATTATTTTCGGCGATGGCATTAGAGTTGATCCCCAAAAGATAGAAGCCGAAAGAAATTGTCCTAGACCTATCTCTCCGTCAGACACTATCTTGGTTCTTGCTAGTTATTATAGATCTTTTGTTGAGGGTTTCTCATCTATCGCATCTCCCATGTCTATATTTACCCAAAGAAAGTTAAGTTCTATTGGTCAGATTCCTGCGAGAAGAGTTTTCAAGAGTTGAAGACTCGACTCACTATAGCCCCAGTCCTAGCATTACCTGATGGTACAGATGGTTTTGTGGTGTATTATGATGCCTCTAGAGTTGGTTTAGGTTGTGTGTTAATACAGAGAGGTAAGATCATAGCCTATTCCTCTAGACAGATTAAGCCTCATGAAAAGAATTACCCAACCCATAATCTTGAATTAATTGTTGTGGTGTTTTCATTAAAAATATGGAGACACTATCTGTATGGTGTACATATTGATGTGTTCATAGACAATAAAAGTTTGCAGTGTGTGTTTACCTAGAGGGAGTAGAATCTTTATCAGAGATGGTTAGAATTGTTGAAGGATTATGAAATAAGCTTGTTGTATCATCCGAGAAAGGCCAATGTAGTGGCAGATGCCCTTAGTAGATTGTCTATGGGTAGTTTTGCTCATGTGGAAAATGATAAGAAAGGGTTAGCTCAATAAGTTCATCATTTGGCTAGATTGGGCATTAGGTTGGTTGATTCAGCTGAAGGGAATGTATGGGTTTAGAGTAGCTCTGAACCTGCCCTAGTTTCGGAGGTGAAGGAGAAGCAAGATATGGATTCTAGTTTGATCAAACTAAAGGAGTTGGTGAAAGACCAAAAAGTAGAGGTTTTCTCCCAAGGTGGAGATAGCATATTGAGATACCAGAGTAAATTGTGTGTTCCATATGTTGATGGGTTGAGACAGCAGATTATTACTGAAGCGCATAGTGCGTGTTATTCTATTCATCCAGGTGATACCAAGACGTACCGCGACTTATGGGAAATCAATTGCTGGAGAGTTATGAAGAGGGATATAACAGCGTTCATAGCTAAGTGTGCAACTTGTCAACAGGTTAAGGTAGAGCCCCAAATACCTAGTGGTACATTGTAAGAGTTTGGCATCCTCACTTGGATGCGGGAAGAGGTGAATATGGACTTTGTGACTGGTTAACCCCATTTGCGTCGTTGTCATGATTCAGTTTGGGTTATCATAGACAGATTGACTAAGTCAGTGCATTTTTTGCCAGTTCATACATCCCATACAGCTGAGGATTATGCTAAGTTGTATGTTTGAGAGTTAGTCAGATTGCATAGAATTCCCTTGTTTATCATCTCAGATAGGGGTACTCAGTTCACTTTCCTATTTTGGAGAGCTTTTCATAAGGGTCTTAGAACCTAAGTTCATCTTAGTTCATCTTTTCACCCTCAGATAGATGGTCAGGAAGAGAGGACCATTCAAACTCTAGAGGATATGTTGAGAGCATGTGCTCTTGATTTCAAAGGTATTTGGGATTAGCATTTGTCGTTGATTGAGTTCTCTTATAATAATGTTACCATTCTAGCATACAGATGGCCCCATTTAAGGCTCTTTATGAAAGATGATATAGATCACCCATAGGTTGTTTGAAGTGTGTGAGGTCACTTTGCTTGGTCCTGACGCAATGTTTCAAGCTATGGAGAAAGTTAAATTGATTAGAAAAATATTAAAAATAGCTCAGAGTCATCACAAATCATGTGCAGATGCAAGAAGAAGGGACCTTGATTTTAAGGTTGGTGATTCAGTGTATCTAAATATTTTACCTATGAAAGGGGTGAAGAGATTTGTCAAAAAGGGGAAACTTACTCCTCGGTATATTGTCCCTTATAGAATTGTGAGTCGTGTTAGAAAAGTAGTTTATGAGCTTGATTTGCCGGCAGACTTGTTAGCCATTCATCATGTATTCCAATGTCTCTATGCTTAAGAGGTACATTAGTGACTCCACCATTTTAGTTCCATTAGAAAGCTCAGATATTCAGAACAGTCTTTCTTAAAAAAAAATTCCAGTTGAGATTTTAGATCATCATATCCGTAGAATGAGGAACAAAGAAGTTCCCTTGGTCAAAGTTCTTGGGCGAAATCAGTCTGTTGAGGGTGCCACTAGGGAAGAAGGAGTAGATATATGATCTAAGTACTCTCACTTCTTCTCTACAAACTCATATTTAGCCGAAGGTAATACTCTCCCTTGATATAGTTCTTTTCTATTTATATATTCAGCTATATAGTTGTCCTTATGTAAGTTCATGTACTCACAGAATTACTCAGACTCTTAGAATGATTTATATTCAGTTTCTCAATTTATTTCAGTTGTGTGTGATAGCTTATAGTATCAGATTTCCTCAGTATTCTTAGTCTAACTAGCAATATTTGAGGACGAATGTTTCCAAGGGGGAGATATTGTAATACCCCGTACCTTCTTAGCTTAAATTCGTCCCTAGAATGTTAAGGGATAGCTTCCGAAATAAATACTATTTATTTCATGTAGAATTCTTCAGATTTAAACTTTCCATTGTGTGGAAAATTGAATAAGCTTTCCATCGATACCAAATTCGCCTAAATCAGACACTCGATGAAGGAGTTATGGCTATTTTTAGTTCCAGTCATAAAACACCATGATTTGGGCCCATAGCGTGTTGTGGAGAAACGTAAAATGACGATTGTGAAATTCCAGTGGACCTCCATGATATTGGCGCATCACGGAGATGGCTAATTTCCTATTTGGTAATTTCCAATGAGACCTCGCGATACTAGCGCATCGCGCCAGTGGTAAAAATGACAAACTAAAGGGTTCCACAGTCGTGGTGCGTCGCCGAGAAATCCCAGTTCCCGCTCATCCACTTTCCAATGAGCCACCGCGATAGTGGCACGTCACGGTGGCCACCCAGTTCACAAAAGAGTTTGTTTTTTCCAATTTCGTCTAAAGGATAAAAGGGGGTACTTTGGTCATTCTCCTAGCCCCTAATCCGTATTAAACAATGAATTAAAACCCTCCAAGTCACTTTACATTCACTTTTAGTCAAATCTCTCTCAAGTAAAACCCTAGCTCATCAAACTTTCTCCCCAAGAAATTCAAATTCCTCGATTTATTCTCCAAAGAAATTCAAGATTGAGGATCCCCAACACAAGAACTCTAAGAATTCATATTCAAAGCATTTATAGGAATCCAAGATTCAAGCTTTTCATCAAAGATCATCAATTAAGGTATGTGGAATTTTTCAACAAGGATAATCCTTTTGTCCTTGTGCCCAAAATTTATTTTAAATTCAAATTTACTGAATTTTATTTGATTTTTCATGAAATTCAAGTTAGGGTTTACACCTATCATTGTTATTTTCAAGTTTATGATAATTCCAATGATTTAAAAGTTGAATTCCATGATTATGTTGATATTTTCATGCATATTGCTGAAATGTTCAAATTTTATGATGAATTATAAATGTTTATATTACCAAGGATGAATGTTAAGATGTTTTAACTTGGTATTGATGCATGGATTATTTATCCCAAGATTTAGTATTATTACTTCAAGAAAGATGATGCTTTAAGCATCTTATGAGCAGATTATATACAGTTTTTCAGTAAAGCTTTGATCTTTTGATCATTGGTTTAGCTTTAAAATCCACTACAGATTATTACAGTTACAAAACTTAGAACAACTTTATTTACAAAATTACTTAGATAAATACATAACTGGTTTTTATATAAATCCTTATGCTTGTTTTAAAAAGTGGATTTCCAATGGTTTGAGCATACAGATTTATGAGGGAGTAATATTTAGCACCGATCGGTAAGTATTGGATTAGCGTACCCTATATTCCACAGAACTATTAGCCAGTGTAGGTATAGAGTGAGATTATTTCTATTTCTATATGGATGACAGATTTAGCTTGTTATTGATCATGTGGATTAGGTTATACTCCCTGGTAAGAGTATGAAACCTCTCCCCAACGTGAGGTTTATTACTTAGGAGGTCAAGATGTTGGAATCCATGTAGCTCACAAGGTTTATGTCAGCTAAGAGAACCTCTCTAAGTTTAATGATATTCAGAATAAATTTTCAGATTTCACTTAGTCTATATGATTTGAAATTGAGAAAAGAATGCATATTTCAGAACTAAGTGTAATGGCTCACAAGATTTACAGTATATGCTTTATTATTTATGATTTATGATCTTCAAATTTTAGATTTACTCAAGCCTATGTGAGTTATTTATATTTAGCATGCAAGATTTTATAACTTGTGGTGATATTGCTCACTTATTGCATTCACCCCCATATACTCAGTACATCATCAAAGTACAGATCCACATATATGTCTATGTGCTACATTGTTTTATAATGTTGGTTCAGGTGCTCAGCCTTAGCAGCACGAGTGATTTTCGATCAACTCATCTATATCTCTGTAGTTGGTGAGCCCTCATAGTTAGGGACTTAGCTATTCATATTTTTAGTTTATTAATAGATATTTACGTATTCATTTCAGACAGTTTGAGTTAGCTGGGGGCATAACCTAGTGACTCTCTAGATTCAGTTAGTACAGGCTAGTCGGATTACTAGATTCAACTTTAGACATTTGATTCAGTATTCAGAATTCTTCGTTATTGTTTTACCAAAACTTTTAGTATGTTTCAGATAAGATTTCCACATATAATATGATTTTACATTCATATCTCCTATTTTGATATCCAGACTTAGTAGAAGGCAACCAGGGTTAGCTCAAGTCTACTTGTAGTTTGGAGCACCATGTGGCATCGTGGGAACTCCGATTTTTGGGCATCACAGTTGTGTCCAGTCTTATCGTCTTACTTAGAAGCTTTTATACCTATTTAGACTAGGTTCTTGGGTAATTTATATTGTCACAGATTATATTTTGAGCTTGTTAAGATCTTTGTTAATTATCTTAATGACTTCTGCATCTCATATTGAAATGATGGTACGGGATTCTCCTATATAGGTGGATTAGAATAGATACCCTCACGATTCAATAATTTAGATCATGATAATTTGGTATTAGAGCCTAGGTTACTAATATTTCAATATAGGATCAAATGTTGATTAGAGTCTTGTGGATTTATGTGTTGACGTCCACATCTAATCTTTGGGAAGCTATGAGGCATTCTACAAAATTGTTGCACTTTTTCTTTCCTATTGTGTGGTTTGTACAGTTTCTTAAATGGATTGAATTCAATTGGTATCTATCCATTTCAATTGATATCTCTACAACCATAATTAAAATTTAGTCGATTCCAATTGATATTTTGAGAAGTCGCAATTGAAACCTAGTTATTTTAAATTGGTATCTGTCTATAAGGGCCGAAACTTGTGATTGTTATATGAATTATGATGAAACTTGTTGGATGTAACTTTGATGGTGTAATATAAGTTGTGATTATGATGTTAATTGTTTGGTTAAATTTGAACTGTGATAGGTAAGAATTGGAAGTTATTGTGCATTTTGTGATGTGTGAAGAAATTTGAGTAGGTCTCTTGCTTGTCCTATTAGCAGTATCATAAAGTTTTGATTTGGTGTTTAATGTTGACCAAGTTGATGCTTATTATAATGCCCCGAGTCTGTACCCCGGACACTACACGGTCCTTACGACCTCAAAGGACCACAAGAAAAACCATGACTGATATATGTTGTAAGCACTGAATAATAATACTGAAAATAATGTAGAAAATAGGCTGAATTTCCATAAGGTTCAAAATCTGAATACTGATAAAGAATATCAACTGTAATAACAATCTTCAAAACTGAATACTGTCTGATAGTCTAGTATGAAAAGCCTCTAACTAAACTATCTGAATGTGTAGTTGATGGGACAAGCCCCCCAACTAACTCCGACTACTAAAATACTCAAGCTACTAAAAATCCTGAAATAACTGCATATCCTTGATAGATGAGGACTCACTACTGAATTTGACACTGTTGGCTGAATCTAAATCTATCTATCCATGGTCAAGAACTTGATTGTCCGAATCTATGATATGAGATATCATAGCATAATAAAAGAGTATTCATCAGTATGTGCAATGTACTGGTATGCTAGATGAGGTAAGGCTGAATACAAGTGTTCATATGCGTGAACAATAACTAACTGAATGATATAGAGTAATTGAGTATAAGAGTGAATAGATAACTGAAACTAATGTAAATACTGAGTATGTAATACTGTGCATATACATGTATACTATAACTAAGCTCTTACTGAAGCTGAGTTCTGGGTTCTGATAACTGAGTAACTGATATCTGAGATTACTGATAATTGAGTTACTAAAATTGATTGGTTGTATCTGACAACCCTGATTCTGTAGAACTAAACTGAGTTTTATGCTGAGACTGAAATTGAAATAGTGGGACGTAATCATCTAATCGACATGCCACAAATAAGATAACTGGGGTCCAACCTGTAACCCCAGTTGGAAGGGTATCAGTACCATGCCACGGGTAAAGACAACTAAAGAGTTACTCTCATATGGTAAGTACTCTAGTTAGAACAGTGGTACCCTCAACTGTCAGGTTAAAACAACTCATCAACCCTCAACTGGTAAGTTGATGTATCAACCTACGCTGGTTACGTAGTTTTGGAATGCAAGGACTACTTCTAAGGATTACACCCTCTACTGGTAGGTGAGCTCCCATCCTTAGGTTCACTCAATGTTGAATCCTACTCCGAACAGAATAGACACTAAACTAATTATACTGAGTTGAACTAGATTGATACTGAGTTCTATAACTAACTGAGTTTACTAAGTTCTGTAACTGACTGAGTACTACTATTTTATGTCATGACTGAGACTATTCTATAAATACTGTAGCTCTAGGTAATAATCTAGATTTTCAGGTATTGAATACCCCAAGGACTCGATAGCATGAAAGTAAAGCATAGCATGATCTTGGAAAGCATAACAATGTCCAGTTGTTTATAATTCATTCATAGAGACATTTTATCAAACACTTGTAGGGCATAAACTTGTACATATGCTAGCATTTCAGGATTTCACCATTTAATTCACCTGGACATTCCATTCAACACATGGAGAGCACAACTTAATGTATATACTTATAGGAAGCATGTAAACATAGTAACTATAACACCTAAACTTGCAAATTCAAGGACTATAACCTAGGAACTTCACAATTCAATATACATGCTATTTCAATTTCATGGAATCTACAATTAATCATGGATTAAAACTCAATTAATATCATGAACATGAATACAATCCAATTTCAAACATGTAAATCATGAAACAATCATCTTGTAGTTTTGAAAATGGATTCTTCGACTCTTTGGGTGAAAGAAACCCATAGATGAACACCTAACACACCTGAATTGATATGTTCTTGGAGTTCTTGGCGAGTTTCTTGAGATTTTCTATTGATTTCTTGAAGATTAGGGTTTGCTAATTGAGAGAGAGTTTGTTGATTTTGGGGAAAAAATTAATAAATAATAGGTTTAAAATATTTTTAGGGATTAAATCTCATATCTGGGCATATTAAAATCATGGGAAAAGACTAGTTTAACCCTGGAAGAAACTTTTAATTTTTGTCAAAATTTTTCCGACATGGGCCTTTGGCGCGACGCGGTGCAATCGTGTCGTGTCACTGGAAATTCACATCTAGGAAAATGGCTAGTGGGCAACGCGGTGGAATCGCATTGCCATGCTGGATATAAATTTGGGACTCGTCACGATGCGGTGAAATCACGTGGCTTCACTAGAAAATGGACACTTACGAACAAGGTATATGGAAAATGCACTATTATCATGGTGCAACACTAGAATTTGAAATTGCCGTTTGGCTGGCCTCCGCGACGCGATGTATTGCCAATTGGCATACTGCTTTACAAAATATGCTATAACTCTTCATTCGGGTATCGGATTTATGCTAATTTTATATCGTTGGAAATCTGACTGAATTTCCTACACAATGGTAATTCTAAACTAAAAAATACTATCTATTTAAAAAAATTATATAGAGTAAATAATGTACTGAGAGTTAAATTAATATAGGGAAATATGGGGTATTAGAATATCTCCTCCTTGGGAATATTTATCCTCGAATGAGACTGATTAATCTGAGAAACACTGATAGACTAAGGTTACTCACTGAACATGCATATCTGATGCATGGAATACATGACTGAAGCTACTAATAAGCTGTGTTTTTATACTGAACATGCATATCTGATGCATGAGTACTTGACTGAACTGATTTATAAATGCATGACTGAATATGCAACGGTAATAGATGCCAAGTTTGTAACTATAACTGAATAAGGAAATGAGTAAAGCTAAGGAATATTGTCACCTCAAGTTGAATCTGAGTTTGCAAAGAAGAACTGAGAATACTTGGTCTGCATATCTGCTTCTGCTTCCCAAGTAGCTCCCTCAACAGACTGATTCTGGCAAAGAACTTTGACCAAGGGAACTTCTTTGTTCCTCAGTCTGCGAATCTGATGATCGAGGATCTGGAATGAAACCTCTTAGAAAAAGAGATCATTCTGAATATCTATGCCTTCTAATAGAACTATGACTGCTGGTTCACCAATGCATTTTTTTAGAAAGGAGACGTAGAATATTGGGTGTATTGAAGCTAGATCTGAAGGCAACTCAAGCTCGTAATCTACCTTTCCAAAATAGCTGAGGATTCTGTAAGGACCAACATATCGAGGAATGATCTTTCCTTTCTTACCAAACCCTTTTACTCCTTTCATGGGGGAGATTTTTAAGAATACAAGAGAACTAACCTCAAACTCGAGATCCTTTCTTCTCACATCTGCATATGATTTCTATCAACTCTGGGCAGCCAAAGCCTTTCTCTGATCAACTGAACCTTCTCTAAGGCATCAAACACTAAATCAGGACCTACTATTGCTACCTCACTTACCTCGAACTAACCAATTAGAGATGTACATATCCTACCATAAAGAACCTCAAATAGAGCCATCTAAATACTGGAATGGTAATTATTATTATAAGTGAATTTGATCAAAGGCAAGTGGTCATCCCAACTACCTTTAAAATCAACAACGTAGGCTCTTAACATATCTTCTAGAGTCTGAATGGTCCTTTATGATTGACGATTTGTCTGAGGGTAAAAGGTTGTATTGAGGTGAACTTAGGTACCAAGACCCTTTTGGAATACTTTCTAGAAGTGAGAGATAAATTAGGTACCTCTATCTGAGATGATAGACACCGGGACTCTGTGTAACTTGACCAACCCTCTAATATAGAGCTTGGCGTAGTCCTCAATTGAATAAAAAGTATGAACTAGAAGGAAATAAGAAAATTTGGTCATCCTATCTATGATAACCCAAATTGAATCATATTGACAATGAGTACGAGGTAAACCCATCACAAAGTCTATGTTCACTTTTTCCCATTTCCATGTGGGAATACTGAACTCCTGCATGGACCCACTAGGCTTTTGATACTCAATATTAACCTGCTGACATGTAGAGTACTTAGCTACAAAATCTACAATATCTCTCTTTATCCCACTCCACCAATAGATCTCCCATAAATTGAGGTACATATTAGTGGCCCCTAGATGAATCGAGTAACGTGCACCATGTATATCTGCAAGAATTTGATGCCTCAAGTCATCTACACATGGCACACATAAAAGACCCTGGCAACGCAACACACCATCTCCCTCTTGGGAGAAAACCTCAAGTTTCTGATCTTTGACTGACTCTTTCAACTTAACTAGACTAGGATCTCTGTCCTACTTTTCCTTTACTTCGGAAACCAGCGATGATTCTGAACTATTCTGCACCCACATACTACCCTCTGCTAAATCGACTAAGTGGATACCTAGTCGGGCAAGATGGTGAACTTCCTAAACTAACTTATTCTTACCATTCTCAACATTAGCAATACTAACCATAGACAATCTAATGAGAGCAGCAGCTACTACATTAGCCTTGCCTAGATGGTACAGAACACTCATGTCATAATCTTTCAATAACTCTAACCACTTTCTTTGATGTAAATTCAAATATTTTTTAGAAAAGACATACTGCAAGCTTTTATGATCAGTGAACACATCAACATGTACCTCATACAAGTAATGCCTCCAAATCTTTAAGGCAAACACTATAGCTGCCAACTCAAAATTATGGGTAGGGTAACTTTTCTCATGGGGCTTAAGCTGTCTAGAGGTGTAGGCTATGAACTTACCTCTCTGTATGAGGATACAACCCAAACCTACTCTGGATGCATCACAGTACACAACAAACCCATCTAAACTATCTGGTAGAGTCAAAACTGGGGCTGAGGTGAGTCGAGTCTTCAACTCCTGAAAACTCTTCTCGCAGGAATCTGACCACTGAAACTTGACTTTCTTCTGAGTCAATCTGGACATGGGGGATGCAATAGATAAAAACCCTTTAATAAACTGATGGTAATAGGCAGCTAAACCCAAGAAGCTCCTGATATCTGATGGAGAAATGGGTCTAGGCCAGGTTCTCATTGCTTCGGTCTTTTGAGAGTCAACTCTAATGCCATCACCAGAAATATTATGACTAAGGAATGCTACTGACCTTAGCTAAAATTCACACTTACTAAATTTGGCAAACAACTGATGACTTCTGAGAGTCTGAAGTACGATTCTCAGGTGATCTGCATGATCATTCTCACTACGAGAATAGACAAAAATGTCATCGATGAAGACTATAATGAACATTTCCAAGTACTGCTTGAACACGCGATTTATTAAGTCCATAAAAGTTGTTGGGGTATTTATAAGACCAAAGGACATTACTAGAAACTCGAAGTGACCATACCGGGTTTGGAAAGCTATTTTCGGAATGTCATATTCCCTGACTCTGAGTTGATGATAGCCTGATCTGAGGTCTATCTTAAAAAAGTAATTGGCACCCTGAAGTTGGTCAAATAAGTTATCTATTCTAGGAAGTGGATATTTATTTTTTACAGTGACTTTGTTTAACTGACGGTAATATATACACATTTTGAGGGAACTATCTTTCTTACGCACGAATAAGACTGGTACAACCCACGGGGAAACATTTGGTCTGATGAACCCCTTGTCTAATAGGTCCTTTAACTATTCTTTTTAACTCTTTGAGTTCTACTGGAGCAATTTTGTATGGTGAAATAGATATAGGTTAAGTGTTTGGAAGAAAGTCTATTTCAAAGTCAATTTCCCTTTCAAGAGAAACTCTGGGAAGATCTTTGGGAAACATACCTGAGAATTCATTTACTACTGGAACTGACTCAAGACTAGGAATCTCTAAACTAGAGTCTTTGACTCACACAAAATGAAAACATATCCCTTGTATATCATTTTCCTCGCTTGAAGGTATGAAATCAACTGACTCTTAAGTATTGTAGTAATACCTCTCCATTCAAGGACTGGCTCATTTGGAAACTGAAAATGAACAATTCTATTTCTACAATCTACTGAGGCATAGCATGAATGGATCTAATCTATTTGCTGAAGTAACTTTTTGGGATATCATAACCGGACAGTTTCTGTATACCCGTCGGCCTATAATAGATTTACCCACTGGGATAGAAACTGAGAAAGGCTCTACTAGGATTTCTGGACTGACTCCAAAGTTAACAGCTATATAAAGAGTTACGAAAGATAAAGAAGCTCCTGGATTTAGCAAGGCATAAATATTTAAATAGATGATCTATAACGTACCAGTGACAACATCAGGAAAATTTTCCTGATCTTGTCTGGACTGAAGTGCATAAAGCTTGTTTAGGCATTTTCCACTGGTGGCATTGGAAGCGGTACCCTGCTGATTCGGGCGATCGAACTGATTTGAAGGACGATTATACTAGCCTTGAGAACCTGATTGAGGATAATCTCTGATTCTGTGGCTTGGTTTTCCACATTTGAAACAAACATCACTATTAGCACTGCAGATACCCTGGTGGTTACTTCCGTATTTTTGACAAAGAGAATTTGTTCGAGCACTGCTGACACTACCTTGAGATTTAGAGCCTGGCACCCTATCTTTGTTACTATTTCTGAACTTAGGGACTGGAGTACTGGCTGATGACGGAGCTGGAACTAAAGATTTTTGGCGAAACTGAGAATGGTTACTAGCCTCTGACTTAGGCTGAGTGAAATTGAAGCTACCTGTCCTAGCTCTCTTGTTCTCTCTCTCTCCCCTTACTCTTAGCTTCTTCTATCTATTGAGAATGGACCATGAACCTGGACATGTCTATCTCCTTAATTAGCATCGCTATTCTACACTCCTTAATAGTACTTTCTAACATCCCAAACACAAACTTGCTCATTCTGGACCCACTGTCTGCTACTACATGGGGATCATACCTGGGTAACTTAGTAAACTTGAGGGAATACTCTTTGACACTCATACTGCATTGCCTGGGATTGATGAACTCTAACACTTTGGATTCTCTTACCTCTAAGGGAAAGAACCTATCTAGAAAAGTAGTAGCAAACTCTTCCCACTCTATGGGCTCTGCATCTATACCCCTGTCTAAATTACACTTCTTAAACCACGTATGAGCTACATCTTGTACCTAGTAGGCAAATAACTCAGCACTCTCACTGGATGTCACCCCCATGATATCTGTGACTTTTTGAACCTGATTAAGGAACTCTTGTGGATCCTCTTTTGACTTGGATCCTGAGAATAAGGGAGGATTTATTCGGTTGAAGTCTCAAATCCTGGCTATAGCAGTATTGGCCACTGGGCTGGCCTAAATAGTAGTTGGCCATTTATTCTTAGCTGCTACAGAATTGGCTAGAGTAGTGAACGCAGTTCTGAATTCTACATGGGAGACATGCTCGTACAGGGGATCTGCCTGAATGGGCTGAGGTGTTGACTGATTTCCTATCCTTCTTTTATTAGTCATTTTGCGAGGCATATTCTATAAAAAAAACGAATTAGACTGGTAGTTTAACTTAAGCTCATGCTCATTCTCATGACATGAATACTAAAAGAAGGGAAACTTTTTCTAACAACATCTCATAGCCTCTTGTCCATAAATGTGGCGCGCTACACATATATGCATAAGACTCTACTAGATGTGGCTTTCAGACTCCTTAGGACTCAGTTGAACCTTAGGCTCAGATATCAAGTTTGTAACACCCTGAGTCTATACCCCAGATGCTACACGATGCTTACGACCCCAAAGAACCATAAGCTAACCCATGACTGATATCTGTTGTGAGCACTGAATAATAACGCTAAAAATAATACGAAAAATAAGCTGAATTGCCATAAGGTTCAAAATTTGAATACTGATAAAGAATATCAACTGTAATAATAATCTACAAAACTAAATATTATCTGATAATCTAGTCTGAAAAGCGTCTAACTGAAATGTCTGAATGTGGAGTTGATGGGACAAGCCCCCAACTAACTCTAACTATTAAAATACTAAAGCTACTAAAAATACTGAAATAACTGCATATCCTCAATAGATTAGGACTCACTACTAAATTTGATATTATTGGCTGAATCTGAATCTGTCTATGTGCGGTCAGGAACCTGAGCGTCCAAACTAATGATATGAGACATCATAGCACAAAGAAAGAGTAAGCATCAGTACATGGAATGTACTGGTATGCTAGATGAGGTAAGGCTGAATGCAAGGATTCATATACATAAATAATAACTGACTGAATGATATAGAGTAACTGACTATGAGAGTACATGGATAACTGAAACTACTGTAAATACTGAGTATGCAATACTGTGCATATACTTGTGTACTGTAACTGAGATTTTACTAAAGTTGAGTTCTGGGTTCTGGTAATTGAGTAACTGATATCTGAGATTGCTGATAACTAAGTTACTAAAACTAATTGACTGTATCTGACAACCCTAATTCTGTAAAACTAAACTGAGTTCTATACTGAGACTAAAACTAAAACTTTGGGAAGTAATTATCTAACCGACATGCCCCAAATAAGATTAATAGGGTCCAACCTATAACTTCTATTGGAAAGGTGTCAGTACCATGCTACGGATAAAGACAATTGAAGAGTTACCCTCATCAGGCAGGTACTCTAATGAGAATAGTGGTACAATCTTTTGGCAGGTTAAAATACCTTATCAACCCTCAACTAGCAGGTTGATGTCTCAACCTATGCTAGCTACATAGTTTTGGAATGCAAGGACTGCTTCTAAGGATCACACCCTCTACTGGAAGGTGAGCCCCTATACTTGGGTTCACTTGGTGCTGAATCCTACTCCCAACTAAAGAGACACTAAACTAATTATACTGAGTTGAACTAGACTGATACTGAGTTCTGTAACTAACTGAGTTTACTAATTTTTGTAACTAACTGAGTACTACTAATTAATGTCATGACTGAGACTATTCTATAACTACTGTAGCTCTAGGTAAACAGCTAGATTTTCAAGTATTGAAAACCCCCAGAACTCAATAGCATGAAAGTAAAGCATAGCATGATCTTAAAAAGAATAACAATGTCCAGTTGTTCATAATTCATTCATAGAGATATTTTATCAAACACTTGTAGGGCATAAACTTTTACATATGCTTGTATGTTAGGATTTCACCATTTAATTCACCTGGAAATTCCATTAAACATATGGAGAGCAAAACTTAATGCATATAATCATGGGCATCATGTAAACATTATAACGATAACACCCCAACTTACAAATTCAAGGACTACAACCGGGGAACTACACAATTCAATAGACATGCTATTTTAATTTCATGGAATCTACAATTAATCATGGATTAAAACTCAATTAATATCATGAACATGAATATAATCTAATTTCAAGCATGTAAATCATGAATCAATCATCTTGTAGTTTTAAAAATGGATTCTTGGACTGTATAGGTGAAAGGAACTCATAAATAAACACCTAACATACCTTAATTGATATGTTCTTGGAGTTCTTGGCGAGTTTTTTAAGATTTTCTATTTATTTCTTGAAGATTAGGGTTTGCTAATTGAGAGAGAGTTTGTTGATTTTGGGGAAAAAATTAATAAATAATGGGTTTAAAATATTTTTAGGGATTAAATCCCATATTTGGGCATATTAAAATCATGGAAAAAAACTAGTGTAACCCTGGACGAAACTTTTAATTTTCATCAAAATTTTTCTGACCTGCGCCCTTGGCGCGATGTGGCACAATTTTGCTGTGTCACTGGAAACTGACAACTAGGAGAATGGCGAGTGGCACAACGAGGTAGAATCGCATTGCCATGCTGGATATGAATTTGGGACTCATCACGACGCGGTGAAATCACGTGGCTTCACTGGAAAAAGGACAATTGTGAACTGGGTCTATAGCGCAATGCACCATTATCGCAGTGCAACACTGGAATTTAAAATTGTCGTTTGGATGGCCTCCGCGATGCGGTGTATTTCCAGTTGACACACAGCTTTACAAAGTATTCCATAACTTTTCTCCCGAGTATCAGATTTGGGAAAATTTTATATCGTTAGGAAGCTGAATAAATTTCCTATGCAATGGTAAGCTCTAAACTGAAAATATTGGCTATTTTCAAAATTTTATATAGAGTAACTCATGTACTGAGAGTTAAATTAAGATAGGGAAATACGAGATATTACACTTATATTAGTTATGTTTGATTAACTTGTGTGAATTCTAAAAACTGTGAAAGGTGGTAATCTCATTACATGTTAATAGTTAAAGAAATTATTGTTATGTGATTTAAGTGAAAAATGATATGCTAAATATTGGACATAGTGATCATTGATAAAATGGTCAGAGAAAATTGGTATATAATTGTGGAAACTAGTGTTCAAGTGGTTGGTATATGAATAAGTACCATCGACAAAGAGCTTACAGTAAAAAAAATTATGGTAATTCATGATTGTGACTTAAAGAAAAAATTATTTTGGCTTAAAATTTTGTGATAGCTTAAAGATTTAATTGATTACTGAATTGTTAGTTAAGCATATGCTAGGGTGAATATGGCATCTCTTGGCATGAAAGTTAATATTTTAATGTGGGTGATGTTGTTGGTTGAGGTAACATTTATATTTAAACATCAGAATTTATCTGACTCAGTGTTTTTTGTTGTTGATTGAGTAACTGGTTTCATTTTGATTTAATGTGTAATTGATGAGGAAATTGTGAGATTATGGTGAAACTAAGTTATGGGATGTTTGAGAAATTATTATTGTTTATTGGTAGATATAGTCACCCATGTATTGATTACTAAAATGACTTGTCATTGACTGTCTATTATTTGGTATTGCCTATATGCTTATTATATGACAATAATTATTGATTAGTAGTTTTTCTTGGGAGTGAAGTAATTGAATTTCTAGGATCCTTGCAATGAGATAACTTGATTATGATTGATGGTCATTCGTTCTAGGGTCTGGTAAGAGAATGGGTTATTAGATGTGTTTTGAATATTCATGGCCTTCTCATTAATCATGGTAATACTTGATTGTTATTGTTCCTGGAAGACTGAGGTATGTTGGGTTGGTAACTTAACAAGTTGTAAGATAGTTGTGAGGCTAAATAAGTATAGTTTTTCCTCAGGCGATAACTAAAAAGTTTGATCGTTATAAATGATAGATTGTTGAGGGTCGAATAGACTAATATAATTTTGGTGGAAAATCTATGTACTAATGAAATTCATAGTGGTGTGTTGGTTAGTGGTTGTACTCTAGATGATCTATACTTATGTGTTGATCATGAAAGGGTGAAAAGGACATAAGTTGGATGTTTCAATGGTAAAATATGGTGTAGTACTTGGTGTTGTTATGTCTATTATATCATTGCTTAGGGTGAAATTACTTGGGTTAAGTTTTTCTAGGGTTGGGAGTTAGAATTTTAGGCTAGGCTAGTCTTGGATAAAATCTGAGGGAGGTATGGTCTAGGACAAATTTTGAATAGATTGAATAGATATAATAAAGTTTAGCTTGATTTTATGATAGGTAAGATGATAAGGATTACACAGGACTTTTCATAATCGAATTTGTAGGAGTAGAACTCTTGGTATCGATCTCAATGTAAAGGGGTTAGTTCAGCATGTCTTAGATTTAAGGTATGTTATGAAAAGGGGGATTTTGAAAGAAAATCAGACATTCTGCCTCACCCATGCCATTATAGAGACGTGCATGTCCCTATAGCAACGTCATCCAAAGCAGTAAATGCCCCATTATAGTGGGATTAATGTTGTTATAGTGACACACGTCACTATAGCAATGTCTCTATAGCGACATAGGTCACTATAGAAGGGTAAATCGTTGTTCAATTAGGTTTTCTCCTCAATGTATTTCATTATTATAACAACCCATTTTGGGTAGGGCAAGGGAAATTTGGGGCGATTTGGTTGATAAACTATACCGAGTGGGTAAGTAAGGTATTGCATAAGCAACTCAGAAAGTAGTATCTTTCTAAATCTCGACTTTGTACTTCTCTTCACCCAATGCCCGTTCAAGAAAGAACATATGGTAAATTCATATTTGTTGTAATGATCGATTCTATTATTACTGAAATATATATGGCAAAGATATACGAATCTTTTTCGTAACATGTGTTAGGATCAGTTCTTTCTTATGAGAGTGCATTTGATATGCATTAAGGTCATACAATACTCCTAGCATAAAGTTAAGTTTAAAGTATACTTACCGATCAGTTTCAATCTATTCTTAAATTAGGTTCAACTTCAAATAAGCACCCCTCATATAATAAAATGATTTAAGGGTTTCAATACTCACCAAATTAAAGATCTCTGAGTCTTATTTCCAACGAAATTAACTATTTATTAATCCACTTTCTAAGTTAAAATTATGACCATTTCACTTAACACTA
This sequence comes from Capsicum baccatum var. pendulum, assembly GCA_030864225.1. Lineage (NCBI taxonomy): Eukaryota > Viridiplantae > Streptophyta > Magnoliopsida > Solanales > Solanaceae > Capsicum > Capsicum baccatum. Next base: position 188,846,613 of record CM061554.1, read on the forward strand.
TCCGTGTTGAAAAATTGAGGGCGTTGTAGCTGGTCTATTCACTATAGCGACATGCTCAGCAGTTTATAACCCATTATTGATGGGTTTCAACCCTCAAACCCTAAAATTTCATTCCTAAGTCCTAGAGGGGAGATTTTCTCTTGGTATGGGTGGAAATTCTTCGTTGAGGTAAGTTTCTTCCATCATCCTCTTTATTTTTTAATCCATTAACATCCTAGAATCATTAGAACAACCTTTAATAGTGAAATTCTTATGGATTTGAACCCTAAGCTTATGATATTCTGGGTAAAAGCTATGGGTTGACTTAATATCACCTAGAATCACTTCTAAATTATTAATTAATAATTCCTAGCATGCAGTGGTGATTCTAAAGCAAGAAAATTGATAGTTGGGGACCTTGAATTCAATTAAGGTGGAATCTTTAGCCTTTAAACTACCTTAATGAAGTTGGGTTGAGCTTGAAGGAACTATTTTGATGACTAATTGATTATTGGTTAAAGTTGTAGGATGTGAAAAAAGAGTAAAATTAATAGGTTTGAATTCACAAGGTATTTTTTTAAAGAGCAGTTATTAATTACTCTTGTAATTGTTGTTTATTAGATGATTTAGCCTTCAGAAACGTAAAGAATGTAATGACCTAATTTTTGGTAATTTTTGTGAAATACTTATTTCTATATGAATTGACTATTTTATGCCTCCCTGTGGTTGTTTTGTGGTATTTCTGGGGTATGGGGATGATTGGCATAGTTTCCAATATATTTGGATGTGATTTGTGTAAGATTATGATTTTTGGTAATTATAATTCTCCAAGTCTCCAGCTGGTGCATCACTTAAGCGATACTTTGGACGCTTTAGTGACTTGGCTTGATAGCTAAAGTGTCACCTAAGAGACACCAGGTTCACTTAAGCGATAGCATGGTCACTTGCACGACAAAGCGGCCATCGCGTAAGTGACGCCTGATCGCTTAAGTGTTGGTCGCTTAACTGACACTTGGGTGGATTATACCCCACATTTTCATGATTTTTCATTTTCAAGACTTGGAGCTTGGGATTTTGAGTTTTTGGTCAATTTCTTCCATTTTTAGCTTGGGTAAGCTCCAAAACTCCTACTTCTATCACTTTTCTTCGATTCCTATCATTTAAATCCTTTTAAAACTTCGGTTCAAAGGTAAAATTTGAAAATTTTAGCTTTGAAGGCCTAAATTAGTAATTTTACAATTTCAACCCGATTTTACTTGGGTTTTCTTCTATAAGTTCCTTTAATCATGGGAAATATATTTTTGGACTAAAATTTCAATTTTATCCTTGTTTTTTGAAAATTCATTTCGGGAATCTATTTTGACCCTGACTCGAAAATGGAAATATGGGTATCATTGACTTTCTTTTAACGTTTAGATTTCGTATTTATGCATTTTAGTTATTTTCGGATTCATTTGTGAGGTGAAAGCTTGGTGTGAAGACTTATTTGTACTGATTTTCGATATTTGAGGTAAGTTATGGCTTAACTTTTCTAAGACTAGGTTAGGTAGTTAATACGGATATAAAAGCATGTTAAGAATGTGGAAACCAATCATGAAAATGGCTATAGTATTGTGTTGTGCTCGTGTAGGGGCCTATATTATTGTGACTTAATGAATTTGAGATATTATTATGTGTGACTGTATAGGGTCTTATATGATGTTGTTGGACATGTGTATGTATATTTGATTATATCTTTCCTAATGAAAAATTCTAAATTGGAGTTTATGTGGTATCAATATCATATTATTGAGTATTTTACTCTATTGACATATTGATTACATTGGATTCATGGATAGTTGGATTATTGAGAGGATTCTATGTCACATGGTTGGTATTTAATTGGTTGTGAGAATTACATCCTCATATCATATACATTCATAAAATATTGATACTACCATGAAAATACTGGTAATACTGATTTTTTCTGACAGAAAATGTGACATCTTTAAAATCCTCTACTGATGGATATGCCAGAGAGGAGTTAAGGATATTAGTATTGGATATTGGATATTGGATTGTATATGGGTTGCAAACCCAAAATGGATCCTACCTAGAAACACAATTCGGTAGGTGTATATGAAGGTTGTGCGATAACCTCGAGCATCACATCATTATCATCACATCATCATCATCATCATTTTCATTGCATGTCATATGTATTATGCTCATTTTGTGTTGTGTTATTGCCCTTGATGTGATATCTATCTATTGTACATCTTTCATATACTTGTAATTGGTATATGTGTGCACTAGTGTTTTCTTTTTCATATTTGTATGTGGTATATATGTATATTGTAGAATTGTTAGTGGAGATGGTATAGGCTACTATTTGGGATATTTTCTTATTGCAGGTGACGTGTCCATAGTATGTATTCTATATTCTTTATTTTTTACTTTTCTTAGATGGCCTATAATATGTACTAGTACAAGTGGACCGTACTCACCTCTCTGAGCTCTTTTGGTGCCGATCTAGGTACGATTGCATCATATGGATTTTGATTCTTTTGGACTATTATTGTAACTTTTGACATTTGAGATGTGTTAGTAGTTCTTACATTGTGACTCCAAATTTTGGAATATTTTAATGGCATTTTTAGTTATACACTTCAACTATTATCATATTTGTATATTTGGCTTCGTTCTGGAAGACTTCCTTGAATTTTTTCATTAATTTTTTGTTTTAATATCAGTTTGGGTGATAGGCTTAGCTTGGATGATAGACTTACTTATCAAGGCTTATCGTGACAAGTGTCATCATGACCCTTAGTTTTTGGATCATGACAAAGAAGAAGGAAGATCATCGATGGTATGACTTACTTCTTGCAGAAGCTTGATGCCCAGGTAGTTTATTATGTATGAGTTGTAGACTGTGGTTAGTAATAATATCCATAATGTAGTTTGACGGGAATAATCATTTTTAGGCCTATGAACAAGTAGTCTGGATGAATAAAACAAGAATTTTGCTATATATTAGAAGACTTGATTTCAACATGTCAGTTCTTGGACATTAAATAAAAAGTTTGATGTATTGTGGTCATTTTATAAGAGCAGCTTGCTTAATAATGTTGTCTTTTTTACTTTGTTAGTCGAACATTGTCAATAACTTACGAAAAAGTTAATTCTTTCCCCTCAAACAGATTATGCCATAACATTGAAACGCCATTGAATTTGGTGGGGTCCCTTAGATTTCATTTTGACACGTCCACCTATGCTCAATTAATGGTGGTGGTGATGTCATATTTTACTTTAGTTTTTACCAAATATTTTCTTCGTTTCAAAATAGTTGATTTTTATTGATTTGACCTTTCCTTAAAAGAATATTTATTAAGATTTTATTTTACCAAATTAGTCTTACTAATTATATTTTGAAAATAAAAATTTAGGTATACACTTTGTAGAGTCATTTAATGATAAGAAACGTATTTCCTCGCTATCTTTTTATTTGCTCTTTTGGATTGGGCACACCCCTAATAAAATCCTCACTCTTAAAAAAATTTAAGTAACTTTATCAATATACCTTAATTAATTTGTACCTCTTTCCAAATTAGTAGTTAAATACATTAAAAAAAGTTCTTAATTAATGATCTTGGTAATTGAAACAAGATATAATAGGAAGTTATTACTCAATTACTCTTGAAATATTAGAGGAGCACTAAAAAGATCAAATAAAAAAGAATGACGGGAGTAGTAAAATTCTCTTGTTTTCCTAAATTAGACGACTAAATAAAATAAATATTTTTAGTAAGAAGGTCAACTATTTCAAAATCTAGGAAGTATTTCTTATTTGGATTTGGTGAAGGATGAACCTGTAATATCCATACCTAGGTTTATATTAATTAAGTTAAACTTAATATAATTAAGTAATTTAATAAGATAGTAATTCATATTAGTTAATTATTATTAAATTAAAAAAAAACAATAAATGTTATACGTAGTTAAGAAAGTAAGAAAGTGTTTTGAATCATATAGTCGTAAAATAAAATATATACAGAATGCATTCGAATGTCCTTTTATTTTTGAGGTCTTAAACCTATCATATGGATAAGTAAAACAAAAGAGTTGCCAAAAAGATTTTTTTTAAAAAGAAAAAAGAAAAATAGACTGAAAAAAAAAAATAGGACAAACAAATCAAAATGGAGGATATTGTATTTCGAGGTAATATTAAAAAATAATTCTTTTAACTAGTTTATTTTAGAAAATTAAAAAAAAATATTTTATTTTAATACTATAATTGTTGTTAAGTAACTATACAGAATACTAACAGTCAAATTTATATATTCAAAGTTTAATTTATGAAATTAAAGTAAAATAGACTTTAATAAGTATTATCATATGATCTATATCAAGTTAATATCGATCAAGTCAAATGAAATCGAATTTAATTTTGTTAAAGGCAAACATAATCACTATTAAATTATTTATGTGTATTAATTCTTTTCTTTTTTACATGTAAGGTAAATTAATAAATATTTGATTAAGTATACTACTTCAATGGATCATATATATATATATAGTTTAAGATATGTGTGTTGCACGTGTATTTAATATTAGAAAAGATAGTTGCATATATTTGTTTTTCTAATGTTCAAATATTATTTATAAAAATATGTGACATCGTTCAGATACAAACATAATTTATATGAGGTAATGAATATTTTAATTTATTTGAATTAATATGAAGACTTTCTTGAAGTTCTAAATATTAAAAAATTAATGAAATAATAATATTTTTCAATATGAAATTTATTTTTTAAAATGACAATAAGAAGATCAAAATTTCATTGTGTAACAAACATCAAATTCATCCAGAAATAGTCCTAAAAATTCATTACGTATAATATAACAAATGCATTCCGAAATAGTCCTAAAAAATTGACTTCATACTCAAACAACTTGGACAATCTATTACTTCATACACATATTAAAAGTGAATTACTTATTATTATTTTTAAATGAATTATAATTAAAAAAATAAATGAATAATAAAAGAGAAGGAGGAGATATAGAGATATATCATATATACCTTGAAGAGTACTAATGGATAAATATGGCTAAAAGTAAGTTCTTTTATAAATTTTTCGATGGTGTTTAGTTATTTTTCATAAACTCTAATAAATTCTCTTTTATGCTCAAACAATACAATCCTTTGTTCCTTAAAGAAATTTGAATTATAAAATGAATAAGAAATAAAGAAGGCTATAGTCTCAAAGATTTTGAAAAAAAAAAAAACTATTATCTAAAAAAGGAAAACATGAATAAAAATAAAATTATTAATACAATGTTAATGTTTAGATATTATATTTTAAATTTTAACTCTCTTTTAACCCAAAACATTTACCATAATTTTTTTTTTACTTTTTTTTAAGGGAAAAACATAATTGGATGAAAAATTAAGAAAAAAGACTTAAATAAAAAAAATTATTCAAACCATATCATAAAAGTTTTACGAGTAAAAGTGCACTTAATTAATAAAATTTAAGTACTATGAAAGATATATAAGAGAATTACATAATAAGTAATATATAATTATAAATAATACTAATCTATAGAATTACGAAAAATAAAATCAATTATGGTGAAAATGAGGACAATCCCTAAAGAATGTATATAAGTTTATGATAGAGAAGCACCTAATAGTAGAAAATAGGTTTTTCCCAATTTTAAACTACTTCCTTAGATGGAAAACATTCTTGGAAAGCATTATCTAATGGAGAAAGATATTTATTAAATTGATAAAATAATAATCTAAAAAGATATGATCCCTTTCTTAGATAAATTGATAAATCAAATTAAATTAATCAAAGAGAAAATCTCGTTAGAGCCTTTTCTAAAATTAGCATAGGGTACGTGTGTTTGCACGTGTGTTTTACGTTAATATAAAAAGAATGAAATATATAATTTTACATAAAAGTATTTCTAAATGTGTTTTCACTAAAAGTCCATTGAAAAAACTACTCACTTTAAATCTACAACTTAATGATATTAATGTAGGTATAGGCTCTATAATTGTGCTTATATCCTTCCTATTTTTTGGTAGTAAATGTGAGCATACATTTTGTGTGCATTCATGCAAGAAAATCTATGACATTAATTCTCTTATTATTAAAAATAGATATCTAATTTTTTTATATATATTTATTTTATGTAATTTTTTCATATATTTGAAAAGTTCTTAATTTTATATTTTTCATTGATCATGTATTTAAGAAGTTCTTAATTTTTTTTTTATATATTTAAAAATCTATATTTTATCACAATTTTTTTCATTATTTAGGAGTCAATGTTTGTAAAATAAGGATATAATAATTAAAGGAAAATTGTAAACAGACTATCTTTCTTTAAGAAAACACAAAAAGCACTATTTACTCTTATGTCGGATAATGAATTAAGCATTGCCTATAATAAATATTGTTATTCTCAAAATAATCACCACAAGAACAAGCTCTTCAGTGAAAACCTAATTGTTAATATTTGAAACCTAATTGGGGCAATTCTAAGCAGATACTATTTGAAAAAGGAAAGATTGAAAAACAAACCTAGAAAACATAGATCATAAACATGATATGATTTGATTTCTTGATTAGGTAATTATGAAAAGCTCATTTTTATGAATTACCTATTTTAATGCAATCCCATTAGTACATGATTTCTCGTTTCAATTATACTCCTACTTAATATTGTATAATTCTATTTTACCTTTGATTATTGCAATAAAATAATACGATAATCGAGTGATGAAGAAGACATTGAAATAAAAAAATAGTTATAGATTGAGACAAAGTCCAAAGCTACACACAATTGATAGAAGAAAGCCAACCTAAAACAAAAAAGAAAGCAACAGAGACGTAGTCTGTAACAAACTACAAAGATTGTTAGTCATATGCACCAAAAATTAGAGCCAAAAAATTAAATCAAACAATCACCGTCATCTGGAGAAGATGACTTGCCAAGATTTCAACAAAGAAGTAGCTCACTGCATATACCCTAAACCTATATATAATAGCTACTTTTCTAAACTATGACATATAGGAAACGTCATGTAATTAAGAAATTAAACATGATGATATGTAAAAGAAATATTCTGGAATTCAGATTGTAACACATGATATAGCATGGGGCTAAAAGAGGGGAACGACGGCAATAACATATATAGAACACAATTGTGTCAGACAATGACATCTTTAATTTGCAACAATATGTTGGAGTTGAGGATGAACCAAGACTGAAAGAGAAATTTGAGAATGCCATGAGAGTTACAAATTATTAAATCTAGGACATAAATAATAATAATCAAAGCAAATCAAATTACTAAATCTAGAACATAAAAACAATATTCAAATCAAAGGACAATCTAACCAAAATTTATGGGAAAATCATACTTGTGAGATGTTTAGATGTTGTAAACACAAAGCAAAACAAAAAAAAATCAATTAGATTTGACCAATACAATAATTAAATCCATAAGTATTCTACCATGAATAACAATCCCTTTATTTATAGATGAAACTAACTTGATCTTAAAGTAACTAATCCTATTTTTTCTCCAAAAAAATAAAATAGACATTCATTATAATACATCAAATATATTTACAATAGTGTTTTATATTTGTTTTTATTTTCTCAGAACTTTTTTTTAAAAGGAAATTAACGTGGGTAATTGATTGAAGATTACTTCTAATAAAGATTTTTTTTCCAATTATACATTTTCCTAAAAAAAAAAAAGAAATTATAAGTGTTATAATGTTTTTTTTTTTTTTACTTTGTTCGGATTATTTTTAAAAATGGAAATCAAAGTGGGCAATTATTTGAAGACTACTTCTAATATAATAAGGACCAACTTCTTTCCAATTATACAATTTAATTAAAGAAACAAAGAATTAAAAAATCTTGACCGTATAAGTTTTCATATATTTAGGAATTCTATTTCTAAATATAATATTTGATACTATAATAATTTAAGAAAATAGATGAAAAGACAATTTTGTCTATTGCGTAAACTTTTAATGAAGGACAAAAACTTTTAATGCTATTGCGTAAACGTTAAGCATTATCAAAGTTTATATTTTAAATAACATTTATTACAACTAAAGGATAAGTACCATACTCATAGAAAAATGCGAGTTTAGAATTTAATTAGGATATCAATACATTATGAATATATTTGTAATAAAAATAGTCTATACATATTTTATGCTAAGATTTATTATTTTTATGAGAAATATAGATAATTTTAATTTTCAGAATATTGGGCCTCGTATTAACACGGGCCATTCTCTCCTAGTAATGTAATAAAGATCCAGTTGTCTTATTATGTTAACTAGTTTTGGTGTACGCGTCTCGCGTGTGTACTTCACTTTAATGAGTTCAAAAATTACATTAAATAGGATATTTATTTAAATAATAAAGATGAATATAGTAATTAAATTTAATATCTTTTGAGTATGTAAAGATGAATAATTTATTTATTAAACCTAATCTTTACCAAAAATAATTTTAAAAGTCGATCGACATTCATCTACCATCTGTAAATTGCAACAAAATAATACAATGATAGAGACATCAAAATAATACAATTAAATCTAATCTTTACACACAATTTTTTTTCAAAGTCATCCGACACTTATCTATCACTTGTAAACAACAACAAAATAATATGATAATAGAGATATCAAAATAGGAGTTTCATATATTTTAGGAAGTCTAGTTAATATAATAAAAAATAGTTAAATAGTGAAAAGATAATTTTGTTTAAAGAAGAGTCTTTTAATGAAGGTTGAAAAGTTCAAATCACTTTTCTGTAGAAAAATTAGAATTAACTAATAGTTTAAGGAAAGTCTGATTACCAAAATTTAGCTGATTTTCCCTCTGTAATAATAAAATAACTTAAAATATAATTACAATTTTATTTAATAGTTATATGACTTGGCTAACGTGACTTTATTTTCTTACAATTATAACGTGACTTTGTCATTTGAAATTTTATTATATAGTTAATTAATTACAATTTTAAGTTAAAGGAAATCCTAACGTGATGTTGCTATCTTTTTTCCTTACAAATATGGTATATTACTTAGTTTTATGGTATATAATTCAAACAAGGAAAGGTTTAAGGACTAAATTTGAATGAATTCAAACACTGAAAGTTTTATCATAAATATATTTAATTATTTTTTAACTCTTAAATATTAAAAAAAATAGTGAAAAGATAATTTTGTCTAAAGCGGAGTCTTTTAATGAAGGGAAAAAAGTTCAATTTACTTTTCTAATGGCCTTCACACTTTTAATATATTATAGATGTATGAATCCTTGATGGGTGCTTTGCATTTGTATGACTCTAGAGGATATTAATGTGAATTATGCGAATATATGTGATAAAGAAATTGTGTGATCTTATAATCTAGTGTAAGACCCCGCAAAATTCTAAGCGTAAATTCAGTTCTTTAAAGTGTGTTAGGGGGTCCCAGACTTAGAAAGTTTTAGCTAAGTATTCAGACTTAGTGTTATTTTATCCTTTGTAGTTTGGCGACTCTATTTTACGACCCTCATAACCTTAAAGTAATGATTTTTAGATTGAATCATGATCAGGGATGTCAATGGGGGTTCTTGGACAAGTTTTGAATTTTTTAAATTTTATTTGGATCACATTTAAAAGCTCAAAATAGTGGATCGATGAGATCTCGACGCGCCGAGTCGCCCATCGCATCGATGAAATATTTTCCTCCAGCTTCTAGTGTAAATTCTAGTGAACCGATGCGGACTCGATGTGGTGTGTTGGCCATCGCGTTGATACTAATGATGCGACGCGTCGGTCTGCGCATTGCTAAACCAGTTTTCAGTAAAATTAAAACAGCATCCAAAGGGGTAATTGGGACATTTTACTCACTTCGACCCATCCCCTAAATCACAAAATTCATCCCTCACAAAGCAAATTACACTCTTTTCTCTCAAATTGATCTCAAGAACAAAATCCTAGAACATCAATTTCAAGATCAAATTCTTAAGAACACTTCATCAATCTTCAAAAATTTAATTGTTAAGGTATGTCAAGTGTTCATTCAAGGGTCCCTTCCACCCTTGGAGTTCAAGAAACTACTTTTAAAACTTCAAGTGTATTGATTTCATAAATTTCATGTGGGTTTGATTATATTCATGATTATAATGATTAATTGGGCTTCTAATCCATGTTTTGTTACAAGTTTCATGTGGAGTTATTTGATATATGTATAGAATCATGTGAATCCATGATAAACCCTTGAAATTGTAAATGGAGATTTGGAATTATGATTTCTATGTGTTGTTTAGTGTCATGTGCATGGATTATGTTCTCCAAGTGTTTGATAAATTGCTCATCTGAACAAGGAAAAAGGAACAAAATCATGTCATGTTTGCTTATATGTAAGTTATATCATGCAAGTGTTTGATAGAATGTCTCTATAATGAGCTATGATTAAGTGCATATGGTTATTCCTTTCAAATTTATGCCATGACTTTTTTTTTATGATATCGAGTCCTGGGGGTATCCAATACCCGAAAACTTAGCTATTACCTAGAGCTATGGTAGTTACAGAACAGTCTCAGTAGTGTTACGAATAGTAGCTCTAGTAATCAGTTACAATTACAGTTCAGTATTCAGTTCAGGCCTCAGTAAATTCAACTAGTCAACAGAACTTTGTAGTATCCCATCAGTTAGTAGAAGTCAGTAGTACTCCATCAGTTAACGAAACTCAGTGAACTCAATTCAGTTCAGTTAGACAGTACGATCAGTAATAGTTCAGTCAAACCTAGTATAGTTTAGAAATCAGTCCAATATCTATTCAGTTGGGAGTAGGATTCAGCACCGAGCGAACCCAGGGATGAGGGCATTCCTAACAGCAGAGGGTTTGACCCTTAGTAGCAGTCCCTATATTACAGAACTACGTAGCCAGCATAGGTTGAGATATCTTCCTACCAGAATAGGGTTGATACATCTCATATGAGTTTTCCTACCAGTGAGGGTTGATGAAAGAGCTTCCTGTTAGAGAGGGTTACCTCACAATTGTCTTTACCCATGGAATGGTACTGACACCCTTCCAACTGGGGTTATAGGTTAGACCCTAATCTATTCAGAAAGGGGCATATCGGTTAGATGATTACCTCCCATAGTTTTATTTTAGTCTTCAGAATAGAACTCAGTTTAGTTCTACAAAAATTAGGACTGTCAAACACAGTCACTCAGTTCAGTACGGAACTCAGAATAGTTTCATAAAATTAGGACTGTCAGGTACAGTCACTCAGTTAACAGTAATACAGTATCAGTAAACTCAGATATCAGTAAACCAGTGATTCTGAATACAGTATCCAGTGTTACCATGACCTTAGTTACAGTTTATGCATCTAATGCATGTACTCTCATTTAGTTATACTCATGTTATTCAATTAGTATTGTTCATGCATATAAACCCATGCATCTTAACCTTCCTCACTTAGCATACTAGTATATTCAAAGTACTTATGCATACCTTTCTTTTGTGCGATGATGTCTTATATCATAGGCTCAGACGCACAGGCTCCCGATCATACATAGCAGCCCGATCCATCAGCAATAGACTAGTGGTGAGTCCTTATTATTCGAGGATAGATTTATTATTCTAGTATTTTAGTACTCAGTTTGTTTTAGTAGTCAGAGTTAGTTGGGGACTTGTCCTATCAACTCCTTGTTCAGACAATAGAGGCTTTTTAGACTAGAGTATTTATAGACAAATACTCAATTTTGGTATTGATATACCGTACTCAGTATTTATTTATAGTTTTAAACCTTATGGCAAGTTTCTGCTTAAAATCTATATAATTATAGTATTATTATTCATTTATTGCAGTAGGTACCAGTCATGGGTTAGTTGTGGTTCCTCGGGATTATGAGCACCGTGTAGCATCCAGGGTACAGACTTAGGGCATTACAAACTTGGTATCATAGCCTAATGTTCAATAAAGTCCTAGGAAGTCTGAAAACCATGTCTAGTAGAGTCTTATGCATGGGTGTGTAGTGCGCCACACTTATTAACAAGAAGCTATGAGCCATTTTTAGGAAAGTTTCCCTTCTTTCAGTATTCATGTCGTGCAAGTGAGTATAAGCCCATGTTAAACTCTCAGTCTAATTCACCTCTTCCTTATGTTTTCAGAACATGTTTTCCAAAGAAGATAATGAAAGAAGTAATGAAAACCAACCAGCCCCTCCGCCCGTTCAGGCAGATCCCCTGAACGAGCATGTTTCTCACACTGAATTTAGGGCTGCTTTCACTGCCTTAGCTCATTCAATAGCTGCTCAGAAAAATTAGCTAGTTTTAATCCTATCTAGTCTTATGGATCATACTCCGTAGATTAAGGATGAGAGGCTAGTAAAAAGGGGAGAAAGAATAAGAGGACCAGAATCTCAAGGCCAAAGAGTGCCCGAACAAATCCTCTTTGCCAGAAATATGGTAGAAACCACTAGGGTATCTGTAGAGATGGTAGTGATATGTGTTTTGGATATGGTAATCCAGGCCATAGGGTTAGAGATTGCCCTCAGTCAAGTTTCCAGATTCAGTATAATTGTCTCCCAGCTCAGTCCGATCGCCCGAATCAGCAGGGTGCTGCTTCTAGTTCCACCAGAGGGAAATGCCCAAATAGATTCTATGCATTTAGTCTCGACAAGATTAGGAAAATCCTCCTGATGTGGTCACTAGTACATTATAAGTTTTCGATTTACATGTTTATGCTTTACTAGATCCAGGAGCTTCTTTGTCTTTTGTAACTCCTTATATAGTTTTTGACTTTAAAGTCAGTCCCAAAATTCTAGTAGAGCCTTTCTCAGTCTCTACCCCAGTGGTTAAATCTATCATAACCCAGCGTGTATACAGGAACTGTCCGATTATGATGTCTTAGAAAGTCACTTCAGCAGACTTAGTTGAATTAGAGATTACCAAGTTTGATGTCATTCTTGGCATGGATTGGCTTCATTCCTACTATGCCTTAGTCAACTACAGAAATAGAATTGTCCAGTTTTAGTTTCTGAATGAGCTCGTCCTAGAGTAGAGGGGTAGTACTTCAACACTCAGGGGTCAGCTTGTTTCCTACCTAAGGGCAAGAAAAATGACATCTAAGGGATGTGCCTACCATATCATCAGACCCAGCATATTCTCGTGAGGTGCACCAGTTCTATTCGTGCGTAAGAAAGATGGTTCTCTCAAAATATGTATTGACTATCGTTAGCTAAATAAAGTCACGATCAAGAACAAATATCCACTTCTCAGAATCGATGTCTTGTTTGACCAACTTCAGGGTGCCAGTTACTTTTCTAAGATAGACCTCATATCAGGCTATCATAAGCTCAGAGTAAGAGAATGTGACATTTTGAAGACAGCTTTCAGGATACGGTATGGTCACTTCAAATTCTTAGTCATGTCATTTGGTCTTACTAATGCCACATAATCTTTCAAGGACTTGATAAACCGCATGTTCAAGCAGTACTTGGGCACGTTCATTATAGTCTTCATCGATGACATTCTTGTCCATTCTCGTAGCGAGAATGATCACGCAGGTCATCTCAGAATCGTTCTTCATATTCTCAAAAACCCATCTGTTATCATGATATCTATTTATATCTTACATGTCAGCTTTATGATCATAGCTCATATTCGTATACGTTAGCCAAAACTATGTATGCGTACGGTTCCTACTATAGGAGTTCCAGTTCATTCAATGTTACAAATCGTGTTCCATGAATACAGAAACTCCATACTCAGGTCATGCAGCTCATGACTCATGTACTTATGTCATGCTTTACAGTATGCTCAGTTACCATGACTCATGCTACACTTCTAACAATCAGCTAGATTCAGATTATGCCATGTATATCCTCAGTTTACAATCTCTTGATAAAACTATAATGTTGATATTATATTCCTCAGGCCTCATTTAAGTGTCCAGTTTGGTATAGTGTTTATTCATGCTTCAGGACCTCATGTGTTAATCTTTCATTGAAACTCTCCTTATAAAATATTGTAGTGTTGAGCACTTGCTTAGATGGGAGAGATTAAATGTTTCATGTTAAGAAAAGGTTGTTGCATACTTATTTTACACGAGGCTGTAGTTATGAAGATAGTCTTGAATGCCATGTTGGTGTGTAAGTGGATAAATGAATTTTGCATAGTGAATGGCTAGTAAGAGGTTGTATTCAGTTGTTGAATGAAACTCTGATTTTTTTCTGAGATAAGAAGTTGAGAAAATATAGAGTGTGAGTGTCTATTCAGATCCTTGATTCCTGTCAGTCTCCATCACGTAGTTATTAGAACTTAGTTACAATCTCAGTTCAGCATTCAGTTCAAAACTCAGTTCAATATTAGTTTTTTCTTGACCATAGCATACAGTTATCATCTATTCAATTATCAGTATTTTAGTACCCCAATTTACAGATTAGAATCATGTTAAACGCTTGGTTTTGCATTCAAATATAATACATTTTTCATGCATTCATGCTCTATATCTTATGTTACTTTGTCAGTCCTTACCTCATATGCATAATACTTTATAGTTTCATTCCATTTATTCAGACTAAGTACAGTTCAATATTACATAACCAATATTCAGCTATCAACTATTCAGTTATGTGTATGCATTAGTGGTCAGCTTCTATGCGAATGTTTTCATCAGTCTCAAGTAAAGCGTCGTATTAAGGTGGAGAGTATAGTATAGTTGAGTGTTTGAGGAATAGGTCTAAGCTTAAAAATTTGTAGTTGTGGTGCATAAGGCTTAGTCACTCTATCTTAGATGATGTTTCGTAGGCCTCGCCTCATATTATAGAATTTTAGTCAGGGTGTGATTTCTTATTCAGATGTTTTATCCAACCCATGCCAAAGTTTCCTTGCTCTCTAAAGTCAGTAGAACTTTATAGAGAGAGTGTCATGAAATGCTCCAATTTAGTATAACTTTTTACTATGAGTTAATCTGTAAAGCCAACAATTCAGTTTAGCAGCCAAGCGGACAAATTCGTATGATTTCCCATCCTTCCATCTAGTCGTACCTGTATTATCCGAAGTCTCATGAAGGTAACTATTCCAAGATGGGGCAATTAGGTAGTTGTGAGCTCATCTCAGTTCATGTATCATGCCTCAGTTTCAGATCCCATATATTCAGTCACGATTTAGTTTGTAGGTTCCTTGTGCATCATCTCAATCTTTCCTTAGTAGCTCAGCCAAGTCAGTATCCTTCAGGGGATGTATTATCCCAAGGGGGATATGCACTATACTTCATCGAGCCTTCATTATCTAAATCTTCCATGTTCTTTTCATATAATGAATCCAGTTTGGAATGGGGGTAGTCTTAAGTGGACCCCTAAGTTCCAATCTCAGTCGTAAGCCATGTATTCAAGGGCTCAGTTCAATTCATGATATTCAGTTCCTGTATCACGTTTCACGCTCAGTTATGTTCTTATATTCCCATTCATGCGTATTTATTAAATGATCTTGATTTAGAGATCGGTGATTTTGTATTTGAAAATCTCTTCTATGAAAGAAGTGAAGAGATTTGGCAAGAAGGGGAAGCTCAGTCCCTGATATATCGGTCCTTACCGAATTCTCAGCCGTTTTAGAAAAGTAGCTTACGAGCTTGAGTTACCTTCAGATTTAGCTTCATTCAATCCAGTGTTCCATGTCTCCTTAATAAAGAAATGCATAGGTGACCCAGCAATTGTAGTCCCTGTAGGAAGGTATAGATGTTCAGAACAGCCTCTCTTATTAGGAGATTCCTGTCAAAATCCTTGACTATCAGATTCGCATACTGAGGAACAAAGAAATCCCTCTAGTTAAAGTTCTTTGGCAAAACCAGTTAGTTGAGGGAGCTACTTGGGAAGCAGAAGCATATATGCGGACCAAGTATCCTTACTCTTCTCCGCAAACTCAGATTCAGCCCAAGGTAACAGTTTTCCCTTGAACTTACTAAATTCCATGCTCAGATTTCCCTTATAGACTTGGTATTAGTTACCATTGCATTTTTTAGTTATGTACTTATGCATCATATTTGCATGTTCATCATGAGAAACTCAGCTTATCAGTAATTTCAGTCATGCATTCATGAATTACGCTCATCTATGTACTCATGCATCAGATATGCATATTCAGTACAGAATTGTAGCATAGTAGTAATATCAGTCATAAAATTATGTTACTGTTGTGCATGTCCTAAATCTAAATCCAGTCTATCAGTATTTTCAACTCAATCAACCTCATTCGAGGATGAATGTTCCCAAGGGAGAGATATTGTAAGACCCCATAAAATTCTTAGCATAAACTCAGTCCTTTAAATCGTGTTAAGGGGTTCCAGACTTAGAAAGTTTTAGCCAAGTATTCAGACTTAGTGTTATTTTAGCCTCCGTAGGTTGGCGACTCTATTTCACGACCTTCATGACCTTAAAGTAATGATTTTTTGGTGGAATCATGATCAGGAATGTCAGTGGGTGTTCTCAGACAAGTTTTGGATTTTTCAGATTTTGTTTCGATCGCATTTGAAAGCTGAAACCAGTGGATCGATGCGATCTCGACGCACCGCATAACCCATCACATTGATGAAATATTTTCCTCCAGCTCCTAATGTAAATTCCAATGAACCGATGCAGACTCAAAGCGGCACGTTGGCCATCGCATTAATGTCAATGATACGATTCGTCGGTCTGCGCATCACTAAACCAGTTTTTAGTAAAATTAAAACAGTATCCAGAAGGTTAATTGGAATATTTTCCTTACTTCGACCCAACCCCTAAAACCCAAAATTCAACCCTCACAAATCAAATTACACTCTTTTCTCTCAAATTGCTCTCAAGAACAAAATCCTAGAACATTAATTTCAAGATCAATTCTCAAGAACATTCCATCAATCTTCAAAAATTTAATTGTTAAGGTATGTCAAGTGTTTATTCAAGGGTCCCTTCCACCCTTGAATTTCAAGAAACTACTTTTAAAACTTCAAGTGTATTGATTTCATGAATTTCATATTGGGTTGGGTTATATTCATGATTATAATGATTAATTGGGTTTCTAATCCATATTTTGTTACAATTTTCATGTAGAGTTATTTGATATATGTATAGAATCATGTGAATCCATGCTAAACCCTTGAAATTGTAAATGTTAATTTGGAATTATGATGCCTATGTATTGTCTAGTGCCATGTGCATGGATTATGTTCTCCAAGTGTTTGATAAATTACTCATGTGAACAAAGAAAAAGGAAGTTTTACTACAATTACTTGAAATGCACTTGGATAACATCCTTTTTCGATAAAATCATGTCATGTTAGCTTATGTGCAAGTTATATTATGCAAGTTTTTGATAGAATGTCTCTATGATCATTTGCATATGGCTATTCTTTTCAAGTTTATGCCATGATTTATTTTGTTCATGCTATCGAGTCCTGGGTGTATCCAATACCCGAAAACTTCGCTGTTACCTAGAGCTATGGTAGTTATAGAACAGTCTCAGTAGTGTCACAAATATTAGCTCCAGTAATCAGTCACAGTTATAGTTCAGTATTCAGTTTAGACCTCAATAAATTCAGCTAGTCGACAGAACTCTGTATTAACCCATCAGTTAATAAAAGTCAGTAGTAGTCTATCTGTTAACGGAACTTAGTGAAATCAGTTCAGTTCAGTTAGATAGTACGATCTGTAATAGTTTAGTCCAACCTAGTATAGTTTAGAAATCAGTCCAGTGTCTATTTAGTTGGGACTAGAATTCAGCATAGAGCAAACCCAGAGATAAGGGCATTCCTGCCAGCAGAGGGTTTGGCCCTTAGTAGCAGTCCTTGTATTATAGAACTACGTAGCTAATGTAGGTTGGGATATTTTCCTGCCAGAATAGGGTTGATACATCTCATATGAGTTTTTCTGCCAGCGAGGGTTGATGAAAGAGATTCTTGTCAGAGACGGTTAACTCATATTTGTCTTTACCTATGGCACAGTAATTACACCCTTCCAACTGGAGTTACAGTTTAGACCTCAATCTATTCAGAAAGAGGCATGTTAGTTAGATAATTACCTCCCACAGTCTCAGTTTCAGTCTTCAAAATAGAACTCAGCTTAGTTCTACAGAAATCAGGACTGTCAGACACAGTAACTCAGTTCAGTACGAAACTCATAATAGTTCCATAAAATCAAGTCTGTCAGATACAGTCAATCAGTTAACAGTAATACAGTATCAGTAAACTCAAATGTCAATAAATTAGTGCTTCTGAATGCAGTATCCAATGTTACCATGACCTCAGTTATAATTTATGTATCTCATGCATGTACTCTCATTTAGTTACACTTATATTATTCAGTCTGTATTGTTCATGCATATGGACCCATGTTTCTCAGCCTACCTCACTTAGCATACCAGTATATTTAAAGTATCGACACATACCTTTCTTTTGTGCTATGATGTCTTATATCATAAGTTTAGAGGCACGGGTTCCCGATAATACTTAGAAGCCCAATCCATTAGCAGTAGACTAGTGGTGAGTCCCCAATATTCCAAGATAGATTTATTATTCCATTATTTCAGTAATTAGTTTATTTCAGTAGTCGGAGTTAGTTGGGGACTTGTCCCATCAACTCCCTATTCAGATAGTAGAGGTTTTTTAGACTAGAGTATTTATAGACAGATGCTTAGTTTTAGTATTGATGTATCGTACTCAGTATTTATTTAGAGTTTTGAACCTTATGGCAAGTTTTTATCTAATTTCCACATTATTATAGTATTATTATTCAGTTATTGCAGCAGGTACTAGTGATGGGTTAGCTTGTGGTCCCTTAGGATTATGAGAATAGTGTAGCATCCGGGGTATAGTATCGGGGTATTACATCTAGTGATTTCATCTAATTACAATAAAAAGAATGAACTTGATTTTATGTGTGTTAGAATATGAGATACTCTAGCTTAAAGTTAGAGACGAGAACTGATTAGGGTACGAAGAGGCGGTGATATAACTTTAGAGCCTAAGGTCAAGTTAGGCTAAGGGTTAGGAAGCAAACGGAATAAAAGCGTAAGTCTAAAATTACTTTATAAGTTAAAAGAGTATAATCATTGGCTAATGGGGAAGGTCTTGAACCTAGTAATGATATAAATGTAAGGATTTCTAGATAACAGCAAAAATCTCTAGTCTCAGTATAAATAAAGGATGATGTGATCAACGAATAAACATATGAATATGGAACTAGAGTTTAAACTCCTTTGGATTGAATGTGCTCTCCTAAAATAAGTACTTAGATTTAATGAATATGACTTGATAATGCTTGTATGAATAAACCGTGGATTGGTCTTTGGACGTGCTATAATTGATGAAACCAATGATTCGTATCTACTTGTGATTTAGTGTGTTAAAGTATGATTGTTGTTTACATGAATTGATTAACCCGAGTTGATAAAATATTTGGATGATTGTCTATAATTGCAATGAATGCTTAAGGAATGTAACTTATAAATGATATCTTAGGTTTAAATCACATTAGTGAGGTTATATTGAAGTTTTGTTGACTATATAAGTAGATTTCTTAGTATCATTGTGGTCGTGATTATTTTGATATCAGTTATTATTGTGAGATGTACCGATATTTAAATAGTTTCATAGAATTGATTGATATAACTCATTGGTTGGCTCGGGTACCACATCGGTATAGTACATAGATAAGAGGTTGTTCTCTATAGTTTATGACTAGTAGGAAACCATAAGGCACTTAATATATATGTGGAAGGTATGTATGAGTGTGATGATTCCTTGAGTGGACCAAATTTATGATTATTATTATTGTTTATATCGATTTCATGATGGGGTCAAGTTATATTGTTGTTTTTATAGTGGGTTCCTCGAGTGAACTGGATCATGATATTGCTTGATATATTTGAAATTCTTGTGTGGTCTGGTTACTTATCATATATTTTGAGATTCTTGTTGTTAGAGTCATGGTTTGGTTACTTGAATATTGTTAGAATTATGATTTATTGACTTGAATATAGCTAGAGTCATGATTTATTGACTTGAATATTGTTAGAATTAGGGTTTTAGACTTGGTCTTTGACTTGACTTGTTGACTCTTGACTAGTACTTGATTGAAGTTGTAGAGTTATTTGAAAAGGCTAAGTGTCACAATCTTGGGATATTTTTCATAATGTTTGCTCATAGTTGTACTTGTTACAAGGTGATGACTATTGATATTCATTTATCATTGAGGTTAATCTAGACGTTAGTGAAATAAATTAATTTATAATAACTATTGGGATTAAACAAGGGATGAAGATAGCATGAGTGGACTATGGTGTTATGAGTTAAATTGTTATATAATTTGTATATTTTCTTTTTGTGTTTTCTATATTATTCTTACATGATCTAAACTTGGTTGATCGATGATGCCTATCAGTACGTGTTGTTTGTATTGATAATACTCTTCCTATACCCTTTCAGTGGTCTAATCTGGTTGCAGGGTCAGTTGATGTTTCACAAGTGATGTAGATAGTGATCTTCAGCAACTTCTACATTCATGGTGAAAGTTATGTCCAGTCTTACCTTCTTACTTAGAAGCTCTTGTACCTATTTTGACAAGGTCCTTGGGTAGTTTACATTTTTTGTAGATTGTATTTTAAGCTTATAAGAATCTATTGTAATAAGAATTTGGTATTTTGTTACTTATCTAAAGACTTTTGCATCTCATGTTCAAAGGGTGGTAAGAGATTCTCTTATCTAGTTGGATTAGAATCGGTGTCCTCATGGTCCAGTAATTTGGGTCATGACAGATGCGTCATTTGGGAACAAACACACTTATTCAGAAAAGTCACAACCTATTAAAAAGACCACAACCATTCAAAGTGGAAAAATGCCTTTTAATATGCACCCTTTCCTTTGGTATCTATTCATTTTTCATTCACAGCTCAACATAAAATCAACAATCCCTCATGTGAATGGGGATGATATTTTATAAAATTATTAATGAAAAAATTATGTGATCTACAAGTAAGTATCAATCACATCTGGGTAAATAGGTTCTTCTTTGAACTTTTGTGAACATACATCGAATATTCTTGGTCAATCGGTAGATTATTATCCTTGAACCGATGAGATTTAATATATGTCTAGACAACATATGTCACATAATTCCTGAACCATTCTTTGTTATCATTATTTTATTCACTTCAGCCATGAACACACCCTAGTTTCATGAGTGCCTAAAGAACTGCCTTACTGTAATTTTCCTTTGTGTGGTTTACACTTTACACTCACATAAGTGATTCCTAAATATTTAATCCTATGGATAAACTATTTGGTCATATCCACCAAACATTGAAATCATTAAAAAACTTCAAACCTTATGCCTTATCCTTGTATCCTAAACATTGTCTTATCATGAAAATGGGTACAATTTTAGTAATAATGTTCAACCATCATTCATAACTTTCTTTGATCTTCTTGAACCTAGATATTAGGATTTCTAGTCAATTAGATATAATTACCATTATAATGACTTGTTCTCAGCCATAATCCTATTTCCTTTGGTGACTTATCAATGGCCTCTCTAGTTAGGCCTTTTGTAAGCAGATCCGACAAATTATTTTTTTTACTTTACATAGTTAGGTGTGATAATTCCACTAGAGAGTAATTATCTAAAAGTGTTATTTCTTCGTCGTATATGACGTGACTTTCTATTATACGTAACATTGTCTATTATTTCTATTATGAATTAACTATCACAATGTATGTATATAGGAGCCACTAATTTCGGCCAAAGAGAAAATTTTCTAAACAGTTTTGTATTCATTCTACTTCTTCTCCAAACTCATCTAAAGCTATAAATTCAGATTTCATTATAAAACGAGCAATGCATGTCTGTTTGGATGATTTCAAAGAGACTTCTTCTCCACTAAGAGTAAATACATATTCACTCATGGATTTTACTTCATTTGATCCAATTTGCATCACTATATCCTTTAATTACCACAGGATATTTGTTATAATGCAAAACAAAGTTTTAAGTATGTTCTAGATACCCAAAAAACTCTTTTCATTGTCATTCAATAAGTTTGATTGGATTATTGGTGTACCGGCTCGATTTAGTTATGGCACAAGCTATATCTAGTCCATTATAATTTATTTTGTACATCAAACATTCTAACACTCGAGCATAGTCCACTTGAGACTTGCTTTGCCCTTGGTTCTTTGTGAAAGCAAGATTTACATCAGTTGGAGTATTTGGAACGTTAAAGTCCAAATACTTAAAATTTTCAAGTATTATGTTGATGTAATGAGTTTGAGATAAAGCTAGACCTTAAGGAGTCTTGTGATTTTAAATTCCTAAAATCAAATTCACAAATCTTAAGTCTTTTATATCAAACTTGCTAGCAAGCATACGCCTAGTAGCATTTATGTCGGAAATATCTTTACTCATTATGAACATATCATCAACATTAAACAAACAATGAAAATATTATTTAGAGTATTCTTGATGTAAATACATTTATCACGCTCATTGATCTCAAATTAATTACACAATATTCTTTGGTCAAATTTTGCATCTGATTATCTGGGCACTTGTTTTAGTCCATAAAGTGAGTTAACAAGTCGACATACCTTCTTTTATTTTCCTGTAATTACAAACCCTTTAGATTGATCCATGTATATTTCTTCCTCTAGTTTTTTATTTAAGATGGCTGGCTTTATGTCCATTTTATGAATTCGAAGACCTACACGGTGGTTAATGCTATCAACACTCGAATAAATATGATTCTTGTTACTAGAGAGTACATGTCGTAATTGTAACGCCCCAAAAACTGGTCTCGGAGCATCACATGGTGCTTGAGGCTACGAGTAGCCCCAAGCTAACCCTTTTAGCCATTTTCATTCAGTTCAACACAAATCAACGGGGTTTTCATAAATAACCCTCAAATATCAACAGAGTAATCATCATCCAAGAATAAAAGAATTTCAGAAAGATAACAAAATATGACTTATTAGTCAACTCCCAACATCTATACTAGTCTGACAAGCCTCTAAGAAAATCAATAAAACCAGCGAGTCATTGAGACATGCCCCAACTGACTCATACTCAGTTATCATTTGTAAACAATTTCGTGAAACCAACATCAGACATCACGTCCTCGGAACATGAGGACTCACCACAACATAGAATGTAGAACAACGTGCTCGAAGAATCACTGTCGAACCTGGAACTGAGCACATAAACCTACATTCCGAGAAAATGCAGCCCACATCCGAAGATGTGGGTCAGTACCATGGAAAGGAACCGAGTATATAGAGGTGTATGCAGTTGTATAAACATCATCATCATAAATATTTATATGAAATATGCAGGATGTATGAAAGACTCACATAGCCCGAAGAAAATCATCATAATCATGAGAGGATAAAATAAGTATAATAACACATGTGAGTCATCATATAATTTGTTAATCACTTTCAGTTCATCAAGAATATCAATTCTCATAATGTAAATATCATTTAAATCTTTCGAAAGAATAACTTTCACAATTCCACTTTCAAATCTATCAACCACAACCCAAATGGAATCATGATGGCGTCGGGAAGGAGGTAAACCAATCAATAAGTCCATATTTATCTCTTCCCACTTCCAGGTGGGGATACTAAACTCTTGCATCATACCACCAGGTCTTTGGTGTTCAACCTTAACCTGTCGGCATATTGCACACTTAGCTACAAATGCTGCTATATCTTTCTTCATGCTACTTCACTAATATATTTCCCGCAAGTCTTGGTACATCTTGGTAGTACCAGGATGAATAGAATATCACACCCCATGCGCTTCAGCCATAATCCTCTATCTCAGATCATCAATATTCAGGACACATAATTTTCCCTGCAATCTCAACACACCATCTCCCCCTTGGGAGAAAACCTCTACTTTTTGGTCATTGACTGGCTCCTTCAGTCTGACCAAACTAGTATCTAAGTATTGCCTTTCCTTCACTTCTGAAACCAAGGAGGATTCAGAACTACTCTGAACCCCTATACTACCTTCAAGAGAGTCAAACAATCTAACCCCCAATCTAGTCAAACGATGTACATCACGAGACAACTCTTTCTTACCTTCTACCACATGCGAAACACTACCCATGGACACTCTACTTAGGGCATCCACCACAATATTGGCCTTGCTTGGATGGTACATCACACTCATATCATAGTCCTTTAACAATTCTAACCATCGTCTCTGTCTTAGATTCAATTCTCTCTGGGTAAACACATACTGCAGACTCTTATGATCAGTGAAAACATCAACATGGACACCATACAAATAGTGTCTCCAAGTTTTCAAAGCAAACACAATAGAAGCCAACTCAAGGTCATGGGCGGGGTAATTTTCCTCATGGGGTTTCAACTATCTAGAAGCATAAGCTATCACCTTACCCTTATGCATTAATATGCAACCCAACCTAACTCTTGGAGCATCACAGTACACCACAAAACCATCAACAACATCAGGCAAAGTCAAAACAGAGGCTGAAGTGAGTCGAGTCTTCAACTCTTGAAAACTCTTCTCACAAGATTCGGACCACAAGAACTTCACTTTCTTTTGGGTCAACCGAGTTATAGGAGATGCTATAGAGGAGAAACCCATAACAAAACAGCGGTAATAGCCAGCTAAACCCAAGAAACTTTGAATATCAATCGGAGAAATAGGTTTAGGCCAATTTCTAACAGCTTCAGTCTATTGGGGATCAACTCTAATACCCTCGAAAGAAATGATATGACCCAGAAAAGAAACTAACCTTAGCCAAAACTCACACTTACTGAACTTGGCAAACAACTTATGATCTCTAAGGGTTTGCACGACAGTTCAGAGATGATCAAAATATTCATCCTCACTACGGGAGTACACCAGTATATCATTGATGAACACTATGACAAACATATCCAGATATGGTCTGAACACTCGATTCATGAGGTCCATGAAAAGAGGAGAGCACGAATCAATAGCAGAGAAACACACTTTAAGCACGATAGACTTCTGAAAGAAAGAGTCACACTTTTTCCTAAAACGTCCTAGAGCCTCTTGCTCATAGATGTGGCGCGCTACACACCGATGATCAAGACTCTACTTAACGTGGCTTGTCAGACTCCCTAGGACACCTTAAAACCTTAGGCTCTGATACCAAGTTTGTAACACCCCGAAAATGGGTCCTGGAGCGTCACACGGTGCTTGAGGCTACGAGTAGCCCCAAGATAACCCTTTTAGCCATTTTTATTCAGTTAAACACAAATCAATGGAGTTTCCACAAATAACCCTCAAATATCAACAGAGTAATAATCATCTAAGAATAAAAGAATTTTAGAAAGATAACAAAATACGACTTATTATTCAACTCCCAACATCTATACTAGTCTGATAAGCCTCTAAGAAAATCAATAAAACCAGCGAGCCATTGAGACATGCCCCAACTGACTCATACTCAGTTATCAAATATATAAAATTCTGTAAAACGAACATCAAACAACATGTCCTCGGAACATGAGGACTCACCACAACAGAGGATATAGAACAGCGTGCCCGAAAAATCACTGTCGAACCTAGAACTGAGCACCTGAACATACATTCTGAGAAAATGCAGCCCACATCTAAAGATGTGGGTCAGTACCATGGAAAGGAATCGAGAATATGAGGGTGTATGCAGTTGTATAAAAATTATCATCATAAATATTTATAAGAAATATGCAGGATGTATGAAAAACTCACACAGCCTGAGGAAAATCATCATAATCATGAGAGGATAAAATAAGTATAATAACATAAGTGATTCATCATATAATTTGTCAATCACTTTCAGTTCATCAAGAATATCAATTCTCATAATGTAAATATTATTTAAATCTTTCAAAAGAATAACTTTCACAATTCCACTTTCAAATCACTTCACCGTTTACCATAGACACAAAGAAACACACACACACTGGGAGATCCTATAACCGTCATAAACTATGTGATCTACATGGAGTCCAACATACAACCCACGTTGGGGAGAGCCGTCCTATCCTTACCATCGGAGTAGGACTATCAATGTCAAATCTACACAAACTAGTGATCACTATATAAATCAGACTCAGGCTCACTCCTATGGGGGCACATAGTTCTAGGAAAGTAAGGTCTCTTTATACCTCCCACTCGGTGCTAAATATTTCTCCCGGACTTAGCTCAGATCATTTCAAAGACAATCCACAATAAAACAATTTCAGTAATATATAAATATACATCGGGATCCATCATGCTTTCCATCTATCAAAATCAACCACGTTGTGGATTTCTTTCACACTCGAGTTCAAAACAACTCCATTAAGACCAAAAGGTCAAATCATTCGAAATATCTCAAATATTCGACATCAATGTGCTTATAACACACACTTTCTAAAAAAAACACAATTTTCAATGGGGATTCACGACCTAAATATCAAAATCATGATAAATATCATTCAAAATTCATGCTTTATATCACCACATATGTAAATTCATCTTTCAAAATCATAAACATCAAGATTTCGTAATAATCATCATAAGATATACGTTCATGCTTAAAATTCATAAAAATCATGCCTTTGTAAAGAAAATTACCTTTGGGCACAAGAACGAAAGAGAGTTCTTGTTGAAAAACTCCACATACCTTGAATGATGAACTTTATATCGATACTCATTTTTGAGATGTTAATCGTGCCTTTGAGTGATGGCTCTTGGAGTTCTTGAACTAGGAACTTGGAATCTTGAATAAATTTACAGAATTAATGGTGAACTTTGGAGGTTCTTGAAGTTGGATGTAGGAGCTTAGGATTTTCTTTTTGAACGAAAGAGAGTTCTTGTTGAAAAACCCCACATACCTTGAATGATTAACTTTAGATCGATACTCATTTTTGAGATGTTAATTGTGCCTTTGAATGATGGTTCTTGGAGTTCTTGAACTAGGAACTTGGAATCTTGAATAAATTTGCAGAATTAATGGTGAACTTTGGAGGTTCTTGAAGTTGGATGTAGGAGCTTAGGGTTTTCTTTTTGAGGGAATTTGATGAAATATAACATATAATGCTTCTAATAGGCTTTAATATAGGGTTTTGATGGATTTTGGGTGAGGGGGAATGACCAAAACGCCCCTAAAAATCAAATAATTCTTGAATCTGTCCTTTGGTGGACTATTTTGATAGTCTGGAGTAGATCAACCATAACGTTTTTCTCCGATATCCAAATTGGATTAAACCAATTTCATTAGAAAGAGGAATCTCATATATTTCCGTTGATATATAGTATCTCACCCATATCATTGTGTACGAGGAGTTATGATCATTTGAAATTGACCCAAAAATTCACTTTTGATAGGTTGAAGTAGATCGACCATAACTTTTTGCTCCGGCAGACAAATTGGATGAAACTAATTTCTTCGAAAAGAGGACTCGTAGAGATTTCCATTGATATATATTAGATTGATCATTATGTACAAGGAGTTATGATCATTTAAAGTAGGATCAAATATACGCCAGGCCTCAGTACTTTTTCCTACACGTTTTACTGTTTACTACTATTCACGGTTCGATCAAAATGTTCATAACTCGTCGTTCGGGTGTCCATTTTGGATGATCCACATATAGTTGGAAAGATTATTTGATACTCTATGCAATGGTCGTTCATAATCTAAGACATTCCACACGAAAAATTTATAGTTCATTCTAGAAGATA
Organism: Capsicum baccatum var. pendulum; assembly: GCA_030864225.1. NCBI lineage: Eukaryota > Viridiplantae > Streptophyta > Magnoliopsida > Solanales > Solanaceae > Capsicum > Capsicum baccatum. The sequence continues at coordinate 188,874,361 of CM061554.1, forward strand.
GCACCCAACACGTTTACGAACAAAATTTCAATGAAAACTTTTCTGGGGTATTACAGTTATAACCAAGACCTTCTCGTTGTTTGCAGATTTTGACAACTAATCTTTCATTATAATTATCAATTGTACCATTATCTATCTTTTTTTTAAGATCCATTTAGAACTCAATGATTTATTTCCTGGAGAAAGATCAACTAATTTTCATGTATGATTATTTAATATGAATTTTATTTCACTATTGATTGCCTCTTTTGAATATTCTGCTTTTGAGGAAGACATTGCTTCCTTAAATGTTTGAGCCTCATTGTCTACTAAGAATTTCAAAAAATTGAGATCAAAGAAAGCTGACTTCTTTTGACATTTCTACGTCTTGGACTTTTCTCATTAGGTGTACTTTCCTTAGATTCATCCCAAGGTCATTTAGAGTTTTTACTAGAAAAGTCACATTTATTCTTATATTGATAATTACTTTCAAAAAATTCAGTATTATCTGATAAAATTATCATATTTACATAAATGTCAGGATTTCTGATTTATGAACTAGAAAATGATATGCTTTGCTATTGTTTGCGTATCCACTAAAAACAAGTCAATTATTTTTTGTCCTATTTTAACCTTTTTGAATTTAAGAACTTGTACTTTATCCAAATACCCCCACACTTTAAAATATTTCAAGCTGAATTTTTTTCCTTTCCATTGTTCATATGGAATGGATTTTATTTTGCTATGAGGTATTTTATTGAGTACTCGACTAGCTATTAGAATAACATCCCCCCGCAAGTTCTATGGTAAATAATAATTTATCAATAAGACATTTAATCATCTTCTTTAATATTTTATTCTTTCGTTCCATAAATTCATTGAATTGTGGAATGTTGACTTCATATTAAAGGTCCTCAGTGAGGTAACCTTTTCCTACATACATATCATTGTTGCTGATTATAATTGTATCAGAAATAAATAAACACTTATAATTATTCTTGACTAGAAGTGATGTCGAGTTCAAATTATTTTGCATTTCAGGAACATGAAGAACATTGTTGAGGATCACAACTTTGTTTGAAGTTATCTTCAAACATATCTTTCTAGTTTCTTCTATCTTTTACATTGCAAATTTTGCCATACAAATGATCTTATCTAGTTCTGATAAAGTATAGAAAGAGAAGAGTTTCTTATTAGAACAAATCTGGCGTGTAGCATCCAAATCCATCTGCCATTTCTCGGGATTTCTTACCAAAGTACATTATGAAAGCATTGCACACAAAGTGTTTATGTCTTCATTTATATTTGCTTGCTTCTTCTTCTTATATTTCTTAGAACGGTAATCTACAGACCTGTGGCCAAATTTGTCACGTTTATAGCAACTTTCTTTGAACTTTTTCATCCTTAGTGCATTATTTTCTTTATAATACTTCTTTCTTTTCCTCTTCTTTGGACGAATTTCAACATTAGTTGTCCCTATGATTGATGACTTCACATTAGCTTTGTTTTCTAAAGCATTGTTGTCTTCTTCAATCCGCAAAAGTGCAATCAAATCCTCCAACTCATTACTTTTCATATATATTTCAAGCAGTTATTACATTCTTCCATAAGGGAGGTGACTTTTCAATAAAGGTTGTCACTTGAAAGGATTCATTGACTATCATAACTTTAGCTAGAAAATCATGAATTATAACTTGCAATTCCTGAACTTGAGATATGACAGATTTATTGTCAACCATCTTAAATTCTAAAAACTTAGCAGCCATAAATTTCTTCGCATCTTCGGTCTTGTATCTTTTCTCCAAAGTATTCCATAATTCTTTTGATATTTTGTGGACACTATAAACATTATACAAATCGTCTTTCAATCCATTCAAAATATAGTTCTTATATAGAAAATCTGAATGATTTCATGCCTCGATTATTATAAAATGCCCTTTCTCCAAAGTGTCATCCGGTAAGGTTGGAACTTTCTCAACAATAAACTACTGCAAACTAAGAGTAGTCAGATAGAACAACATCTTTATTTGCTACCTATAATACCCTGAATTTTTGGCTGTTGAAATTTCTAAAATTTTATCCTCACTATCTAGACTACAACTCCCCTTATGAGTCATAGGAAGTCTTGACGAGTTGCAGAACCCAAATTGTAGCCTGACCAGTGTGTGTGGCTAAGTTTTCTGTTCTAAGTATGAGTGTCTCCCAATGACTCGAATGGACTCATTACGAGTCATGATGTCCCAACCATAGTTAAACCAGTGTATGTTCCAAGTGTTGCTATCTAGGTGATGAATAGGACCCTATGACTCATAGAATCCCCTAACGAGTCCTATGATGTAAGCTGTAAGATCAATAGTATGTGTACCTAATGAAACTGTCTTGGCTATGACTCGTGGTGATGATTCATAATGTGTTGTTACTAGTCGCAGTGTGACCTGTAGTCACTGACAATAATTTTTTAATTTTTAAATTAAGGGCACTTTAGACATTTTCCTTCTTTCCCTACTTAATAACCATAATAATAAAACACCCTTGGGGGATTCTTTCCACACTTCAAACATTAAAGATACTTTATTATCAATAAATTCGCTCAAGAAAGATACTTAACATTTTCAAGAAGTAGGTCATCTAAGGGCTCAAAGGTTGAATTCTCTCCTTAATATTGGGTATTTCAGTCATTTGACTCTACCCTAAAACTCATTTTATTTAATACATAAATTAACATGGTTAATTATGTGGATATAATATAAAAGGTTTGATATGGTTGAGGGCTTTGACATAAATAGTTCTTAAATTGATTTCCCCTTTTTATGTTATGCATTACAATGCTTTGTTAACAGTTTTAAACTTGTGGGGTGCATGGGATTGGTGAATAATCAAAGGGGTTATGTTTTTCCAAATTGTGATGAATTTTAATTTGACATATGGTTTTGGAATTTGAGTTTCCTCAACCCAAATGTGAAGTTGATAATGATACATGGTTTTGTCACGTGTTTTGATGAGCTAACTTGAACTAATGCATTCGCATAAAAGGTTAATGAGTCATGGCGTGATTTTATTGAACTTTGGGGCATGTGAGTTTCTTGTGTGAATGTTAATTGAACCTAAGGGTTCATGAATTTCTCCCATGTAATGGTTTAGTGGATTGTGGCATTATAATAAACTTGTAAGTGGGGTTGGTATGACGATACCAGCAAGATGCCTAAATGTACAATCGGTTTAATAAATTAGAAATATGTCTTAAATAATTGGGCTTAAAAGCAGGTTGTGTAGCTGGGATGTGAAGGTGGAGGTCACGAGGGACCAACACCAAAAATCATGCTAGTAGTAGTGGGGGTCTAAATAACTGAGAGGCTCGAGTCCCCCGTATTATTATTATATGATTGGGAGGTTTGATTCCCCCATATTATATTAAATTATTGGGTGCTTAAGTCACCTTGGTAATACAAGAGGTTTGATTCCCTCATGGTGCATATGTACATCCTCTGGTTCGTACAACTACACGCACTAGGGCCCTTTTAGCTGGGGGAGAGCTAGACCCATATAACCCGTGTGTGACTTCTTATAACGGTTGAGATACACAATCAAGGCTAAACTTTTAAAGTGTGTGCTAAACCTTATTTTCTCTCCCGGCATATCATTTATGTGTGTATATGATGATGTTCACATGGTTTTGAATTGGATTTGACTTGCCTTTATTTTATCCTCTATTCCTGAGTTACATTCTAGTGCTCAACCCACTAACCTTATTAAAACGTTGTATCTCCACGCGATGTACATATCTAATATACTTCTACTTTTCTTGCATAGTGTTAGGTGGATCAGCTCGGTTCGTCGATCCTTGGTGTTGAAGTGGTGGGCTTCCATTCTAAAAAATATTTGTACATTTTATCAATTTCCATTTATAGATTAGAATTTAGAGTTCACATTATCATTAACATTGTTATTGTCATTGTCAGGGTTGGGGACATGTCTTAACACTTTAATGATTTTGATTTTGTGAGAAGGCTTTATGGATTACTATGGACTTGGGTGATGTTTGTTGGTTGTTTTTGATTGGTTACTGATTATCGGTTATAGACATGTCTTGAATTCTTTGAGCTTATCTTATGCTATCTTGTTATATGTTCAGAAATTCATCTACTGTTTGGGGTATTGTGTTTTGTTTGGCTAGGTACAGGGGTGATCTTTGGTCTTTGTTGGACTTGAGATACCCATCACGATCAATCCCAAGTTTGGGTCATGACAAAGTTGGTATCAGAGCCTAGGTTTGGAGTCATTAGGGGTCCACAAATCCGGGTCAAGTAGATTCTCTTTTATGTGAGTATAGCGCACCACACTTATAAGAGAAAGGCTACAAGACATTTAGGAATGTCTTCCTTTCTTGTTGTTCTATTTCGGGCCATAGAGTCAGCTCTTGAAATCTCCTCTAATTTTTGTATGTTATTTTTTAAGATCATGCCTCCCAGATGATCTGATGCTCTTGAAAACTCTTTTATCCCATCTAAGGAAAATATCGATGGAGCTATACTACTTATAGAGTTCAGACCTGGTCTAGAGATCTAGCTCCCAATTGTACTACCTAACATGGAGTTCCACTAATTTTCCCTGGCCCTCCTCGGATACCCCAAGTTGATGTGTCTAATCTTGAGTTTCGCTAGTTGATCTATTTTCTTACCCTGCTGGTGGACTCTCAGATTGAGTGTGTTACTTTTGTTGCTTTATCTTCTGAGGTCACTGTAGTTGGCAAATTTATAAGGTTGTGTCCTCCGACTTTTACTGGTTCTAAAGTTGAGGAAAATCCTCAAAATTTCATTAATGAGATCAAAAAGATTTCCTTTGTTATACATGCTACTGATGTGGAGTGTGTGGAGTTCGTTGCTTATCAATTAAAGGATATTTCCTATCAGTGGTATGAGGTATGGGACCAGTCTAGTGATAATGATTCTGAGTTCGTTTTGTAGGATGACTTTTCTAGTGCTTTTCTTGATCACTTCCTTCCTCAAGAGTTGAGGGAGGCACAGGCTGAGGAATTCATAAATTTGAAGCAAGGTAGGATGATAGTAAAGGAGTATGCCTTGAAGTTTCATCAGTTTTCGTGTTATGCTCCAGATTTAGTATCTAGAATGAGGGCTAGAATAAGGAAATTTACTTTAGGGTTGTCCCATGATTTGATCTTAGAGAGCAAGGTTGCCTTGTTGAAGAAGGATATGGACATCTCTATACTTGTGGTGTATATACAACAAGTGGAAGAGTAAAATAAAAAGCAAACAGATATGAGTTAAAGGTAGAATAAGAAGTTTTGATATTCAGATCATGGTGGATATCAGCAACAAAGTTTTAGAGATGGTGGAAAATGGTCTAAAAAGAAGTGGGGCAATTTTGTTCCTACTCCACAGCTAGTGCTCCTTATCCGAAGCCGTCGGGTGATTGTCTTTTTTAGGATAGTGTTGGTCCCAGGGCATAAGGTGCCCATCCTCAGGATAGTGAGACTCAGTCAGATCCATCATATCCCCCTTGTAGATTTTATGGTCAGGTGCATCATGGTGTTTGTGAAGAGTGGAGGAACAAGTGCTTTAAATGTGGTCAGATTGGTCATATGCAGAGGGATTGCCCTTCTACAGTTGGTTTTGGGGCAAATAAGATCCCTATTGCTACTTCATCAGCTTCTGCATTAAAGGGTAATACTTTACTTTCTATCTTTGGCACTGGTTCGAACCGTTAGTATGCTCTTGCCACCCACTAGGATTTTGAGGAATCCCCTGATGTTGTTACTAGTATGCTCAGACTTTTCTCTGGTGATGTATATTGTCTACTTGATCTCGGGTCTACCCTCTCTTATGTGAACCCTTATATGGCTATTCATTTTAGTTTTTATCTTGAGTGTATTTCAGATCCCTTCTATGTATCTACCCCAGCGGGTGACTCTAATGTGGCTAGAAGGGTCTATAGGGGTTGTGTGATGTCAGTCTGTGGTAGGGAGATCTTGGTGGATCTGATAGAGTTGGACATGATAGATTTTGATGTGATTTTGGGGATGGATTGGTTGCATTCATGCTATGTGTCTCTTGATTTTCGAACCCGAAGGGTCAGTTTCCACTTCCCTAATGAGCTAGTAATCAAGTGGAAAGGTAGTTTCCTAGTACCTAAGGGGAGGTTCATTTCGTATCTTAGAGCTCGAAAATTGATTTCCAAGGGGTACCTCTACCATATAGTGCATGCTAAGGATTCTAGGTCTGAAGGTCCTTCTTTGCAGTCTTGACACGACCTGAACCAGGGCCTAGTCGTGTTTGGTATCTCAAGTCCAACTAGGACCAGAGACCACCCCCGATACCCAATCATAACCAATCTACACCCTATGTCGGATGAATTTAAAACTTATAACAAGATAAAACAATAATCTTCTATAATCCAAACTCCAACAACCTCAACCAATTATCTAACCGGTGTCAACCCCAATGCCAATACTAATACCAAGACTGACACGAATACTGACACCGCCCATTCCTATAGTAGTCTAACAAAGCCTCTATCCAGAATCAATAACATACGATCGGGACATGACCTCAACCATAGCCAAAACCAAACCAAAGAAATAATAAAAATAAAAGAAGTCCATAGCATGAAATGGAGCCTTCTGGAGTATAGAAGCTCACACTTTATTCTGACTCAAAGTTGTCCCTAAATCCAAGTCACTGAGCAGGAGGAATGGTAGTTTGGTTGGTTCCTGCATCGCGTGGGGATACAGCACTCAAAGACGGTTAGAGAAGTGAATTCTAGCAGGAATTCAGGGATAAAGATAAAATAATGTCATCATTCAAAACCAAGTCAAATAACCATAGACAAACACATATATACATATATATACCATGCCGGGAAAGGGAACCGGGTTTAACATGTATTTAAAACCTTTACCTAGCTCTGTAGCTTTGTCGTCCTAAAACCACCCACGGGTTATATGGGTTCAACCCCTCTGTTGAAAGGTCCCCAATGCGTGTTAGCCGCACGACCAAAGAAAAGAACCTGATATGACTACATCTCCCAAAATATAATGAGTGACATCATGTACACAATCACCATAACCAAACCTTACATCGGCAAACATGAGTTTCCAGTATTGTCCTTCCACACCAGACCTCCACTTTCCACAGCTTTGCTACACAACCCCTTTTATGCCCATAGTATAACAATTTACATATTCCAACCATTTACCAAGGTGTCTTTTATTAGGAATTAACCATTGGTATCGTCATACCAAAAATTAGAGCTTGCAAGTCTATCCTTTTATGCCATACCAAAGCGATTAAACCAAGTTGACTCCAAAGTTTCCAATTAAACCAAGACCATGGCCACCAAGTTCTTTCCAAACTATTAAAAACCAACCAAACCAATTTATGTTCCATTACCTTTTATGCAATGCAAAGAATTCAAGAATAGTCAAACTATGTGACAAAATCATTCTCATTGGCATTTTAACAAACAGGTCGAGGGCACATATGTTTCAAAACCATAACCAAGTAATTTGGGGAATCCAAAGTACCCCTAAATCCATTTACCATTACTATGCATTCCACAATGTCAAAATCATATTAAAAGCATGAAAGAAACATCACTAAACCATTAGAAACATTGTTCAACCATGAACATCCAAAAACCCCAACTATTATTTCAAACCATAACAATATCATGAAAATTATACATTAAAACACATGCTCTTTGTAAAATAACAATGAGAGAGGAGTAAAATGCCATAGACACTAAGAAAATAAAAAAGAATCACTCTTGAAAGCCCCCAATTGATTATCTTGAAGAAACCCTAGCCCTTTGTTTGAGTGAGAGTTTGAGAGAGATTTTAAGAGTGTTTGATGGACAATAATCGGTTAATGAAGTCCCAAAAGGTGTTTTATGTCGTGGTGTCCAAAGGAGTTAAAAGGGGAAATATCCAGAATACCCCAACTTAATATTATAGAAATGCCACAGGTGGTTTTGAGTCGACTCTGGGACTCGTGACCACAACATATGACTCTTACCATCGATTCGTTACCAAGACAATGAGTTTGACACCCACACACTGTCTACCATACGAGTCCCTGACCCCCATTCGTGACCATACCATACGACTCATATGGTCCAATCATACCCAAGACAAAATCTAAAGGGATTGATACTAGACAGCATATAACTTCCCACAATGACTCATGACCTATCCTCATAGATCTTAGTGAGCCACTCATACTCTGAGCCAAGTCAAGTCACTAAGTTTTTCATTAAGTAAAGGATCACCCTACAACTCGCCACCACACCTAACGACCCATACCACCAAACTGTAACCACAATAGAAACCTTAACATCAATCACTTAACACCTAAGAGTTAGGTCATATGACCCGTACCCACATCATACAACTCGTATGGTGATCGTTACAAGGACAGTGGGCTCAAATCTCAAGAAATTTCTAAGGGATAAAACCCAGGGTGTTTCAATTCTCCCCTACTTGGAGCATTCATCCTCGAATGATGGAATAAAGCAGTACAAGCATGATTTGGACTCCATAGGCCTCTACTCCTACCTTTAACTAAGTTGAAAAACAAAGATTCCAAGAAAATCTATCTTTTCTTTAACTAAGTTAGAAAACAAAGATATTAAGAACAACACATACTTTACGCCCGAATTTCTGGAGCAAAAAATAGGAATGGATACTTGGTATTCATATCTTCTTTAGCTTCCAAGTAGCCTCTTCGACCTTGTGGTTCCTTCATGGAACCATTATCAAGGACACATCCTTGGAAAGCAACCAACAAATGTGTCGATCCAAGATGTCAACCGGGATCTCCTCATAAGATAAGGAATCAGAAATACCAATATCCTTGATAGGCATAATTTGCAACTGATCACCCATAAATTTCCTCAACATAGAAACATGGAATACCGGGTGAATGGAGCTCAAACTAGAAGGAAAATCCCACTCATACTCAACATTACCAACCCTTTGCAAAACCTAGTACGAACCAACATATTAGGGACTAAGCTTCCCCTTCTTCTAAAACTGCATAACTCCATCAAGAATACCTTATCCCCAACCTCAAATTCTAACTTCCTTGGCCTTATATCCGTATAGGACTTTTAGCGACTTTGGGTATCCTTAAGTCTATCATGAATTACTTTCACCTTCTCTATGGCTTGGTGAACCAAATCCTAGCCAAACATCTCCATCTCACTAACCTCGAACCACCCAATAGGAGATCTACATCTCCTACCATACAACACCTCAAACGGAGCCATTCCAATGCTAGTATGGTATATATTAATATAGGAAAACTCTATAAGAGGCAAATGCTCAACCCAATTACCACCATAGTAAATCACGCAAGCTTGAAGCATTTTCTCCAATGTCTAAACAGTTCTTTCCACTTGCCCATCTAGCTGTGGTTGAAAAGCAGTACTAAGACACACCTTGGTCACAAACCTTTCTAAAACGACCGCCAAAAGTGAGATAAGAACTGTGTACCACGATCTGAGATGATAGAAATAGGCACCCCATGCAACATGACAATCTCTTGGAGGTACAACCTTGCATAATACTCCACTAAAAAATTAGTCCTCACTGGCAAAAAGTGTGCCGACTTTGTTATCATATCCATGATGACCCAAACCGAATCAAACTAATTTTGAGATAGATGAAGATCGATAACGAAATCCATGTTGATCACTTCCCCTTTCCACATAGGCAATTTAATTTCTTGATATAATCTTTCGGGCCTCAGGTGCTCAACTCTCACTTGGTCGCACACCATAAACTTAGCTATAAAAATAGACACATCCCACTTTAAATTGTTCCACCAATATCTCCTTAAGGTCATGATATGTTTTATTCGAACAAGGATGAATAACATAAAGCAACTCATGCATCTCAGGCAAGATCCTCTCGAGCAAACCATCTATATCGGGATTATATAACTTCCCCTAGTATCTTAAGGTACTATCACAACTAATCTTGAATGCCATCACCTTATGCCTACCGACATCACCCTTGATCATCATCAAGTCAAGATCTAACACTTTCTTCTCCTTTATCTCTGCACCAAGAGGTGACTGTGCCACCTCTTGTACAAACACACCACCATCCTCAGAGTCTAAAAGGCAAACTCCAAGGTTAGTCAACAGGTGAATATCCTTCAGCAACTCCACTTATCCTTTTCCACATGAGTAAAACTCCCCATGGGTAACCTCTTAAGAGTATTAGAAACCACGTTAGCTTTACTTGGGTGGTAGTGAAGACTCATGTCATAATCTTTGAGCAGCTCAAGCCATCTCCCTTGTTTGAAGTTAAGCTCTTTCTGAGTAAACACATATTTCAGGCTCTTATGATCTGAAAAGATATCCACATACACTCTAGTACAAATAGTGATGCCAGATTTTCAACGCGAACACCACAGCCAAAAGCACCAAGTCATGAGTTAGATAATTCTTCTCATGCACTTTCAACTGTCTAGAGGCATAAGCTATCACCTTTCCATGTTGCATCAAGATGCAGCCAACATAGGACATATCACAATATACCATAAGTCCATTGTGCCTTCAGGAAAAGTCAAGATTAGAGCCGAAGTTAGCTTATCCTTTATCTTCTCACTACCCTCATAAGTATCAGACTATAAAAACTTCCTTCTGAGTCAACTTAGTCAACGAGGCAGCTATAGAAGAAAATGATATGACCTAGAAAAGTGACAACGTTTAACCAAATTCACATTTCAAAAATTTGGCATACAACTGCAATTTTTTAGGGTCTACAATACAATACGGAGGTGATCAACATAATCCTCTTCTCTCTTAGAGTACATCAAAATATCTTCTATGAACACAATAATGAATAAATCCAGAAACTAATAGAAGACCTAATTCATCAAATCCATGAATGCACCAGGGTATTGGTCTACCTAAAAGATATAACCAAAAACTCAAAATGATAATATAGAGTACGAAAAGCAGTCTTAGGGATATCCAACTCCCTAATCTTTAACTGATGATACCCAGATCAAAGATCAATCTTGGAGAAAATTTAGCACCCTATAGCTGATAAAACAAATCATCTATTCTAGAAAAAGGATACTTATTCTTTATCATCACCTTATTCAACTATTGGTAATGAATAAATATTTGAAGGGAAACATCATTCTTATGCACGAACAAAATAGGTTCAACCTATGGGGACACACAAGGATGGATGAAACTCTTGTCTAAAAAATACTTTTGTTGCTCCTTAAGCTCCTTCAACTCAACTGGAGCCATTCTATATGGAAGAATAAAAACCAGACGAGTGTCTAGAACAAGATCAATCACAAAACTAATCTCCCTATTAGGAGGGACACCAGGAATTTCATTGGGGAAAACCTCAGGAAATTCAATCACCATCGGGATAGAATGCAGAAAAGGACCCTCTGAGTTGGAATTTTTAACCCAGACCAGATGATACAGACACTCCTTAGAGATAAATATACGAGCTCTAAGAAATGATATGACCTTTCCCTTAAGATCTAGGGAACCACCCTACCACTCTATAATTGGCACATTATGAAATTTAAAGACAACCTTACAGGTCTGACAATTTAGAGAAGCATAGTACAAGTACAATCAATCCATCCCCAATATAACTTCAAAATCAACCATATATAATTCAAAAAGATCCACCAGAGTTTCCTGACCACCTACAAATACCAAACAACCCGTATAGAATCTGCTATCCACCTAATGTTGGGTGTATTTATGCATTCTAACATTACTATTCTAGCCTTTTTAGCCTTGTTTTGAGGATGATTCATGTGCTATGTGGGTTGATAATGAGATAAATGTGTATTAAAGTGTTAAAGCATGTTTTTTTGATGTTCAAAGTGAGTTTCAAATAAGTTTTTATTTAAAAGATTCATTTAGAGTTCAACCCGAAAAACTAGTGTTACTAGCTTGAGCTAGGTTCTTGTTTAGTTGATTCCGCTGAAGTCTATTGTGTGTAAGGTGTTCAAAATAAATTTAATGGGTGATTATGAGTTGAATGAATTATTGGGAGTGATAAAATTTCAATTTTAATGAGTGTACAACTAGAACAATAAGTGAAAGATCAATGCGAACTAGCTTAGTTTAACTCTTGTTTTGATTTGTCGTTATGGATGTAGTATTGTATTTGTATATTAATTCTTATTGTGTGATGATGTAGGATGCTTTATGAGGTGAATATGATGATATTTTAATGTTAAAGAGGCTTGGAATTCATGAGAAAGACGCCAAAAGATAAGGGATCAAGAGGGGAGGCTTAACACTTAACCAAATTTTGGAAAGAAACTTCCAGAGTCTTAGGGCAATTTGGAGGTGCAGCCTTTTTTGGAGAGGGGCTAAATCTAGGGTGATGCCCTACCCAGTCCCGGGCTCAATAGCTGAAGGTTTTCTTGTCCAACACAGAATGGGCTTACTCATATACTATAAATACATGTTATATCACATCTTTACATATCTTTTAGCATATGTTGGAGAGGAAAGGGATGATACAACTTCTTCATTAGGTTTTTATTATTTTTATTTAGTTCATTCATGTTTTAGTCATTAATTAGTATTTTGTGATTATGATTATGACTATGTGTGGTTAAACCTCTTTTTCGGGGTTAAAGCCAAAGATATGAGTACTATTATTGTAAATTAAGTTCATTAATTTTGCTTATAATTATTGGTTGTGTGTTCATCTTTGATTTAATTATTTTAAGGATTCGTGACCCTTAGAATATATCAATTGTCTACCTTTTGATCTCAGGAGAGGGAATAGGGGATAGAACATGGAAATGAACAAAGTATGGTTTTTATTCTTTTATAAAATAAAGAATTGAACTTAGCACCTAGGACAGAGATGTACTTACTTGATTCAAATGTAGGATGATAGATTAAATAACCTAATTGGATCATTACATCCCTGCTCAATGATGTAGTTGTAAGGTTCAACTTAGGTAAAGGATTAAAGGTTAGGAAACCATAATCATGCAATTAACCCTACGAATCTACAACCAAGATAAGCGAGTTAATGAATAAAATTCAAGACATTGTATGATTTTTGAAGTTCTTTAACCCGGGTTTTCTCCCATTGGTTGTTTAAAGATCTTTACTTGCTGAATTATTTACTGTACGTACAAATTCCAAAATCTTTTTTTGTTACTCAAACACCAACTAAATCAAAATTGTGAATTAAAATAGAATCGTTGCATAATCAAGTCTCTATAGGATCGATACTTGGCTTCTTGAAGGCCACTTTACTTACACTTGCGTGTGTGCTTGGGCGCTGTCAAGTTTTTGGTGTCGTTGTTGGAGACTTGTATTTTGGCAGTTGTTTATTTTAGTTATACTTTTAGATTTATTTGATATTTTTATGCTTGGTCTTGGGTTTGTTATTGCAAAAAATAGGTTTTTAAGTTGATAAGCTGGCAAGGTATCGGGAGTTGGTAAAACCAAGCCCTGAACCCGAGCAAAACTTTCACCAAAGTAGGAGAGAAGCAATCCTTCTCCCCAGAATTCATTAAATCCAAGAAAACCAAGAGAATACTACTCCAATGGATGAAGAATAAGCAGGCCAAAGGACATTTAGGAAGGTGGCAGTCCCACTTTCGATAAACTTGACTTCCCCAATTTAAAGACCGACAGCTGGGGGGGAATTTTGAGTTAAAACACAATATGGTGAAGCTTCTTATTAACAGTAGAAAGTTTGCAAGTCTTTCACACGAGAATCCACAAGTCCACTTGCAGACCTTTATTGATCTTACTAATACATTCACTCCGACTGGGGTGAGTCCAAATTATGTGAGGCTAACACTGTTTCCCCATTAACTTTTAGGGAAAGATAAAAGGTAGTTGAATGCGGAGCCAGCCAATTCAATTACATCATGGGATGACTTAGCCAAAAAATTCCTCATCAGGTTCTTTCCATTTGGCAAGACTTTAAGACTTTGTAGTGAGATAGTGAACTTCAAACAGAAGCTAGATAAAAATCTATATCATGCTTGGGAACGCTTCAAGGCTCTTATTTAAGATTTTGCACACCACCAACAGTCTAGTGAGGTACTTGCTAACACTTTTGTAGAAGCACTTGATCATAATACAAAGATGTTGCTAGATTCAACAGAAGGTGGTCAAGCGCTGGAGTTGACATATGATGAGTTGTACACATTGTTGAACTGAATAGCACAAGGAAATCTAGAGTGGCACTTAGATTCTAAAAATACAATGAAAAGAATTATATGTGTATTGGAGGTAGAAAAATTCATGGCCTTATCAGCTCAGGTTGCAGCATTGCAGAATATGATCAACACTCAGTTCAGTAGCCTAAAATTGGGAGCTCCACAACCTGCAGCTACAGTCAATACCATCTAACAAGTTGTGGGTTGCTGTGAAGTATGCGGTAATAGTGGTCACTTAGCGGCTATGTGCTTCTAATCCAGAATCAGCAATGTATGTAGGTAATATACAAAGGCCAAATTTTGGTAATGCCTACAACATGAGATGGCAGACTCAATTGTGGATTGCACAACAATAACAACAAATTCAGCAACCACAGGCCCACACGAATAAGTCAACTAGCAATATGGAAGAGATGTTGAAGTAGCTCCTAGCTAGTCAGACACAGTTGACTGCAGACATGAAAAATCAGCAAGCGGCCACGAGAAGTTTAGAGTTGCAGTTAGGGAAATTATCACAAGCAATGAATACTAGGCCATAAGGTGGGTTGCCAGCAGATACAGAAAATCGAAAGAAGGTCATGGAAATAACTTTGATAAGTGGTAAAGCACTTCAAGGAGAACCTCCCAAGGCAACAAAGGAGGTAGATACAGATTTTTCTCCCCAATAGGTTTCTAAAGAAGTTGCTAAAAAATCAATAAAGTCTGAGTACTTGAAAGAAAAAATTATTGCATAAAAAGTGAAGAAAATGTCGCCATTACCCTTCCCTTAGAGGCAGATAAAAGCAAAGGAGGATTCAATGTTCAAAAGGTTCTTTGACACATTTAGGGAGCTTCATATTAATTTTCCTCTTTTAGATGATTTGCAGAGTCTACCCTAGTATCAAAGTATTTGAGGGATGTGGTGGCAAATAAGGTAAAATTGTGGGATGTGGGAGAAGTAACACTCACTGAAGAGTGTAGTGCTGTGATGACACAGAAAATCCCTAAGAAATTGAGAGATCAGGAGAGGTTTCCTATCCCTATTCAAATTGGGAGAAAAGAGGTCCATTCATTGAGTGACTTAGGGGCAAGCATAAATTTGATGCCTCTATCACTGTAAAACATTAGGCTTGGGAGAACCAAAACCGACCACCATGGTGTTGTAGCTGGCAGATGGGATATTTACACATCCCAATGAAAAAATAGAGGACGTCCTCACAAAGGTTGGTAAATTTATTATACTTTCTGGCTTTATTGTTCTTGATTTTAAGGCAGATGAGCAGGTATCAATTATTTTGGGGCATCCATTCTTAGCAACTGGAGGAGCCTTGATTGATGTTAGAGAAGGTATGCTCAAAATGAGGGTAGATGATGAAGAGATGGTATTTGTTTTTTACAAAACACCCATCGTAAATTACCAATATAAAGATTTGTATGTGATCAATGTTGTTGACACCCAATTTTGGCTCTCCATACTTAAAATTAACAAATTTAGGCTTCCTGATTGTTAAATGGTACAAAATATAATTTTTCACATATTTTTTGTAATTTTTAACAAATTATTGATAATCATCATTATTTTAGGATTCTTTATCAATTTTTGTCATATTTTAAATATGCATAATTTAATAATAATTATCCTTATTTTTGTAAATTTTAAAAATTTTATCAGTTTATTATTGTTTTAAATTATTATACAATCATATGCATTCGTACATAGCATAGCACTACAATTTTTTACTGCACACTATAATTTTAATTGATTATAGCATAGTACATTTTTAAAGACAATTTTATTATATTTGTTGTTTGTATTTTTCTGTAATTATATATCGGCATTTATATTTTTATCTGCAAATGTAAGTAGGCTTGATAATTTTAATACACAGAGTAACAAATCAGTCGAGTCAAGATCATGTCAACTTTTTAAAAGATGTCCTTTGAGATGACAGGCTAAGGTTTTTATTCATTGGATTAATAATATTTACACATTGGTTAAAAAGGTGAAAAAAACATTGGCTAATATCTTAAGATTTAAATCATGTGTTAGGGGACAAAAGGGAGTAATATTTTTTTTTGGATAAAAAAAGGTTTCTTTTTTTATTATAAATAATGTTAATGTGGTGGGTTTAAGATATTTTTCATATAAAGAGTATACACACAAAAATATATTCACAAATATATTTGCACACAAATTTTATTTCCCTCTTTCATCACTTTCTCCTTCTTCACTACCACCCACCATCCTACCGACGCCGGAGTCTGGTGAAACCTCCACCCGTCCATCCTCTTCAACGAGTTTCAACCACCAAATCTCATACCCGTGCCGATGAAGTCTCTCCTCCAGCCCAGAACCGCTACCGATGCCCTTCGCCGCCCCCTTTTTCACCCTTTTCTCATCACCAAACAACTCTAATGAACCTTTCCCACCACCACCGCTGCTGTCCCATGTTAATGGAAAAATTTGGTAGGATTTTACGTTGCTCTGGTGAGATCTGTTGAAGCAACGCCACTTTCATTGTTGCCTTGTCTTGTTTTGTTGCTATGTTGCCCATATGAATCTGGCCGGAGTTAAATTTTCCGACATATCTCCATTGAAATCGGCAACTATTTTTTGTTCTTGTATAAATATTTTATATATGTTTGTGCTAATTTTACTGCTCTTGTATGTTTGCTTCTAATTTGTTGGACTGAAATTGGGCAAATTATGTCATTACTTTATTGATTATTGTTGGTTTGGTGGTTTATCACCATTACATTACTTGTTTATTTGGAGCCATTGTTGGATTAATTTTGCACTACCTTGCTGCTATGTGGGACTATCTTTTGCATTGATCGTGGATTTTCATGATAATTGAGTGTTTTCCAGTGAATCCTTTTATTTATCTGGTCACTGCTACTTCACCACTATTTTGGGTGTTTCGTTTGGACATATGTTGTTGTAACTCTTCGAGTCTGTACCCCGAATGTTATACGGTGCTTATAATCCCAAAGAACCACAAGTTAACCCATGACCGGTACCTGCTGCAATAGCTGAATAATAATACTATAAATATGCAGAAATTAGACAAAAACTTGCCATAAGGTTCAATAATGAAATAAAATTGAATACAGTATACCAATACCAAAACTAAAACATCTGTCTGAAAATACTCTAGTCTGAAAAGTCTCTAAACTGTCTGAAATATAGAGTAGATGGGACAAGTCCTCAACTAACTCCGACTACTGAAATAAACTAAAATGCTGAAATAATAATCATTTCCTCAAAATATGAGTTCTCACCACTAACTCTAAATGCTGAAGATCTGAACTGCTAAGGGTGCTCGGGAGCTTGTCCATCTGAACCTATGATATAAAACATCATAGTGCAGGAGAAAAGTATGCGTCAGTACTTTGAATATACTGGTATATTAAGTGAGGTAGGCTGGAATGCATGGATTCATATTCATGAATAATACTGACTGAATGATATGAATATAACTGAGTGAGAGTACATGATGGATACGTAAACTATAACTGAGATCGTGATAACACTGAATACTGAGTATGAATACTGATTAAATGATATCTAAGTATAGTGATATTGAATTACTGATAACTGAATGAATATATCTAACAGTCCTAATTCTATGGAACTATACTGAGTTTCATACTGAACTAAGTGACTGTGTCTGACAGTCCTAAATCTGTAGAATTGGACTGAGTTCTATATTGAGACTGAATCTGAAATTGAGACTGAGGGAGATATTATCTAACTGCCATGCCACTTTCTGAATAGATTGAGATCCAACCTGTAACTCCAGTTAGAAGGGTGTCAGTACCATACCACGGCTAATGAAAAGTTGAGTCACCCTCATCTGGCAGGTGCTTTGAACTAGATCGGTGGTACCCTCAACTGGCAGGTAGATCACCTCATCAACCCTCAACTGACAGGTTGTTGTCTTAACCTATGCTGGCTACATAGTTCTGAAACACAAGGACTACTTCTAATTCTCACACCCTCTATTGGCAGGTGAGTCCCCATCCTTGGGTTCACTCGGTGCTAAATCCTACTCCTAACTAAATAAAACTGGACTGATTTCTAAAATATTCTAAGCTGTATTGAACTTCTAATAAACATATGGTTCAACTGAACTGAGTTCACTGAGTTCCGTTGACTGACAGAATACTACTGAATTTTGTTAACTGACTAAATTTACTGAGGTCTGAACTGAATACTGAACTGGATTGGACTAATACTGAGTCTACTAATCGTGACATGACTGACACTATCCTAAGACTAACTATGGCTCTAGGTAATCAGCTAAATTATTGGGTATTTAATACCCCCAGGACTCGATAGCATAAATTATAAGAAATAGCTCAATCTTGAAACATGATAAATAACTACTTGATCATCATTCATTCATTGAGATATTTTATCAAACACTTGCATGAAATTAACTTGAATACATGCTAACATGATATAATTTCATTAGTTACTTCTCATGAACAACTCATCAAACACATTGTAAATGCACATAGTACTAATTAATATATGAGCACCACAATTTCAAGGATTTAACATGATTTCACATGATACATACATAATAGTTGTTTATACATAAATCTTGCACTTAATCATGGAATAGAAATACAATCAACATTATAATCATGAATACATTTGAATCCAAATCAAGGAAAGTATAAAATCAAGCTACTTGAAATTTAAAAGAGTTTCTTGGACTCCAAGGGTGGAAGAAACCCTTCGATGAACACTTGACATACCTTGGTTGCTAAATTCCTGAAGATTAATGGTGGAATCTTGAGCCTTGAATTTGAAATTTAATCTCCTAGAGTTTTTGTTCCTGAGTATTTTGAGAAAGAATGAATATAATTTGCTAATTGAGGGCTAAATCTCATGTTATAGGGGCTGAAGGACAGGGAAAAAGACACAATTACCCCCAAAGACGTGCCTTTTAATGACTAAAAATTGAACCACTGACATGAAGACCGACGCGCCACGTCATTGGCATCGATGCGATGGCCAAATTACCGCGTCGAGTCCGCATCGATTCACTAAAAATTGCCACTTGGAGCCAAGAAAAATATTGATTGATGAGATGGCCGACGCAATGCACCGAGATCGCGTCTATACACTATTTTGAATTCCCAAATGTGGTTCAAACGAGGTTCAAAAAATATGAAACTCATCGAGAAACACCTACTGACATTCTTGATCATGAATTATCCTAAAGATTGATATTTTAAGGTCATAGAGGTCGTGAAATAGAGTTACCAACTTACAAAGGCCAAAATGACACTAAGTTTGAATACTTAGCTAAAAATTTTTAAGTTGGGACCCCTTAGTAAGCTCGAAAGATTGAGTTAAGCTTAGGATTTTGTAGGGTCTTATAATATCTCTCCTTTGGGAACATTCATCCTCGAATGAGACTGACTGAGCTGAGAATACTGATAGAATAGATTTAGAAATTGGATATGCACAACTGAAGCATGATTTAATGACTGAGATTACTGATATACTGAATTATCATACTGAACATGTATATCTGATACATACGTACATGGATGAACATGATTCATGAATGCATGATTGAGATTTGCTAATAACTTGAGCTTATATACTGGGCATGCATGTCTGATGCATAAGTACATGACTAAACTGATTCATGATTGCATGACTGAGTATACAATGTTAATTAATACTAAGTTTGTAGCTATATCTGAACATGATACTGAGTAAATTCAAAGAAAATCTATTACCTTGGGCTAAGTCTGACTATGTGGAGAAGAGGTGAGGATACTTTGTCCGTATTTCTTCTTCTGCTTCCCAAGTAGCTCCCTCAATGGAGTGATTTTGCCAAAGAACTTTGACTAGAGGAACTTGCTTGTTCCTCAGTCTGTGAATCTAATAATCAAGGATTTCGATTGAAATCTCTTTATAAGAGAGGCTATTCTGAATATCTATGCCCTCTATAGGGACTATGACTGTTAGGTCACCTATGTATTTTTTAAGCAAGGAGACATGGAACACTGGGTGCACTGAAGCTAAGTCTGAAGGCAACTCAAGTTCGTAAGCTACCTTTCCAAAATAGCTGAGAATTTGGTAAGGACCGATATATCGGGGACTAAGTTTCCCCTTCTTGCCAAGCCTCTTCAGTCCTTTCATATGAGAGATTTTCAAATACATAAAATCACCAATCTCAAACTCGAGATCCTTTCTACGTACATCTGCGTACGATTTCTGTCGGCTCTGAGCTATCTTAAGCCTTTCCCTGATCAACTGAACTTTCTCCAAGGTATCAAATACCAAGTCAGGACCTACCACTATGGCCTCACCCACTTCAAACCAACCAATGGGAGATCTAAACCTCCTCCTATAAAGTACCTTAAACAGAGCCATCTGAATGCTGGGATGATAGCTATTTTTATATGCGAATTCAATCAAAGGCAAGTGGTCATCCCAACTACCTTTAAAGTCTATCGCATATACTCGCAGCATATCTTCTAAAGTCTAAATAGTCCTTTCTACTTGACCATCTGTCTTAGGATGAAAGGTTGTACTAAGGTGAACTCGGGTACCAAGACCCTTTTGGAATGCCTTCCAGAAACGAGAGGTGAACTGGGTACCTCTATCTGAGATAATGGACAAAGAAACACCGTGCAATCTAACCAACTCCTTGATATAGAGTTTGGCATAATCCTCAGCTGAATAAGAGGTATGGACAGGTAGGAAATGAGCTGATTTGGTAATCCTGTCTATGATGACCCAAACTGAATCATCCTGGCAATAATTATGAGGCAAACCCATCACAAAGTCTATTTTCACTTCTTCCCACTTCCATATGGGAATACTAAACTCCTGCATGGACCCACTTGGCTTCTGATGCTTGATTTTAACTTGCTGATATGTTAAGCACTTAGCCACATACTCTGTAATGTCTCTCTTCATCACACACCACCAATAGATCTCCCATAAATCATGATACATCTTATTGTCCCCTGGATAAATAGAGTAGCGTGCACCATGCGCTTCTTCAAGAATTTACTGCCTCAAGTCATCTACACCTAGAATACATATCCGACCCTGGCAGCACAACACCCTATCTCCTCCTTAGGGATAAACCTCTGATTTCTGATCTCTGACTGATTCCTTTAACTTGACTAGACTGGGATCCCTATCCTTCTTTTCCTTCACCTCAAAAACTAGGGATGATTCTGAACTACTTTGTACCCATACACAACCTTCTGTTGAATCGACTAAGCAAATACCTAGTCGGGAAAGCTGATGAACTTCTTGATCTAACTTCTTCTTACCATCCTCCACATGAGAAACACTACTCATAGACATCCTATTGAGAGAATAATCCACTACATTGGCTTTACCAAGATAATATAGGCACTCATGTCGTAGTCTTTCAACAACTCCAACCACCTTCTCTGATGGAGGTTTAATTTTTTCTGAGAGAAGAGATAATGTAGACTCTTATGGTTTGCGAAAACATCATCGTGCACACCATATAAATAGTTCCTCCAAATCTTTAAGGCAAACACTACTGCTGCTAACTCAAGATTATGAGTAGGATAGTTCTTTTCATGGGGACCTTACCTCTTTGTATTAAAACACACCTCAAACCAACTCTGGAGGCATCATAATATACCAAAAATCTATCTGAACCATCTGTTAGGGTCAAAACTGAAGTTGTAGTGAGTCGAGTCTTCAACTCTTGAAAAATCTTCTCACAAGAATCTGACCACTGAAATTTGACTTTCTTCTGAGTCAATCTGGACATAGGGGATGCAATAGATAAAAATCCCTCAACAAAATATCGGTAATAGCCAGCCAAGCCTAAGAAACTCCTGATATCTAATGGAGATATGATTCTAGTCCAGTTTCCACTGCTTGGGTCTTTTGAGGATCAACTCTAATGCCATCACCCAAAATGATATGGCTAAAGAAGGCTACTGACCTTAGCCAAAATTTGCACTTATTGAATTTGGTAAATAGCTGATGGTTTTTGAGAGTCTGCAACACTTTCTGAGATGGTCTACATGATCATGCTCACTGTGGGAGTAAACAAGAATGTCATCTATAATATCTAAGTACTTCTTGAACACATGGTTCATCAAGTCCATGAAGGTTTCTGGGGAATTGGTAAGTCCAAAGGACATGACTAAGAATTTGAAGTGACCATACCGAGATCTGAAGTTTATTTTTGGGATGTCATATTCTCCAACTTTGAGCTGATAATAGCCTAATCTGAGGTCTATCTTAGAAAAGTAATTAGCACCCTGAAGTTGGTCAAACAATTCATTTATTTTGGGAAGTGAATACTTATTCTTGACCGTGACTTTATTTAGCTGACGATAATCAATACACATTCTAAGAGAACCATATTTCTTATGCACGAATAAAATTAGTGCACCCCATGGGGACACACTGGATCTGATGAATCCCTTATCTTAGAAATCCTTCAACTATTCTTTTAACTCCCTGAGTTCTGTTGGTCCATTTTGTATGGAGGAATAGATATGGGATGAGTATCTGGAAGAAGGTCTATTACGAAGTTGGTTTCCCTTTCTAGAGAAAATCTGGGAAGATCTTCAGGAAATACATTAGGAAATTCACATGCCACAGACACTGATTCAAGAGAAGGGGTTTTTGAACTAGAGTCCTGGACTTGAATGAGATGGTAGACACATCCCTTAGATATCATTTTTCTCGCCTAAGTGATGACCCCTAAGTACTGAAGTACTACCCCTCCACTCAAGGATGAGTTCATTCAAAAACTGAAATTGGACAATTCTATTTTTATAGTCGACTTAGGCATAGCAAGAATCAAGAAAATCCATATCGAGAATGATATCAAAATCAATCATCTCTAATTTGACTAAGTCTGCTGAAGTGACTTTCTGAGATATCATAACCGACAGTTTGATACGGGAGTACCAAGCTGTCCAATAAGTTCTACAAGCTATCCAACAAGTTCACGACCATTTACACGTAGCCAAGCTCGGGAGTTACAATAACTCCAAGGTATGTTCATGCAAATGGCCGTGTATGAGTTGATACTTGAGCCTTCCAATGGATTAAATGTTTTTAAGTGTGAAGAGGAGCCTTGACGTGTAATAAACTTACACTCCAAGGCCACCCTTTGGAAAGGGTAGGATGGTCATTTGTTATCTCACTTTGTGGACTAATATAAATAGATAGTGTTAGGGTTATTTTTGAGTTAGCTCATTCATATTTTGGAAGACAACAAACACTTTGTAATATTTTGTAACTTCTCTCTTCCATTGGAGAAGCCCCAATTCCGAAAACTAACTAGTAGAGTGATACTAGTGTTGTCTCTTGGCTAGAAACTAGGGTTTTAGGGTTCTATGAGTTCCTATTAGTCCAAGTAAGAGATTGGTATTAATATTCATTAATCTTAGGGTCCTTTCTCTTTTTAGGGTTCTTAGATCATTGAATATTATGTCTCAAGTTACTATCCCTCTTATAATCTTATTAATCTTATGTTGTTATAATCTTGAAGTCTAGTGAATCCGTGTGAGGATCTTTCGATTCACCAGAATTATTATTGACTTTCTTGTTCTTGTTTTTAATATCATATTCTTATTCTAAAAATGTGACTCTTGAAGACTAGTGAAGTCGTGTGTGGCCTATTTTGATTCACTAGCACTTGTTGTTCATCTTGTTGTTCTTGTTGTTGTTTGTTTCTTGTGTTGTGAACTTGGGCTCGTATCATTTGGTATCAAAGCTTGTAGTTGATTTTGTTTCAACAAAATCAATCTTGGGTATGGTAGTTGAAAAATACCCAAAAATAAATAAATAACAAATAAATAAATAAAGTTGCTGAAATCTAAAAATTCTAGAAAAAAAGAGAAATCTGTCCATCTTGTTCTTGGCCAAAAAATTGTGTTGTGCTGTTGTCTTGGACGAGATTGGTGTTTGTGTGTTTAGATCTAGATGTTCTTTTGTTTGTCTAGTTCGTTTCTTGTGTTGATTTCTGTCTCATCAACACAAAAGGTGTCTAAAGCTAAGTTGAGCTTAACATATTGACATTGCTATTATGGAATTGAAGTGGTAGTATGATGAAATTGAAGTAGGCTGAGTTTGTGTGTTGTTGCTTGACTTTAAAGTGGGCTATTATTGGTGAATTGTGGTTGTTTTCTTGAAGTATTGTTGTGCTGATCATCTTGATCTTCTCATCATCTCATATCTTGACCACTATAAAGACTAAAATAGATCTTAAAGGGTTGTAAGAGAATGTTGTAAAGTTGTTTGTGAAAAGATTTACCAACATCACTTCCTTGACTTAATAACCACTTTCCCTTAAAACAAGGAGCCTTGTCTTGTGGAACTATTAAAGTCAAGCCCCATCTTTTTTAGTTGGAAAAATTTTAAAAGTTACAAGACTTTACTTCCCCTCCAAAAACAAAGTCATCCGTTACAAAATTGTGAAGATTAAGGCTTCAAGTTGTTGAACAAAATGTATGGACCCGTCACCAATTCCATGCATCCACATCACCTTAATCACCGTTCACGTCATTAATTAAGCTCAATTTTGATATTCTAGTTTCTAATTATTGATTCTTAGTTTCTTCTAATTGACTCGAGAACTAATTATCAAGCTAGTACATTCCTACTAGGTTGTCAGTTAGTCCTTTTAAGCCTTGTATACGTGTCATCTTTTATTTGTGTACTTTTGTCGTTTGAATACGTTGTAACTCCTTGACTCTAGTCTGACAAGAATTCTTTGAGTTTCAAACTAGAATCTACTCTGGAAAAGAATATACTCAAACCTTAAGGATTCATAGGTTACTAGCCAATCTACAACACTTTTAGAGCTCGAATGTGAGTGATCCGAGAGTGTGTGAGTGAGGAGAGGTTTTAAACTAAGATGTTTGTTGATTGTGTAGGTGATACCTTAACAATGGATGGAACCACATCTCAAACCATGGATTCTAATGAAATGGAGAATATGAGGGTCACTCTTGAGGCTATGACCCGAGATCTTGAAAGGTTGAGTACGGAAGTTGGAGCCATAAAGGGAGGAGTGACAACTATTAGTGGGAGGTTAGAACAAGTAGAGTGTCAAAGGAACTATCGTCCTTCTACTCCTCGACAGGTTTCATCAAGTGGACATGATAGAAATTCCTCCGCCACTGTTACTCCCGAAACATGGCCACAATTGCCAAATCCTTCACTATCTCCACTAAATGTCGCAAGCCAAACCACTCATAACCCCCTAAACCGAGACTCCAATAGAACAACCCATTCCCAAACTCTTCAAGTTATGCAAGAGGGACTCGAATGTTAAAAGACTCCACAAAATCCGAACCCTTACTTCCAAGCTCCACTAAACCAAAGACCACCATCTCCATAAAATCCAATCCCTCCAAATCAAGTTCCAAGGGGAAACCAACACCAACAGAGAGACGTAGGCATCAATACCATCAAATTAAGCGTACCTATCTTTAAGGGTAAAAGTGACCCTGAGGTGTATCTTGCTTGGGAGTCAGCATGTGATAAAGTGTTTCAAGAGAATGATATATCGGAGGAGAACAAGAGTTGTTATGCCATAGCTCACTTTGAAGGCTATGCTAACACATGGTGGGAATATGTCAAATGGTTTGGTAATGAGTTGATTGATGGACAACAACCACCATGGTTTCGGTTGAGGTATCTAATGAGGAAATAGTATCTTCCTAAAAGTTATCGTCATAAGTTTTTTGCTAGGTTGTACAATTTGTGACAAGGGAATCGAAGTGTGATGGTATATTATGATGAGTTTCAACAACTCATGTTGAAGATTGATCATCATGGAGAAAACATTAGCCATGACATCATTCGATTTAAGTGTAGGTTGAACAAAGATATCTCCACTCATTTGATGCTTTACAAGTTTGATACCATTGAAGGAATTTTTCAAGCGGCTCTTGAGATTGAAAGGGAGCTTAAAGAGAGGTTGTCGTTCAAGACAAAGGGACCATCAACCTCGGGTTGGCCAAAGAGCAAAGATATGATTCAACCATCTTTGAGTTGGCCCAAAAACAAGGATCAACCCACCACTATAAGGTTGCCCGAGTCTAAAACAATCCAAATTATCTCCTCGGCAAGAAGCTCACAAGTATCCTAATCCTAAAGGGTTCCAATGTTTCAAGTACCAAGGTTGGATACATAAAGCCAATGAATGTCCAAACCAAAACAATGTGATCCTAAGGGAAGGTATATTGTATTACCTTAGTTAGAAAGTGGGTCTTGAAAAAGAAGAGAATGAGGCCGAGCCTCGAGATGGGGAGGAACCTGAAAATGAACCAGATAATGATGATGATGATTGTGAGAATGCTTATCCATAAGAAGGGATTGCGTGGTTCTGAACTTTGTAGTGAGGTGTACCATGATTAGTAAGGTGATAGATGATCCTAGCCAATGGGAGAATCTATTCCATACTAAATGCCTTATAAAGGTAAGTCTGTGCACTTTGGTGATAGATAGTGGTAGTTGTGCAAATGTTGTTAGTGTTGCTATGGTGAACTTCTTGAAATTGCCAACTACATTTCATACTATCCCTTACAAGTTACAATGGCTGAATGAATGTGGTGAATTATAAGTCATGAGGCAATGTGTGATACGGTTTAAGGTAGGAAACTACCACGACGAAGTGCTTTGTGACACAATACCAATGCAAGCATGTCACTTATTGTTAGGTAGACCTTGGCAATATGATAGGTCTACCAAGTATGATGGAAGGTATAATCGATATACACTTAGGAAGGATGGCCGAAAGGTCACACTTCATCTATTTTTGCCTTTATAAGTGAACGATTATGAAGATGTTTTTTTCCAAAGAACTTCCACAAGGGATGCCCTCACTTCGGGGAATTGATCACCAAATAGATTTTGTGTCGAGATCATAATTGTCCAACAAACTGGCTTATAGGAGCAACCCAATGGATACCAAGGAATTGCAACACCAAGATGAGAAAATCCTCAACAAAGGGTATAACAAAGAGAGTATGAGCCCTTGTGCGGTCCCAGTTCTACTAGTTCCCAAGAAAGATGGTACTTGGCGCATGTGCGTTGATTCTCGAGCCATCAACAAGATAATGGTAAAATATCATTACCCTATTCCTAGGCTAGATGATATGCTTGATGAATTGAGTGGTTCGTGTTTGTTTTCTAAAATTGATTTGAGGAGTGGCTATCACCGAATACGTATGCAGTCGGGCAATGAATAGAAAACCACCTTCAAGACCAAATTCGGTCTCTATGAATGGATGGTTATGCCATTTGGCCTAACAAACACTCAAATTACTTTCATGAGGCTAATGAATCATCTGATGAAACCTTTTATCGGAAGGTTTGTTGTTCTCTACTTTGATGATGTGTTGGTGTATAGTAGGTCCTTATATGAGCATGTAAAATATTTACAATGTTTGTTTGATGTCCTCCGAAAGGAGAAGTTATATGCTAATTTAGAAAAGTGTTATTTTGTTGGCCAAGAAGTTGTATTTCTCCATTTTGTGATGAGTTCAAGACGGGTCAAAGTGGATGAATCTAAGATTGATGCTATCAAAAATTGGCCAACTCCCAAAACCATAGGTGAAGTGAGGAGCTTCCACGGGTTGGCTAGTTTTTATAGATGTTTTGTCAAAGGATTTAGCACCATTGCCGCCCCCTTGACCGAAGTGATTAAAACGGATCGGCCTTTCAAGTGGGGCTATGAACAAGCTAAGGCCTTCAAGGACTTGAAAGTTATGCTCATCTCGGGCCCTTTGTTATAATTGACAAATTTTGACAAGACTTTTGAGGTTGAATGTGATTCTATCGAAGTTGGTATAAGCGCATTTTTAATACAGGAATTGAAGCCTATTGTCTACTTTAGTGAAAAGCTCAAAAGAGCAATGCTAAATTACTCTATGTACGATTTAGAGTTGTATTCCTTGATTAGAGCCTTAGCCACTTGGCAACATTATTTATGGCCTAAAGAATTCGTGATCCGAACGAACCATGAGTCCTTGAAGCTTCTTCGGGCACAAGATAAACTTATCAAATGGCATGCCAAGTGGATTGAGTTTCTTGAATCTTTCTCTTATGTTATTCATTACAAGAAGGGTACGGACAATGTGTTTGCCGATTCTTTGTCTTAAAAACACGTTCTTGTATCTACTTTATCTTCAAAATTGATGGGTTTTGAGATCTTACAGGAATTGTATCCCAAGGACCCTCACTTTTATCCTATCTATAGGGAATTCAAAGAATGGGGTAGGGACAAGTGGGATTCAGCTAGAGGTTCAAATCCCTATGCCAAGTTCGATGGTTACTTATTTAAAGGTAGGCAATTGTGTGTACCCTCTAGCTCTTGGATAGAGATTTTTGTTAGGGAAGCATACAATGGCAGTCTAATAGGTCACTTTGGGGTCGAAAAGACCCTCAGAATATTGGAGGAGCAATTTTATTGGACAAAAATGCACAAGGATATGTCTAGGATTTACGGCCAATGTGTAGATTACAAAGGATCCAAACCTCAGCTCCAACCTCATGGTTTGTACACCCCACTACCCACCCATTTAAATCCTTGGTTTGATATATCTATGGATTTTGTGTTAGGGTTACTAAGGACTAGAAGAGGTCGGGATAGTATCTTTGTTATAGTTGATCAGTTTTCTAAGATGGCACACTTTATTCCATGCTCTAAATGTAATGATGCACCTAGTGTCACCTCTTTGTTTATTGATAATATTTTCAAGTTGCATGGTGTTCTGAGCACTATTGTGAGTGATAGGAACTCTAAGTTCCTAAGTCACTTTTTGAAGTCGATGTGGGGTAGGCTTGGTACCAAGTTATTGTTCTCCACTTTTTGCCATCCACAAACCGATGGTCAATCGGAAGTAGTAAATAGGACTTTGGGTGCTATGCTACATTCCATGATTAAGGAAAAATTGATTTCTTGGGAGGAACACCTACCATTGATTGAGTTTGCCTATAATCGTGTCATACACTCAAGTACGAGAATGACTCCCTTTGAGTGTGTATCCGGCCTCAACCCTCTTACCCCTTTGGATTTAACTCCTTTGCCAAGTGATGTTATGATTATCCTAGAAGGAAGAAAGCGGGCAGATTTTATGAAAAAGTTGCATGAGAGGGTGCGGCTTCGACTTGAGAAGAAAAATCAAGAGATTGTAAAGCGGGCAAACAAAGGAAGAAAGAAACTCATTCTTGAACCAGGAGATTGGGTGTGGGTGCACCTTAGGAAGGGTCGATTTCCATATCAAAGGAAGACCAAATTGATGCCAAGGGGTGATGGTCCATTCCAAGTACTTGAAATAATCAATGATAATGCCTACAAGATTGACCTTCCCCCGAAATACCAAGTGCACAACACTTTCAACGTGTGTGATCTTTCTTTAGTGGATGCGGTTGAGGATGACCAAATGTTGAATTTGAGGTCAAATTCCTCTTAAGATGGAGAGGATGATACGGGTGTACCATGCTGTCCAACAAGTTCACGACCATTCACACGTAGCCAAGCTCGGGAGTTACAAACACTCCAAGCTATGTTCACGCAAATGGCCGTGTGTGAGTTGGTACTTGAGACTTCCAATGGATTAAATGTTTTTAAGTGTGAAGAGGATACTTGAAGTGTAATAAACTTACACTCCAAGTCCAACCCTTGCCAAGGGTAGGATGGTCATTTGTTATCTCACTTTGTGGACTAATATAAATAGATAGTGTTAGGGTTATTTTTGAGTTATCTCATTCATATTTTGGAAGACAACAAACACTTTGTAATATTTTGGAACCTCTCTCTTCCATTGGAGAAGCCCCAATTCCAAAAACTCACTAGTAGAGTGATACTAGTGTTGTCTCTTGGCTAAAAACTAGGGTCTTGGGGTTCTTTGAGTTCCTCTTTGTCCAAGTAAGAGCTTGGTATTAATATTCATTAATCTTAGGGTCCTTTCTCTTGTTAGGGTTCTTAGATCATTGAATATTGTGTGTCAAGTTATTATCCCTCTTGTAATCTTGTTAATCTTCTGTCGTTGGAATCTTGAAGTCTAGTGAAGCCGTGTGAGGATCTTTCAATTCATTAGTATTATGATTGACTTTCTTGTTCTTGTTGTTAATATCATCTTCTTAATCTAAAAACGTGACTTGTTGTTCATCTTGTTCTTCTTGTTGTTGTTTGTTTATTGTGTTGTGAACTTAGGCTCATATCACAGTTCCTGTATACCCATCGAGCTATGATATATTTACCCACTTGGGTAGAGACTGAGAAAGGCTCTGCTAGAATTTTGGGACTGGCTCTGAAATCAACGGCTATATATAGAGTAACAAAGGACAACGAAGCTCCTGGATCGACCAAAGCATAAACATGTAAAATGGAAAACTTATAATGTACCAGCGACTACATCAGGAGAACTTTCCTGATCCTGTCGGGACTAAAGAGCATAGAGTCTGTTTGAGCGCTGCCCACTGGTGGTACTGGAAGCGGCACCCTATTGATTCGGGCGACCGAAATGAGCTGGGTGATAGTTATACTGACCCTGAGAACCTGAGTAGGGATGATCTCTAACTTTGCGTCCTGGCTTGCCATACCCGAAACACACATCGCTGCTCGCTTTGTAGATACCCTAGTGATTTCTGACAATGAAGATTGGTTTGGGCGCTGCTGACACTACCCTGGGGTTTAGGTCCTGACGTCCTATCTTTGAATTTTTGCACTGGAGAACTGGCTGAGGACGGAGCTGGAATTGAGGATTTCAGGAGGAATTAAGAACGATTCCCACCCTCTGACTTAGGCTTGAAACTACCCATTCTTGCTCTTTTGTTCGCTCTCTCCTTCTCCCTATTCTTAGCCTCCTCTATCTGCTGAGCATGGACCATGAGCCTGTATATGTCCATATCCTTAATCAACATTACGGTATTACACTCCTTGACCACACTATTAGCCACACCAGACACATACTTACTCATCCTGGATCTACTATCTGCCACCACATGAGGAGCATATCAGGCTGCTTGAGTAAACTTGAGAGAATACTCTTTCACTGTCATGTTGCCCTACTTCAGATATATAAACTCCAAAACCATTACTTTCCTCAACTCCAATGGGAAGAACCTATCCAGAAAAATAGTGGCAAACTTCTCCCATTCTATGGACCCTACATCTGCGGACCATTATGATTTCCACTATTTGAACCATGAGTGGGACACATCCTGTAACTTATATGTGGCTAACTCAGCACTCTCAACAGCAGTCACCCCCATAATATCTGTAACTTTCTGCACCTAATCAAGAAACTCCTGAGGGTCCTCATCTGACTTAGACCCAGTAAAAGATGGAGGGTTCATTCGGGTGAAATCCCGAATCCTAGCAGCAGTAGTGTCTGTGACTGGGTTGGCCAGAATAGTAGCTGGATGTTTATTTTGGGCTGCCACAGAATGAGCTATGGTGGTAAAAGCTACTCTGAACTCAGCATGGAAGACGTGTTCGTCCAGAGGATCTGGTTAGACAAGCTGGGGTTTTGGTTGGTCTCTCGTTCCTCTTCCCTTAGTCCTCCTTGGAGGCATATTCTATAAATGGAAGAGAAATTTGGATTAGACAGGGATTTTAACTGGAGCTCATGCTCACTCGCACAACATAAATACTGAAAGAAGGGAAACTTTTCCTAAAACACCTCGCAGCCTCCTGTCCATAAGTGTGGCGCGCTACACACCCATGCATAAGATTCTACCAGATGCGGATTTCATACTTTCTAGGACTCTGTTGAACCTTAGGCTCTGATACCAAGTTTGTAACGCCCCAAGTCTGTACCCTAAATGCTACACGGTGCTCATAATCTCGAAGGACCATAAGCTAACCCATGACTAGTACCTTCTGCAATAGCTGAATAATAATACTGTAAATATGCGAAAATTAGGATAAAACTTGCCATAAGGCTTTATACCAAAATAAAATTGAATATAGTATAGCAATACCAAAACTGAAATATCTATCTGAAAATACTTTAGTTTGAAAATCCTCTAAACTATCTAAAATGTGGAATTGATGGGACAAGTCCCCAACTAACTCCTACTACTGAAATAAACTAAAATTCTAAAATAATAATCATGTCCTCAAACTATGAGGACTCACCAATAACTCTGATTGCAGAAGATCTAAACTACTAAGGGTGCTCGAGAGCCCGTGCGTCTAAACCTATGATATAAAACATCATAGCACAAAAGAAAAGTATGTGTCAGTACTTTGAATGTATTGGTATGCTAAGTAAGGTAGGATGAAATGCATGGGTTCATATGCATAAACAATACTGGCTGAATGACATGAATGTAACTGAGTGAGAGTACATGTATAGATACGTAAACTATAACTGAGATCGTGATAACACTGAATACTGAGTCTGAATACTGATTAATTGATATCTGAGTATACCGATACCGAATTAATGATAGCTGAATGACTGTATCTGATAGTCCTGATTCTATGGAACTATACTGAGTTTTATACTTAGCTGAGTGACTATGTCTGACAGTCCTGAATCTGTAAAACTGAACTGAGTTCTATACTGAAACTGAATCTAAAACTGAGACTATGAGAGATAATCATCTAACCAATATGCCCCTTTCTGAATAGATTGGGGTCCAACCTATAACCCCAGTTGGAAGGGTGTTAGTATCATGCCACGGGTAAAGACAAGCTGAGTCACCCTCATCTGGCAGGTGCTCTGAATGAAATCGTTGGTACCCTCAACTGGTAGGTAGATCACCTCATCAACCTTCAACTGATAGGTTGATGTGTCAACCTACGCTGGCTACATAGTTCTGGAATACAAGGACTACTTCTAAGGCTCACACACTCTACTGGCAGGTGAATCCCTATCCTTGGGTTCACTCGGTGATGAATCCTACTCCCAACAACATAGACACTGGACTGATTTCTAAACTCTTCTAAGATGGACTAAACTGCTACTAATTATACTATTCAACTGAACTGTACTAAGTTCACTGAGTATCGTTGACTGACGGAATACTACTGAATTCTATTAACTAACTGAATTTATTGAGGTCTAAACTGAATACTTTACTGGACTAGACTGATACTAAGTCTACTAATCGTGATATGACTAACACTATCCTGAGACTGACCATGGCTCAAGGTAATCAGCTAAATCATATATTAAATACCCCCAGGACTCGATAGCATAAATTATAAGACATGGCACAATCTTAAAATATGATAAATAACTACTTGATCATCATTCAATCATTGGGACATTCTATCAAACACTTGAGTCCATAACGTCATTCTCATTTTGACCTTAGGTAAAAATTAGGTATGAAAGTTTGATGACTCTACTGGGGAGTCAAGGTTCTAACCATTACAGATTTAGGTAATTAATTACGTTTTTCTACATTGTTATTTGTTTCATACTAATTGTCTTGATTTATCATGTTTATATGGCTTAAATTATTTATTTTTTATTATTTTATAGATTATTTTTTATCGCTTTATATAAATTGTCATTCTGTTCATATTTCCTCCATTTTAGAAAACTGACACTCACACATATTGTACACATGGATTGTACATTATACTTTCCTAAAATTCTTTCAAATCACCTTATTTTAGAGAGTCGGCGCATACATGGGGTAACCGTAAATTTTACTATTGTGGGACCAAGTGCCTTCTTATATAAAAAATTTAAGTCCGTGTGTACCCACTCTTATTTAACATAGGATATAGCTAAAATAACACCTCTTTAGGTGCACGCATCATTAGACAGCTCTATGTCTGAAGGGTTCACGATCCAAGTGACACAGTATTATAGTCTTTGTACATATTTGGAGGATTATTATGCTTGTACATATTTATTTGCTCTAAGTTGGTTATACTTTAGTAAAAAAGGTGTAATATAACTTTTGTTTTGTATAGTGGATCAGTTAAAAGATACACCTTAGCAATGTTGTCGATAGCTGCGTATAGGTTTGAACTACGTTTTGACCTAATTCTTGTCCTAACAAGATATGTAGGCAACCCTACATTAGGGTTTGGTCTCTTCACTGTCTCAAAATAATTTCTCTAGTATACAATACAGGGGTAAATTTTTTGGAATATTTCAAAGACTCTCTATAATGGCTTTCAAGAGTGCAAATTAATAACTCGCAAATCCAAATCTTAATTACATTAGTGCCTAGCCGGCCTACCTTTAGATCCTCACCTGATTTTCGTAAAAGAATACCTAGCTTCTTCTTTCGAACATCGCAGACTATTAAATTTATGGCGTATCGATCCTCACTTTCAAAAGCAAAGGTTCAATATTTTTCAGTTATAATAATCTTGCCAACTGTGGTGGAATAATGCCATAACTCATTCAATATATGACTTTTTCAATCTTGTCAACATATTGAAGTTTTTGACATCCTTTAGATCGTCTGATCAAAATAATTTTGATGCTACAAGCTGTTCTTTCCTGACAGTCTTTCATATGATTTTCAAGGATGACCATCATTTTTTATTTACAATCATACATGTTACATATAAATTCACAAATTTGTCTGAACTACGCAGACCTGATTCCTGCTTTCACAAGATACGTAGGTAACCCTCATTTGGGTCCGGTCCCATTCTTTTTATAAAAAATAAAATAAAATTTTGACTTGGTTGGTATCAATACAGTTAGGAGTGTGCATGAGAAAGAGCAAATTGGTATGATGGAAGAAACCGACTTTATGGTGAACTATAGGTTCTTTTGGTACCTTTTATCACACTTGAGTAATGCTTGAAAAAATTCTCTTGCATACATTTAAGAAAAGAACGAAGTCAACCTCATTGTTTCATGTGCATGTGTGGTGAGCTTTATTTTAATTCATTGCAATGCATGGGTGATCTAGAACTTGACCTAAATGTCTGTTGAGGCAAAATTTTGAGTTACACTTGATTTAGGAAAGGGTCGTAGGCCTTCTTTGACCTGAGTGTGCCTTCCACAACCCACCAAATAACATTAATTCATAGCATTCCCTCTTTTGAACCTAAAACATTTTCTTTGGACAACGCATCTGAGCCTATACCTTTTTGAGTTCTTCATGCACTATTCCTCTCTTGGCCTTACCTCCTTGAGCGCACTAAATACATACGAATCGCGAATGAAGATTCAAGATTAAAAACACAAAATTCAAAGGATATATTATCCCAGACGAACAAAAATTAAAACACGACTTCAAAAGGAGTAAAAACCCCCACAAAAGAAAGAGAACAACAAAAACAAAAAAAATATATAGTTTCTTAAAAAAAGAGAAAAAATTCCAACATAAGATTCAAAAGAAGTCGAAGCAAATATAAAACGAGGGACAACGCATCACGACAAAGTAGATCATGCATCAAAGAACAACAAATATTGAAAGCACAAAATACAGTGCAATGCTCATTGAGAAATTAGTCACTTTAATCTTAAATATCATCCAACCAGTCTCCAAGCCTACATTACAAGCCGATAGTAAGTCCTACGAGATCCTATTTCTAGTGTTCTCACATTAGTGGATACTTATATAAAGTTCAAGCCTATGGTATCACAATTGCATGCATTGAATTTCTTTCTGAGTGTGAGTGCATTTTTTTTAATGTCCCCAAATTCAAAAAATTACTCAAATATGTGTTAAATGGGACTTTCTTTCAGGAGAGGGCACTTGAAGCATGAGGATAGACATAGTTCAAAATATTATTTTGAAGCAAGACAAAAAATCTTGTCGATACTTAGGCATGTCTGAAGTACCACTTAAAACTATAGGAGTTACCCTGGAGTCGATCTCGATTAGCTGGGAAGGAGATGAGGGAATTCTTATGCATACTACTAAATGTTGGTACCAACTGAAGTCAAGACACAATTGTATCTTCTTTATCTTTCAACATTTTTAACCAAAAAATACGACATTTCTCTTTCTTTTTTCAAGTGGCCCACTTTCACATACAGGCATTTTTTTACCTTTCATTCAAGGTGCTCACTTTACATACATGCATTTTTTACTTTTCATTCAAGGCGCCTAATTTTGAAATACGAGCATTTGACTTTTTCTTTCAAGCACATACCTTTAATACCGATATTTTATTCTTTTTGTCAGGCACTCATCTTAAGTATTTTATATTTTTTATAGTCTTACCCGTTGAGAGGCTAATAGAGTTCCACGACTTCACTAGTTGAGAGTCTCTGTCTTCGTAGAAAATCAAAGATGATAATAAACATCTGCCTCCATAAGCAATTAGAGATGTCATACATCAAGTCTTCGTAAGCAATCAGAGATGTCATTCATTCTCAAGTCCTCGTAGACAATCGGGAGACATCATGCACTTTTTTAATAACAAGATTTTTTTAAGTTCCTTCAATAAGCAATGTCAGCATAAACAATACACTGGGGCAAAATTTAAGAATTCGCCTCAAAATTTATCCTATTTTTTTATTTCGAACTACATTGACCTGATTCTCGCAATACTCGAGATATACATAAAGCTCTATGTAGAGTTCGGTCATCGCAAACCTATAATCATTCTTTCTCCCAGCAAGTACACAATCTTGCATCCTCCACCATCTCAAATATCACAATGCATTTGTTTAAGCACCGCATCATCTTACATTTATTTGCACATCACAATGCATTTATTTGTTATTTAAGCACTGTATGCTTTGTCTGTACCTACACATATCACAATGCACTTATTTTACCATTTAAGCACTGAATGTTGTCTTTGCTTGTATCATTTTTTCTTCATTAGTTAAGCACTACATGCTATCTTTAATTTCTCAAACAAAAAATAAAAAAAATCAAGCTTAATTTTTCGTTCGTATTTTATTGAGCAGTACTTCTTAGTTTGATGTATTTTCAAGCATATAATTTGTGGATAAATTGGGTACGTCCACCCTAAAATAGGACATTTTGGGTTAGTCTATCCTCTAATAAGACATTTATACATATCTTCCTTCACTTAAATATTTTGCTTGTCTTCGACTAAAATTGTCCAATGCCTTTATTTATTTATCTTTATATTAGTTAAAGCATTACATACCAATTTTTTGAATTTCTTGAAAAAATAAAAAAAAATCAAGCTTAGTTACTCATTTGTCTTCGGCTTTTTAGTTTCATAAATTTTGCAGGCGTAGAATTCAAAGATGCATTGGGTTTGTCCAACCCAAAATAGGACATGTTGAGATAGCTTATGAACAAATACCCAACCTGATCCTTATGCAACTCGAACATGTAGGCAACTCTAAATTGGAGTTCGCTCAAATTTTTATCAAAAATAATTTTTTGTCGAGTGAAATTAGGTACACGTCAATGTTTTTGTCTAAAGACTTCTATATCATCTTCAAATGAAAAGGGGCAACTGTTGCACCCAATTTTGGCTCTCCATGCTTAAAATTAACACATTTAGGCTTCCTGGTCATTAAATGGCACAAAATGTAATATTTCACATATTTGTTGTAATTTTTAACAAATTATTGATAATCGTCATTATTTTAGGATTATTTATCAATTTTTGTCATATTTTAACTGTGCATAATTTATTAATAATTATCCTTATTTTTGTAAATTTTAAAATTTTTATCAGTTTATTTTTTTTTAAATTTTTGTATAGTCATATGCATTCGTACATAGCATAGCATTGCAATTTTTTACCGCACACTATAATTTTAATTGATTATAGTATATTACATTTTTAAAGACAATTTTATTATATTTATTGTTTGCATTTTTCTGTAATTATATATCGTCATTCATATTTATATCTGCAAACATAAGTCGGCTTGATTATTTTAATACACAGAGTAACAAATCAGTCGAGTCAAGATCATGTCAACTTTTTAAAAGATGACATTTGAGGTGACACGCTGAGGTTTTTATTCATTGGATTAATAATATTTACACATTGGTTAAAAAAGTAAAAAAAAATATTGGATAATATCTTATGATTTAAATCATGCGTTAGGGGACAAAAAGGAGTAATATTTTATTTTTGGATAAAAAAGGGTTTCTTTTTTTTATTATAAATAATGTGGTGGGGTTAAGATATTTTTCATAAAAAAAAGTGCACGCACAAAAATATATTAACAAATACATTTGCACACAGATTTTATTTCCCTCCTTCATCACTTTCTCCTTCTTCAGTGCCGCCCACCATCCTGCCGACGTCGGAGTCTAGCGAAACCTCTGCCCGTCCAGCCTCTTCAATGAGTTTCATCCACCAAATCTCATTCCCACGTTGATGAAGACTCTCCTCCAGCCCAGAACCACCACTGCTGCCCTTCGCCGCCCCCTTTTTCTCCCTTTCCTCATCACCAAACAACTCTAACGAACCTATTCCACCACCACTACTATTGTCCCACGATAATGGAAAAATTTGGCCGGATTTATATTTCTTTTGGCATTGCTCAGGCGAGATCCGTTGAAGTAATGTCACTTTCACTGTTGCCTTGTCTTGTATGTTGCTATGTTACCCGTATGAATCTGGCCGAAGTTGAATTTGTTAGTGTATCTCCATTGAAATTTCCAACTATTTTTTGTTCTTATATAAATATTTTATATATTTTTGTGCTCATTTTACTACTCTTGTATGTTTGCTTCTAATTTGTTGGACTGATTTTGGGCAAATCATGTCATTACTTTATTGATTATTGTTGGTTTTGTGGTTTATCACCATTACATTGCTTGTTTATTTGGAGCCATTGTTGGATTAATTGTGCACTACCTTGCTACTATGTGGGACTATTTTTTGCATTGATTGTGGATTTTCATGATAATTGAGTGTTTTCCGATGAATCCCTTTATTTATCTGGTCACTGCTACTTTGCCACTGTTTTGGGTATTTCTTTTGTGCATATGTTGTCTTTGAATAAATTACTTCATCCTTGGCCAATGAAGAAATTTTCCATCAATTTTCGAGGCATTTGCATATAAAAAGACGGATATTATACATAATAAAAATAAATAAATCCGGGTGATGATGAAATTTTTATAACAACTCAAAAAGTTTTAAAATTCGTATCTTGGCAAGACGATTTAGGATGGCCAACAAATTGAGCAACCATTTCGTAGCCATGCCGTATTTAAAATTTAGTCTGAGCCCACCTTTTAATGAAAAATTATATTTTTACTCATATATGCACAAATATTTCTTAATTTATTTTGATTTATTACTAACATTTTTATTACGAGTGTTTGTACAGGTTTTCAAAAATACTGTCAAAAGGGCACTCAAAAAGAAGAGTTCAAGTTTTATGTTTGTATTTTTACATTCTTATAATTGTACAAATATTATTATAGTGAAAATTTTATTTTTGGAGTGTTGGGCGGGATATTTTTTATTTACGCGATTCTCATCACGCGTTAGGCAAATTCAGGCTGTTAATATTTATATTAAATTAATATAAATAGTTAGTCAAATAATTCATACTTTTTATACTAAACAATATTACGTAATCTTTTTCTTTAAAACAAGTTTTTCTTTATTCAATCTTTTCCTTTCTTTTCATACATGTTTTTATCTACTTTCGTTTATCTTAATACATTTCTTATACACATAATTTTATGATAAAATATATAATTTACACATTCTTTACATATAAATTGTTTATAACATTTTAATACATGTTTTATATTGGTATTTATAAATATTGATTTTTTCTTCATCGTTTAACAAAATCTAAGTCTGGCCAGGAACCACATTTATGGATTTCGAAGGGTGCCTAACCACTTTCCTTCGGAATAACTTGAACCCTTACCTAGGATCTAAATTGGTTTGTAGATTAAATAAAGTCATACTTGTTAATAAATAAATAGGTTTTCTATTTTTTCATAAAAATTAGGTGGAGACTCTATATAAAATCATTTCTTTTTTAGTCCATAATGGCGTGCTCATTTTGACCTTAGGTAAAAATTGGGTATGACAAATGTTATTGAAGGGAAAAGTGTGGAGTGATTTATCTACGAAAGACCTCTTCGGAGTACCTGATTGAGCAGCCTAAGATGAAACTACTGTTTCCCGACATGATAAAGGTTGAAGTTAAAAAAGATGCTGACCTTGAGAGTCCAAATTCAAGAGGTCAGAAACGAATGAGAAAATGGCTCCCGAAGGGGAGTAAAATGATGAAGGAATATAGTTGATTTAAGTTGGGTCGTGCCGCGATACTAAATCATGCACTGCTTGGGAGGCAACCCAAGATACGTAGGTATGTTTTCTTTCTAGTTTTTAGTTTTTATTTCAAGTTATTTTTGTTTTTGGTTGAGTCACAGGTTAATGGGAAGTCTGAGTATCGGAAAGCTGAGCTAAGAAGCATGGCAAAAATTGAGTGTGGGGTCCCATGGATCTCATTTATGAGTAAAGATGCTACTAGCTAGTCCTAGAGGCCTTAGGGAGTATTTCTGTCTCTTGCTTTTAAATTCACTTTAGGGACAGAGTAGATTTTTAAGTGTGCGGTAGGGGAAATTTCCAATTTTTGGCTCAATTTAAAAAATTTTAGTGTAAGATATTCTTGTTGGTGGTATTTTTATTACATGATGCAAGTGAGTTTGTTTGTAAAAGCATGTGAATTGTAAGAATTGCTACTTTTTAAGACTCCTAGGTTCATTTTTATGACTTATACATTTTGGCTTAAATCTGAATTTATGCTATTATTTGATTGAGAGTCTATGATGAACCTATATGAGTTGAACATGTGTCATGTGCCATGTGAGTGTGAGAGTTTTGTATATTTCTTGTTGCATATGGTGTCTAAAACATGCCCGGTGTA
Source organism: Capsicum baccatum var. pendulum (assembly GCA_030864225.1). Lineage (NCBI taxonomy): Eukaryota > Viridiplantae > Streptophyta > Magnoliopsida > Solanales > Solanaceae > Capsicum > Capsicum baccatum. The sequence goes on from CM061554.1 coordinate 188,915,307, forward strand.
TGTGTAAAGTGAAATAAAGAGTGTGGGTTTAGGAGTTGATACAGGCATTTCTTTGATAGCCTTGTTTTATATCTTCTACTTGTCCTACCCTTTGTGCATTATCCTAGTTAACCTCAATTGATCCTTTAGCCTTTTTTTTGGTAGCATCATATATA